>CM035442.1:37263912-37556412 GCA_020310875.1 Ceratopteris richardii | reverse complement strand
AGAGAGAGAGAGAGAGAGAGAGAGAGAGAGAGAGAGAGAGAGAGAGAGAGAGAGAGAGAGAGAGAGAGAGAGAGAGAGTAGTCTTGTAAGTTGTAGAGAGCTCTTTGCCTTGAGTCCTTGACCCTTGAAGCATATTACTATAACTATGGGTCGTACTCCGGCTGATATCAGATCCCATATTAAGGTGACTAGACCTAATACTTGGGAATGCAAGTATTGCAAGGGTATTTATACAGGTAGTGCGTCGCGTATCAAAGCACACCTTGGTTTGAGAGGTGGTGGCATTCAAAATGTCACTTTGTGCCTCAACGAATCATGGAGGACTTGATTGCGAAATTGCAATTGCAATTGAGTCGAGGTGCTGGGAGTATGGAAGTGGTTGAAGATTCTCTTGAAACTCTTAAGATGCACCCTCATGTTGGAGAGTCCTCTACCGCACCTTTGAAAAGGGTTCACACTGATACATAGTTGACGCGGTTCTCGAACCGTACCCCCAAAAGGTACCATTCGGTTCGGTTCGAACCGAACCGTAAAAGTTCAATCGGTGTTTTTCAGATACTAATCAAAATCGAACCAAATTCGGTTCGTTTAGGTTCCATTCAGTGCATGATTTGCATTCAGTTCATTGTTTCCATCATAATGTTATGGGAAGCATTAGGTCAAGATGAAATCCAAATGATTATCGAACTGAAGTCTACCCACAAGTTGAGAGAGAGAGAAAGAGAGAGATCCAGCGGGCCTTTTTCTAGCTCTTCCTGAAACACAAAGGTGTCCACTCTCGTTACACACATTGTCATATTACACATGTACACACTGTCACGCACACACACTCAGTTATGATTAACTTGGACTTCATTATTCAGTCATGCCTCATTGCTGAGTCACACTAAGTCATTTATGAATTTATGCATCATGAATCATGATTAATGCATCATAATTCATGCATCATAATTTATGCATTAAGCATCAATGATTGTGCATTATGTTGGGAGCTGCATGCATTATATGCAAGATGCATCATTCATGATTTACGACTCATATGTAATGCACATTTCATAATCATGCTGCATGCATCATCATTGATCAATGATCATGCATGCACATTGGAGCATCCTTGCATCATGCATCTTGATTTGTGTATGATGTGACATGCATCATTGCATGTTGCATAATGGTTTGACATGCATGCAGCATGTTGCATCATACTGTTGCATTGATTTTGCTGCATGCATTATTGCATTATTACAATGCGCACTAATAAGTTATAATTGGTAATAGCTCCAGCTTCTATGAATTGCAACAATAATATGCTCAATGTTGCAACTTGCATGCAGCATGATTGATGCATCATTATGCAACGTGCATCGTGCATCTTGCAATATCATTCATAATTCATTATACATATTAGAGTCACACACGTCACGGTCTAGAATCTACTCCTTCACAGACACATGATACATGTCACATAGTCATACTGAGTAAGTATTGAATATTGTGAAAATTGTTATTACTAAGTATTAAGTTATGATGGTGTGCACGCAATAATGAATTCAAAAGAATAGATTATGGAACATATAGGCCTAAGGTTACTACCTATACATATACTATATACTAGTAAATATAATGTTTATAATGGATTATGGAAAGCACCTTATGCACCTTTCCTTGAAGAGAAGGTAAGGTTCTTGCACCTCAACCATACCTAATGAACCCTAAATGAACCTTACACACCTTATCCTGACCGTAAGGTTCGGTTCTCGCACCTAAAATGCACCGAACGCACCGAACCGAACGCACCGAACCGAACGCACTTGACCACCTTGCACTGATAGTGTGAGCTCTAGGGGTGCATCGATAGATGTTGAGGCTACTCCATCTTCACGAGCACGGCCACCCACTAACAGTGGTCCCATATCTAGGAACTTGCCAAAGAGCAATGTCTTCATGAGGGGTAGCATGAAGGCATCAATGCAAAAACAAGCGATGGAGCAAGCCAAGCAAAGTCACAAGGGGACACGTCCCTGGGTCCTAGGGACGCCGGGATGTCGTCAACAAGTGCTTTGGACAAGGGACGCCAAGGCGGGATGGTGGACG
The DNA here is from genome assembly GCA_020310875.1 of Ceratopteris richardii. NCBI lineage: Eukaryota > Viridiplantae > Streptophyta > Polypodiopsida > Polypodiales > Pteridaceae > Ceratopteris > Ceratopteris richardii. The sequence continues at coordinate 37,554,318 of CM035442.1, read as the reverse complement.
TCCCCATATGCATCTTTGAAACAGGCACATGTCTCGGGGATGCGTCTCGGGGACGGCCACGTGTGATGGGACAAAAACAGGGACGGGCGGGACGGCAAGCAGGAAGCTTTTTAAAATTCAAAATTTGAATTTTGAGTTTGATTTTTTGAGGGGTTTTTAGTGCCTTTTTTGGAGCGCATCTAGAAAGCTTCCTTACAAGCATAAATAGAGCTCATTTCAGCTCATGAATCTCACAAGCTCACTTTCTTCTTTGCATGCAGCCTTGTGTATGTGCCATGAATTCTTGAGCTAGCTTCACACTTGCATATGTGCTAGAGTCTAGCCTCTCAACCTTCTCTTCAGCCTTCTCATCTTTTCCCTTCTCCCCATAGTATTCTCTCCCTCTATGGGTTCTTCATGGTGAACAAGTGAATCAAACACAAAGAGGAGGCATGCTACAAGCAAATGGACATGGTGGGAAGAGGGGGAGTCTCCGGTATCTGTCGGAGAAGGTGGTGGTGCAAGACCATGGACTTGCAAGCTATGTGGCTACAAACGAACGGGTGGAGCAAACAAGGTGCACGCACACTTACTTCATGAACGTGGACATGAAGTAAGATTTTATTCCGTTATCACTTCAGAGAAGAAGCAAGACTTACTCAACAAGCTTGCTATTAGTGATGCCCAAATTCATGCTCGTCGTGCTTCACAAGCTCCCATCAACCCGGCATCATTCATGAGGTCTTCTATGCTATCCACTTCAAGAGCATCATCTTCATCAGCTCCGGTTCATGCTCCTACTCCTCCTACTCCTACTCCTACTACCTCTTCCACACCATCGAGAATGCCATATGTACGCCAATCACGTCAACAAACACTCCATGAAAATTGGAATCCCGTATTGAAAGAGGAGGTAGACACGGAAGTGGCACGTTTTTTCTACCATGACCACATAGCTTTCAATGCAGCTTGGTAAAAATCTTATCTTGATTCTATTGTTTTAACTTTTGTTTTAAACTTCAAAGTTCAAAATTCACTTCCATATGTCATAATCGATTACCTATAAATCTTTGTTTTACCATTTTCATAGGTCACCATACTTTAAAGACATGGTAAAGAAGATAGGTGAATATGGAGCATACTATGTACCTCCATCTTCGGAGAGCTTACGCACCACTTTATTGGAGAAAGAGAAGAAGCTTGTTGAAGCCGCATGTGAGAGCATAAAGAAATCATGGGAAAGAAATGGAGTATCATTGCTTGTGGATGGATGGAGTGATGTTCAACGACGCTCTATCCATGGAGTGGTGGCTTATTCTCTTGGAGAGATGTACATCTCCTCACATGATGCATATGAGACACAGAAATCAGCTGATATATTTCGCTAGCTTTATTTGGGAGACACTCACCTATATAAAGAGCATCTTGGCACACTATTTGGACAATCTCAAGCTAGAGTTGATGCTTACTTGTGTCAATTTTGGAGTTCTGAAGCTTTGGAGGTGAAGGTTTGGTGAAGGAGAGGCTACTTTCTTGGAGCAAGGAGTCTTCTACAAGTTGGAGGCAGCTATCTTTTGTAAGTTAGCCTTATATTCTGTTTTTAGGGTTTCTGAACCCTAATTTCAGAATAAGGGTTTGCTGATTTTCAGATTTGTTTCACTTTCTTGTGAGGTTAGGTTCACTTCGTTGCTCATTCGCTTCACACACTCAGATTATAACAGCATAATCTGAAATTTGTATCATCATTTTCTTGGCTATTCTTCCATTAGTGAGTGCACCACATCATATGGTTGAGTAGTACTCCCATGTTGTAATTCGGACATCTATTTTTTAGTGAGTAAGCATCTTGCTTACGTTCCCTATCCTTGTCTCAAGATCTCTGTCTTTCTATCTCTCACTTATCATCTTTGATTAATTAAGTGTGTATGCTCAAAGGTTTTTAGTATTGGAACGATCCTTGGGCCCCAAATTCCAACACTTGGTATCAAAGCAAAATTGACTTACACACTTAGTTAGGATGAGTGAGATTAGAATTGAGATTGAGGACAAGTTGGATGGATCTTCTAATTATCCCATGTGGAGTTTCATGATGATGAATTTGTTAGTGACAAAGGATTTTCGGAGTATCGTCAATAGATCCTTAACAAGACCAAGACGGGAAGGCGAAGAAGAGGATACAAGAGCTTCAAGAGGTACTGGAGTTTCTATCACATAACCAACTGAAGAAGAGGTAACCACTTCTACATCCAGAGTCTAAGGTAGATCTTTACGCAGAGTTCCTCCTACTGAAGATCAGGCAAGATGGGATTCTAGAGATGCTTTAGCACTCTCATTCATAGCAATGAGTGTCAAGAAGCATATTCTACCACGGATCAGATCTTGAAGAAGTTCTAGACAAGCTTGGTTGAAGCTTGAGAATCTTTTTCAGAGCAAAAATCTTGCTAGGAAAGCTCACTTGAGGAGACAACTAGCAAATACAAGGATGAAAGCTGGTGAGTCAATTCAAACCCACATTACGAGACTCGTTAACTTGAGAGATCAACTTTTAAATGTAGGAGTTGAAATATCTGATGAAGAAATGGTAAATACGCTGATTAATTCTCTTCCTATCTCATATCGATCTTTCATAACCACTCTTACCCTTACCACAAGAGATAGAGAGGTTACATTTGAAGAATTAGAGTTCTTGTTACTTCAAGATGAAGGTCCATTAAAGGGAATGGAAGAGAATAAAGAAGCACTTTTGTCTTCATTAAAGGGTAAAAAGAAGAAGAAGGATAAGAAGGAAAAGCAATCCAAGATGGAAAGTAATTCCTCTTTACCCTCTACTTCAGATTCTGTTTCTACTACATCTAAAGAGAAGTCTTCTAAGAAGAAGGAAGCACTATGTCACTATTGCAAGAAACCTGGACATTTTATAGTAGTTTGTCAGAAAAGGATTACAGCAGAAAAGAAAAAGGCATCAGGTAATGTTGCAGAAGATGATAAAAAAGGGAAATCTCAAGGTGATTCTTATGCTTGTATCATGCAGATAGCAATGATTTGGATGTTATGGGAATAGGTACAGTAACCCTAAAATCAAGAGAAGGTAGTAATTTTCAGATTTCAAATGTTTTATATGTACCTGAAATGAAGAAGAATCTAATATCTATATCTGCATTTTTAGGTGATGGTTTCAAAGTTGTATTTGAGAGAGACCTTTGTAAGATCTTATCACACAAAGAAGAGAAGTGTATTTTACAAGGTGAGCATAGAGAAGGGATTTTTGTTTTGTCAAAAATCAGTTAGGCATATGCGGTCAAATCTTCGTCACGACTCACCGGTGGAAGATATGAAGCTATGGCATGAGAGATTTGAACATATTAGTTTTGGAGCGCTCAAGAATATCAAAGACAGAGGTATGGTTGAGAGTTTACCCTCATTCGAGCTACCAGATGATTCAGATATATGTGAAGGTTGTATCGAAGGTAAGATGCATAAACTACCTTTCAAGAGACATGGTCATATTACAGCTACCAGGAAATTGCAGATTATTCATTCAGATGTGAATGGACCTATGAGAGCATACTCTATTCAAGGTTTCCGGTATTTTGTTCTATTCGTTGATGATTTTACGAGATACTTATGGATCTATGGTCTTAAGTTGAAGTCATAAGTCTTTCCTATGTTCAAGAAATTTGTAGCTATGTTTGAAAATGAAAGTCAGGAAACTCTCCAGATTCTCAGAAGTGATAGAGGTGGAGAATACTTGTCAAATGAGTTTCAGACATTTCTTGAAGAGAAAGGTATTACTCGACACCTTACTATTGCTTATACTCCTCAGCAGAATGGTGTTGCAGAAAGAAAGAATCGAGTACTTGTTGAGATGATGCGGAGCATGATGGCATCCAAGAAGCTTTCACCAAAATTTTGGTTTGATGTAGTACATACAACTAATTACATTTTGAACAAGTCATCTACAAAAGCTTTAAAGGTAATCACACCTTATGAAGCTTATTATGATAGAAAACCTAATGTGAGTTACTTCAGAGTATTCGGATCACTTTCTTATGTACATGTTGAGAAAAAAGATCGAGGCAAACTAGATGTAAAGGCAAAGAAAGCTGTTTTTATTGGATATCCTGTTGAGAGCAAAGGATACAGGTTTTATGTTCCAGAGACAGGTGAAGTTATTCTTTCACGCAATGCTTATATTGCTGAAAATAAGATTTATGATAAAGAAGAAGAAATTCCAGAGTTCACTAGTGAAAATGACTATGGATTTTTTAGAAGGAATTTAGATATACATGTTCATCCATATGAGGAGGGAGATAAAATTCCTAAAATTGAAGAAAGAGTTGAAGAAAGAGGAATTTCACAACCTTCTACAGATTCAGTTCCACATGAGACTTTAGTTCCAGAAATGGAGGAAAGTACTAGAGTTCCAGAAAGTCCTAGTATCTCAGAAGGACAAGTTCCAGAACTTGTGGAAGCTGAAGGGTCAGAAAGAGTATCACCACTATTTAAGGATACATCTGCTTGGTTATATCAGGCTTGGAAAGATAGTGGTATAAAGACTTTTATAGGAAGATCAAGGAGTCAGACTAGACAACAACAACAAAAAGATCATGTAAGTTTTGCTAAAGAATTTGAGATTCATGATATTTTGGCACTTACAACAGTTGAAGATGAACCTGCGTGTGTTAAAGAATCAAAGATGCACTTAACATTCCTATTTGGAGAAAAGCTATGCAAGAAGAGATTGATTCTATTCATAAGAATCAAACTTGGCAGCTATGTGAGTTACCAGAGGGAAAGAAAGCTATAGGTGTAAAATGGATCTTCGAAATCAAAAGGAAAGCAGATAGTACTATTGACAGGTATAAGGCAAGATTAATTGTCAAAGGATATGCATAACAAAAAGGTATTGATTATGATGAGACATTTGCTCCTACGTCTAGGATGATTGTTATTATGTCAATACTTGCTTTAGCAACACATTTTGGTTGGCGTATATATCAACTTGACATAAAGACTGCTTTTCTAAATGGTGATTTACATGAGGATGTGTACATTCAGCAGCCAGAAGGTTTTGAAGAAACAGGTAAAGAACATTTGGTATGTAAGCTTATAAAAGCTTTGTATGGTTTAAAACAAGCACCTAGAGCATGGTATGAAAAGATACACACATATCTTTTATCCATTGATTTCCATAACTCAGATGCAGCTCCAACTCTTTATGTCAAAGCTGAACCAGGTATGATGATTATAGTAATCATTTATGTGGATGATATTATAATCACAGGTCCAAGAAATGAAAATTTGCATATGTTCAAAGAACAATTGAAGCAAACATTTGATGTGAATGATTTGGGAATCTTGCATTATTATCTTGGAATTCAGTTTCTATTTAAGGATGAGTGTATCTATATGACATAGCAGAAGTACATTGAGAAACTTTTAGAGAGGTTTCAGATGAATGATTCTAAACCTATGTCAAACACCTATGAATCAGAATGTGTCTTTACAGATGGTAGCAGATGCTTAGTCATTTGATGCTACTTTATATAGTCAAGCAGTTCGGTGCTTGATATATCTTTGTACTACACGTCTTGATATACAATTTGCAGTTTCTCAAGTATCAAGGTTCATGCAAAATCCAACAGCGTTACATCGGAAAGCAGTAAAGCGGATCTTCCGATATTTGAAGGGAACTTCAAATTATGCTATGGTATTTTCAAAATCTACACATTTGTTACTTAAAGGATTTTCAGATTCTGATTGGGTAATAGAGACACAAGAAGTACTAGTGGATTTTGTTTTTATCTTGGAGATTGTCTTATCTCATGGCTTTCGAAGAGACAACCCACTATTGCAACTTCGTCATGTGAAGCTGAATATCGTGCAACATTTACAGCTACTCTAGAGTCAGTTTGGTTGCAGAAAATTTTCAGTTATCTAGATGCGAGAGTACATGAATCCATTCAAATATTTTCAGATAGCCAGAGTTCAATAGCTATAGCAAAGAATCCAGTGCATCATGCAAGGACAAAGCATATAGAGGTATACTACCACTACATTCGAGAGCAAATGAGAATGTTGCGGATATGTTTATCAAAGCATTGACGAGAGATAATCATGAGAAGATGTGCAGGTTACTGAAGCTTGTACCAATATGACATTGAAGGAGGGATTATTGGAAGTCAATGTACATATGGTCCACTTCCAACAAATCTACATTTTGGACTTAGCATTTTTTGTACAGTTTGGGTAAAACTTTTTTGGGCTAGATAGATAGAGCTTGGCGAGAGCTATCTAGTGGTATGCTTCATTTCTTCATCAGAGGTCAGAACAGGGAGAAAAGTCAAAGCCTAGTTTAGCTCATAATGGAGGAAAAGCATTTTTTGAAGTTCTAAACTCAAAATCAGCTAGGGTATGAAGTGAGATGGTCAAAAGCTTGATAAATTAGCGATCAAACTAAAAGCTAAGCTAAAAATAGCGATCGCATATTTTTTAATTGGGAAAAGCAGAATTTTAACGATCTCTTCAAAATAAATAGCGATAGCTGTTTTTCGGCCAATGATCAGCTCTTTACGAAATTTTTTTCGCTAGCTTTATTTGGGAGACACTCACCTATATAAGGAGCACCTTGGCATACTATTTGGACAATCTCAAGCTTACTTGTGTCAATTTTGGAGTTTTGAAGCTTTGGAGGTGAAGGTTTGGTGAAGGAGAGGCTACTCTCTTGGAGCAAGGAGTCTTCTACAAGTTGGAGGCAGCTATCTTTTGTAAGTTAGCCTTATATTCTGTTTTTAGGGTTTTTGAACCCTAATTTCAGAATTAGGGTTTGCTGATTTTCAGATTTGTTGCACTTTCTTGTGAGGTTAGGTTTACTTCGTTGCTCATTCGCTTCACACACACTCAATTATAACAACATAATCTGAATTTTGTATCATCATCTTCTTGACTATTCTTCCATTAGTGAGTGCACATCATATGGTTGAGTAGTACTCCCATGTTGTCATTCGGACATCTATTTTTTAGTGAGTAAGCATCTTGCTTACGCTTCCTATCCTTGTCTCAAGATCTCTTTCTTTCTATCTCTCACTTATCATCTTGATTAATTAAGTGTGAATGCTCAAAGTTTTTTAGTATTGGAACGATCTTGGGGCCCCAAATTCCAATAGCAAGTGCCATAGAGATTGTGGGGCCATCAAATGTTGTTTGCATTGTAGAAGATGGAGAGCCTTCAAATAGAGCTTGAGGTGCAATTATTGAAAATTTGTACCCTCACATTATTGTTTGGTTTTGCATGGCTCATTGTTTAAATAATATTCTCAAAGATATTGGGAATTCGGATTGGATTTTGCCTAGAATTAATGAGGCAAACTCACTGGTTAGTTTCATCAACAACCAAACACGTGTGAAGAATGAGTTTAGCAAGAGTTCTACTCTTGCCTTGTTGAAGTATTCAGACACAAGATTTGCATACAACTTCACCATGTTACACCATGTAGTGAAATGTAGTGGTGTCTTGAGAGGGCTCTTATTGAGCGATGAGTTCGCAAGGATGCCAGAGGCTTCTACTTCAATAGGAAAGCACTTTAGAAAATTAGTGGGAGAACATTTCTCACATTGTGGATATTGTGCATTCACTTGTGCACTTGCTGAAAATTGTGGATTCCATGGAGCCGTGCATTGGTAAAGTTTATGAAGCTATGGATCGCACTATTGAAGCACTTAAAACATTGGTGAAGGATAATGACAGGTATGAAGAAATTTCAGCAATTTGTGTTAGCAGGTGGAATGCATACTACTCCCCACTTCATGCGACAACATACATGCTGGATCCAAAATTTCAAGATAAAAAACAATATTCAGATCCAGAGGTGGCTAATGGATGGAGGATCATATTGGAGAGGCTGATCTCGGATAGTGCAACTAGAAGACTTATAAGAGATCAACTATCCAAATATAGGACTGAGAAAGATGCTTCATATGCATGTGCAGATGCCCAAGGGGATAGATTACGTGTTGGTGCTACCCTATGGTGGGAAGATTTTGGTTTTGATGGTCCAAATCTTCAACAATTGGCCATTCGAATACTTAGTCAGGCTTGCACTACGAGTTGCCTTGAGCAACTATGGAGTGTGTATGGCCATGTATCCTCAAAAAAGAGAAAAGACTTGGTGTGCAGTGTGCTAATGATCTTGTGTTTGTCAGTGACAATTTGAGGATGCTTCGGAGGACTCAATGCATGGAAGGAGATCCATTCACAGAATGGGAGGTAGAGCATGAGACCAAGTGGCAAATGAAGAACATGAAGAAGTAGGAGCCACTGATTGCGTTGCAGAAAATGAGACTCCCCACCTGGATTCTCCATAGTCATTATACTTATGTTGTAGTCTCTACATTTGTCATCTATGTTCCAAGATAGTCATATGTAGTTACTAGTTACTAGTCTTTTTGACACAATCGATCATCGATGGTATGATGTAACATCTTTTTGTTATCATGATGTAACATCCTTTTGATATGATGATGATGATGTATCCACCTGTTTCGACATGTTGAAATCAGAAATTTGTATGACTTCTCATTTGTCACTTTTGCAGTACTTCTAAAATTTGAATGTTCAACTCAACCATCAATGTTCTTCGTACATGACACATGTCTATTGTTTATACTTCAAAACATGTTTTTTCTATGGTTTTCTTGTTATTGGTGATTTAATATGTTAGCAAACTCATTCTATATGATTTTCATATAATTAATTTGAAAAAAACGGCATTATTTTAGTGCCCAAGACGAGACACCCTAGGCAGAGTCCCCGTCCTGGGTACACTATCCTTCCCGGGATCCATCCCCGTCCCCTTGTAGCTTTGAAGCCAAGAAAGAGATCGATAAATTATCTATTTTATGTGGCATCCTCTTCAATGTAGCCAACACTATTGCATGGAAGAGGGCAATGAGAGATGTCAAGCGCATAGGCACTCCTTGGGAAGGACCATCTGGGAGAGTTCTATGTACTAGTTAGCTTACTAAACAAAAGCTTGCAGTAGAGACTGAGATATTATCATTACATGCTACATGGGAGAAATATGGGGGTTCCATTTTTTGTGATGGATGGTTTGATATGCGCAAGAGGAACATGTATAACATTATGGTTTTCTCTTGCAAAGGAATTATGTTTCTACGTGCCATTCCAACAGATGCACCTGGTTGTCACATGTGATTTCATATTCTCCCATGTGAAAAAAGCCATAGAGGATGTAGGATCACATTATGTCATTCAAGTGAGCACAGACAATGGATCCAATTGTGTGTGGCTATGGGTTGTATGCTAGAGCAAGAATACCCCAAAATCACATGGACCCCTTGTGCAAGTCATAGTTTAGACCTCTTGATGGAAGATATAGTGAGCTTGTAATGGGTTGAGAACATTCTTAGTAAAGCCTAATTCATAGTGAAGTTTGTGACAAGCAGACCCAAAGTCCAAAATATATTCCGTTCACATAGTGATTTGGAGCTTCAAAAGCAAGCCTTCACACGATTTTGTTATATGTTCATTATATTGGACAGAGTATTGAGTGTGAGGAAAGGTCTCCTAAGTACAGTTGTAGCAGAGGAGTGGTATGAAGTACCTGAGACTAGAGATGGAGATCCTTTATCTATGCGATTTTCATCACTTGTCATGGGAGAGGATGCCTTTGTCGAAGGAAGCCAGTATATTCTGTGCTTCGTATCACTCTGTGCTTCGTATCACAACCATGGAGGGAAGCATACTTGGGCTTGTATACGAGTATGTCAAGCATATACAAGGATGCATTGCTGATGTATCATGTCTTTCAAATACAGTGTAAGTGATCTATTTCATGGATCATTATTCATATTATATCATTGTGATTTGTGTTTTTTTTGTTTGTTAAAACTTTTGCAGGCGTCATGATTTGTGTGAAGCTGTGCATGGTAGATGGAATTGGTTTCACAAATCAATCCATGCAGTTGCTCACATACTTCACCTTTTATGGAGATATGAGGCCCAAGGTACAGATATCACTTTAGAGGATAGTTGAATAGAGTTCTTGGGATGATGGACTGTAGGAGATATGACATTGTATTCATAGTTGCAGAAAGAATGTCTCCAATTTCGGTCCATGGAAGCGTGATTGAGAGAGAATTAGGTTTCCCCTATCACTTGGTGGGAAATATATGGTGTTGGTACTTCTCTATTGGTATGTTTTTCCAAAGATATGATTTCTTTTCTATTATTATGATGATGGAATCATTATACTTATCTATATAAATTGTCATGACTCATGTTCCTCTTCATAGAGGAAATTAGCACTACAGATTTATCTCAAGATTGTAGTATCGGCCCAATAGAATGGAACTGGAGCACGTGGGCATTGTTTCGTACAAAAAAAAGAAACAGATGGAACCCACAACAACTTGAGAAACTACTATACATACACTTTAATCTCAAGTTTTTGGAGAGCAAAGAAATCCACATTGCACCACTGCAGGTATTTGTGATTTGTTGCAATTTGTTAGCTTAAATTTTTGACCATTGATTAAATAGATATTTTATTGGATTTTTAGGTGAATGTGGATTCTGTTGATATTTCCAATGTGAAAGATATCCCTCAAATCCCCACAGAAGAGAAAGATATCTTTTCCATGCTATTTAGAGAGTCTCAATTGTTTGAGAGACAAACACAAAGAAGATTAAGAGGAAACACAATCGGTATATTCTAATTTATATAGATTATTATCTATAATGACTAGTCTATGATATATGATAGGTCTTAAGGTTTAAGTTTCAATGTTAATTTTTAAGAATGATTTTTATACTTATAATTCTAATTTATTGCATGTTCAATAGATCTTGATGCACCATCTACTAGTCGAAGACCTAGAAAGATGGCTTCCCGTCGAGGTGGGAGAGTACGTGGGAGAAGAGGAGGCCGCACGGGTGGCACCATCCGTCCAGATCCAGACACTAGTCTACTAGAGGATTGAGAGTAGAGATCATCATCATCTAGCGGTGATGATGATGATTCACTTGTGGACATAGAGAGAGTCATGGATCTTCATAGTGATAGTGGATCTACCTCCTCATGGGCTAGTTCATTGAGGAGGATGTTGAGATTGATGATATTGTAGATGAAGAGTCCTAGCCTTGACTTCCGATGCTTGACTCTTTACATTGAGTCATCTTAGACTTTAGTTTGCAGCATGCATCTATTTTATGGATATAAACTATAGTGTGATAGTGATAATTCGGATCATGGATGTATCATGTACAATTTAGATTTATGACATGTTTTACCATTTTTGTATGAGACTTGAGTCACAACTCATGACGTTCATCATTCATGTATACATTCATGCTGTGCTCTTTTATGTCATGGATGTCTATAATCACTATCCCATGTTAATATGTTGTAACTTGTATGATATATATGACATGAATAATGATTCATCATTGAAAATAAGTAATTCAATGTTTAATAATTAATTTAACTCTAACATATCATGCTTGTGAATTGTGATCCATGGAGCGAGTTTCAGGATGTGACTCGAAGCATGTATTATCTTATAAAAGGTACTAGATTAAGTTTTATATGTGTTTTAGCACTAGATATGTAAATGAATGTAAGATATGCATTATTCATGGATTATAAAAAAAAATAATGTTGTGACAAAATATAATACTCATTTTTTATTTCCATTTTTTTAGTACCCTACGTACTAAACGTTTTAAAATGCATTTTTAAAGCTCGTTTTTAAAACTCACTTTGTACTATGCTTATAAACTCTGATAACTTTTGATGTAGGTACATGTAGAATTTTTGTATGATGTCATGCAAGTGACCACAAACACAGAAAAGGACCTTGATCATGGCGAGCACTCCCATATCACAAATCAAAAGGAAAACTCACACATGCCATACTCGTTTCATCCAAATATTTGCTTGGAAAGATAGAGACAAACAAAGGGATGATAGCACTCACATTAATTGCCTGACGATAGTATGTGGATTGCAACATACTTCCTCAACTCTCAAAATTGGCCAGACGTATCAAGTATCAATCATATGTCTTCATCTACACCTATCAAAATTACACAAAGTATACAAATATAAGAAGTTTAAAACCTGTCCATCACAAGGTTTTGAATGTAGATCTGTTTCTCTTTTTTGTTCACATAATCATTTGTCTCCCTAATTTTGCAAATCTTCATAAAAATCCATTATAAAACTTGAATATGACCTTTTAAGAACATTTGCAAAATGTTTGATTGCTTGTGCAATTAAATAGGACTGATGTGACCCTGCTTGGAACTATCTTCCTTCGGTTCATGTACTCAGCAAGCTTGTGACAACTTTGTGGTTAAGGGACCTTTTGCCACCTGCTAAATAATGAACTAATCTTGACTTGTGTCTCCCATATTACTCTTATCTTTCTATATGCTGTACTATTCTCAACATGCTTTGTGAGCAGTATTTCAACCTGCACCGAGACAAATTGCTGGTTTTTAAGGCCCACAATCAATATAAAGGCATAAATAAAATATAGACATGAGAGAGAATAGACAAGAACATAGAGAGATGAAGGAGCAAAGCTCCACATATATGCCATATATTCCAAAATATGAAGTACGCGAATGTTTCAAAGAAGCATAAAAGTATGCACATAAATGTCTTATCTGCTGTCGTTCTTCATAATTTCACAACCTTCATAAAGTGAAGCTGATCTCCTCCATGTGTAGATAAGCTCCAAGCCAATGTCTTCCTTATGATAAGAAAAGAAACTCTAACCTCAGGGCCTCTATGTAGTATGAAGTGATAAATAAGAGATCAAAGCTTGTCTTTATTTAGCTTCTATAGCAGGCCACAAAAATCTTAAAATAAAAGCAAAAAAATCTTTTTCTTACAACATCTGGTGGCAAACCCCCCCCCCCCCCCCCCCCCCCACACACACACACACAAAAAAAAAAAAAAAAAAAAAATCGCTATTGCTTTTATTTTTTGTCGCTTATGCTTTTGAAGTATTGAATTACAACCCTTGGATGCATATTACTCGATCTTGCCATGTGTCACAAAAACTCCTGCTCTTATATTAAAAGTTTTGACTTTGATCTGCAAATTAGGATTTGATTTTTGACTTCCAAAAAGTGGTTCAAATTCTGTGTCATGGATCATCTGAAAGCTCCTCAAGAGTATTATCCAAATCTGAAGTAAAAAATTGCTGCAAAAAATTTCTATTTTGACCATATTTTGTCCTTGGTTGTACCATGGTTGACTTTGCTCAAATTTGAATTCTCTGAATATTCTCTTGAAATATGTGCAACCCTCTTGTGGAAGGTTGTTTCCCAACATATGACGATCTGAATGAATATTATTTTACTTACTCAAAATAATTTCTCTCTCTCTCTCTCTCTCTCTCTCTTTAGTATTTACCCAATGCATGCCTTGTCTATTTGGTGGGGAGTTCAATGTTTATTGTGTTTGTTCATTCTCGTGAGCAGGGTACTGGAGTGCCTTTCCTCTCTCGAGGTGTTCACACTGTATGTGGCTGGTCAACCAATGCTTGGAGCATGTTGTTTACCGATTCACATTCAAGCTTGAGCAGCTGAGCTCATGTTCACTTGTTTATGTATCACCACTATTTGAATGCCCATTTTCTCTTTTAAGGTGTCGAAACTACTGTTGTTTTTCATATCCGTGAAAGACATGATCTTCATTATTCACATTTTGGCTTTTACTGCCCTTTGTTCAAATCGGTAAGGATCGACATTGTGTTGTTTAGGTGGCTTCTTCCCTTTTTTTCGTCCTATTGCTACTCTTTTCTCACTTCTTTCTCTGGTATAATTGGTAGAACATACTCTTTTTTCCTTATTATTATTACTCTCGTTTAGATTGGAACAATTTTCACATATTTTGCTACATTTTACCATGCGACCTCTAGATGGTTGCTTTTGATGTTTAAAATAGAGCTTTTGTTGTTTTACTTCATTATTCCAATTTCCACATGCTTTTTATTATTTTAAAAGCTGAGTCTTTATTGAATCAAGAGGTGTGGAAGACCGTTTATATTTATTGAAAGAGCTGTAGCATGTAAATAATTTATTTTTTTCTTCAAGGGATGATATTGCCGAACTTAATTAATTAATTAATTTATTCACTTTATACAGTTTCTGAGTTTCTTGTTTGGTACTTAAATTGCAAGTTTTAGTTCATCCATATTACATCTGGACAGCTTTGGGTTGAAATGAGCCTCTGAATATGCTGCTTCCGAAATTCGCATTGTTGTACGAATCTGTTATTCTTTGGTTTGTTGTCAGTAAATGGGTTAAGATTTGAATGTCTGAAGTTCAGATCCTCCTCTGGGCCTTTTCTTTTTCATGCAAATAATTGTGAACCTCCTTGTTTCAATGGCATCATCTTAGATCTCTTGTTGGGGATTTATTGCTCTTATCTGACCGACCATTATTGGTTTTCATGGTCGTTTGCAGGTGTTAGCACAAATGATTTGAAGCGGGTATGCAGAGAAAATGGTTTAAATAGGTGGCCTTATCGGAAGGTAAAGAAAACTAGAAATATTAGAAAAGATGTGTTGTTCGTCTGATACTAAATTTGACTAACATTCATGTCATGGAACCTTTTTTGCTGTTCAACTAGTTGTCTTTTTATTCTCTCAAACATTTCTTATTCTCTTTAAATATACTTCTGTGCTGCACTTTTTAGGGACCGATTTATTGTCTAATAAGGACGTAGTTCCTTTCAGGTCATTCTCTAGTCTGTCTCAAGCATGGTAAGCTAAAGGTCATTTCTCCTCCAAGCCACACACTATCCAAACTGTCTCGCCTTCAATCTTAGAGGTGGTTCATGCCTGTCTGCCATCCATTTGTTGCCACATTTGCTTCTGCTTAAAAGCATTCTTATCCTCAGAAACACTCGTGAAATGTACTCACCAGTGTGGAGAAGTAAATAGTGATCGGGCTTCCTTGAACCCTGTGTCCACGAACAATCATCCTTTTCATGTTAATTGATGAAGATGGGAATTTCTTGCTTTGTGATGAGAAAATATCTTATCACAGTGCTCACTTGAGTCTTGCTCCCATTTAAATCTAGTCCTTCAAGCTTCAACTAGTCGAGCTCTTTTCGGTGAAAGTCTGAAAGTCGGCATTTCTTTGTAGCAGTTTTAACAGTAATGTTCTCATTTATTTGAAATATAAGACCATAATGTAGAGGCTATGGCCTAGAAACTCTTATTCTTGAGATGCTTTTCTATGTAAGAATTCAAAAGATTAAAGCTGATAATAAGAATTCATGGGATTTATCTCCTGTTTGTTTCCTGGAAGCATGTTATTGATTTATCTCCTGTTTGTTTGCCATTGCCTTCAGATGGCTTCTTTTGGAGCTTCAGTGGTTGAAACATTGTCAGCTATAAGGTTTCCTTGGAAGCCTCTAGTGAAGAATATCATGTGTTTACCTTCACAAGAAGGTTATGCACTTGAGCCAATTTAGGTTCTGAAATTAGGGTCTCTTTTTCAGGTTTTTTATTAGGGTTTGGACCAAAAGATGCCCAATTTATCTTCACACCATTATCTGTCAACTTTAACGCTTTTGGCAATTCAGTCCAATATTTTTGGTCCAAGTTGTTTCAATAGATGCCCAAAGACAATAGCTTCTGTTTTTAGGGTTTTCTCCAAAGTTAGACACATGCTTTTAATTTCATTCATATTGTAAATCGTATATGGTAAAAAAAGAAGACATTAAAAATGAGCTTCTGGGTATTATTAGTGCAAGATTTTGTTCTGGTGGAAAAACATTGCTCTATTGGCAGTTGTGTTTTCTAATTCTGCTAGTATAAAAGAATGCATGGGCAGCATGTCACTATAAATTCAGCCCTTGAGTTACGATCTTGTGGAGATAACTTAGGGAACACTTTTCTTAGCCTTTTCTAAGAGAGTCAGTCTGCTTCAAGAAGGGAAAGGATCTCAACCTCAGCCATAGCCTTCCCCACCTCATTTTTCAGACTTGTTCAAGGGTATGAGGTTCAGCCATATTTTGAGGTTTATTTTAGCTTTCGTCTTTTATTTTTGGAGAGGATTTTTGCTCGGCTTCAGCTTCAATTTTGGAGGATTTCAGCTTCAGCCTTAAGTCCATCTTTAGATGTTTCAGCAACAGGCCCATTTTTAGAAATATTATTTCAGTGTATGAAATTTAGATTTTTTATATGATCATTGATCTAGAGAACAATGGTTGAATAATATTGTCGATTATCTCGTGTATTCTAAGACCTTGAGTGAATGGAATCCAACATTTCATATCATAGAAGAAGAAGATGCAAGTGAAAAAGATACAAATCTGCCCGTATTTATCATACTCTTATTATTGGTTATAGGAGGGGCAATCTTATTATCATGGCTACTTTTGGAGTGGTTGCCTCTAACAAGTTAAAGGGTGTTAGTTTTCACACATGGAAGACTGATTTACAATATTCGCTTTTTAAATTAGAATTTTGAGAAAGTTATAGAATTGGACATCATGCAAATTAACTCGTGTGAAAATTCTTTTGTAACTTCAAGTGAACTTGTTATTTGAGGTGGGGGACACGATTAGTTACTATCTATTAAGCAAAATGAAAGAGTCTCATCAATTACAAGTCTTAGTGCATGTGTGAGTAGCTGAGTACATACATCACATTTCTAGTATGGCCTAAAAAGTAGAAGCTTGGATTAAGCTTGAAAGACTAATGCCTAAGCAATCCAAACGCTTTTCATTGATTTAAGTTTTATGAACTCTGCAAAATATGTATAAAAAAGGATTATAGAGAGAAAAGAGTCAAACTTAGAGTCTTCAATGGATGCAAAGTTAGAAGACATTGCAATCTTGAAGACTATGTTTTCTGAAGTGTTTGGTTATTTGAAGTCGTCAAAACATATTATGACTTGGTACTATTGGTTTAGTTAAGAGTCCCAGCTTATTAGACTTGCTTACATTCTTTTAATCAAGATCTTCTTTCTCTCTATCTGCATGATCACTATTCATGTGAGCCTTGAGAAAGGGAAAGATCATTACTTTTGTTGATCAGTTCTTCATTGATTCCAATAAGTCTTCACAAACTCCTTGTTCATGTCAAAGAGGTTACTGTTGGAGAATATCATGTTCAACGTTCACAAGAAGTTTACACACTTTTGTCAACTTAGATATTGAAAATTAGGGTTTCTTTTTAGGGTTTTCAATCATAATCAAGGTTTTGACCAATAGATGCTTAAGCTATCTTCACAAAATCATCTATCAGCCTGAGGCGATTCAGTCCACCAATTTTAGTTTAACTTTTTCAACTTTAGATGTTTGAAGGAAATGCCTTGCATCAAAGAAACAATATGTTCAAATGATTCTTCGTAGGAGGAGGAGGAAGGGGGGGAAGGGGAAGGGGGGGGGGGTGAGGAGAAGCAAGAAGGGGGGAAGGAGAGGGGGAAAAGGGGAAGGAGAACAAGAAGGGAAAGGCAAAGGGGAAGCAGAAGGAGAAGGCAATGGAAAGGCGGAGGAGGAGGAGAAGAAGAGGAATAAGAAGACGAAGAAGAGGAAAAAGAACAAAAAGAGGGAAGAGGTAAGGAGAATACATTACAAACTAATCCCAACAAAAGCGTCAATTTTTAACACCTATTATACGCTAGAGTCTAAATTCTTCCAAAATTAGAGAAAAAATCGTGCTATAATCAATTCTTTCATGAATTTCAGCAAGATAAATGCATAATCTCCCACTTAAATTGGGAGTAATTTCCAGCTGCAAACACCTAAATTTACTTTTCACAAATGCTGTCAATTAGGTACAAGTTGAAACTGAATTTTCATTGCAGAAGGCTCTCAAAAGCTATGAAATGCCTTCAACTTGACAGAGGTTGAACTAGAAAAGAGTTTGAAGCAACTTTTTTGCGAGGAAGTGGCCTATGTCCTTGATATGAGTCAAAAGAGCAGCTTGAGGGCTTCACATTGATGCCAAATGTGCTCAATTTAGCCCAAGGAAAGTGCAACTGCTCAGGAAAGAAGAGGGCTGGAATAAAGTAGTTGTACGTACCATCTTTGATGAAGTCCCTTCTATTGAAGTGTGTTGAGATCTTAGCTTTTATTAGAAATTGACCTTTGGGCTCTTTGAAATGTGTGAGCATGTCAAAAAGGTAAAAAATATGGATGACTGTAAGTGCCTATAGGGACCTCATAAGTGGGTCAAAAAATCAAGTAAAGGTATACCTGGAAAGCTTTCAGAGAGAGCTATCAGAGCTGTGAGCTGGAGGGGTCTAATTATACAAAAGGAGAGTTTTTGGAAGTTGGGGCCTTAACCCCCAACACTCGTGGATTTTTAGACTGCCATCGGATGATGATTGATGTTGAATAGGAAAAACTTTGGGAAAGAAGCTTGATACCAAGAGCCTTTGAATGCATTCTTAATTGTATCCTGTTAATTGCAATTTGCATGCAATATTAGTAAACTGCATTAGGTTGAAATCTGCTGCTGCTAGAAATTTCTGATATAGGAAGTGTGCAATGCAGATATTAGCAGGGAAAACTGTTGAAGATGTAAAGAAAGAGGCTGCAAGAGAAATGGCTATTTTGGAAAGAATGTCCCGATTGCAGCCTCAGTCCACTGTGAACACTTCAAATGCTCCTCGTTCAAATAAACCTGGGACGTACAATATGTAAGTCATCATCAATTTAATAATGGGTTTTAAGTTGAAATTCAATGTAAAGAATGCCCGAGGATCCATCATTGGGGCGGCGGATCTATACAAGTCTATCAACAAGAACGGGCTTCCTAAGTCATGAAAACCAGTACAGTGGACTGTAGTAGTAGTAAGTGTCAAAGTGCAACCCTGCCAGTTACATCAAAATGTGAGGGTTCTTAAAGAAAGTTCATTTTTGGGGAGGTAGCTGCAAGTTTATGATGCCATCCATTGTGTAGAGCTAAGACTAGTAGATATGCTCATTGGATGCAAATTGTGAATTCAATAATCTACAGAATATTTTCAGTCATCTAATGTTTGCCTGTGCACCGTAAAATACATTTGATACATGTTTTGCCTCTCTTAATGCTGTTAATGTAAAAATTCTAGAATTTTCTATGATTTCATGTATGAAATTAGTTTGATCAAACGAGCATTTCTAATTGTTGTCTGACTGTGAAATCCACTTGGCTAACACTTCTTTAAACAGTGCGGGACCTGCAGGCTCTATTCCCACAGAAAAAGACATTTCCAATTCTGATCTTTTGAAGCGGCAAGCAGCGGGTCCAGCTGTTGGTTTGTATGCACATGCATCATCATTGAAACCACTAAACATAGATCAACGGCCTCATTTGCCAAATCAATTTCAATTGCGCATCAATGTGCCGACATATCTCGATGAATTCAGGCAGGGATTTCCAAGCAAAGGTTTATCTTCATCATCCACTCAATGGTGGGGAAACTCATCCAATGAAAAGAATGATCAAGCTGGTGTCCAACAAGGGCACAAAGATGCAGAAGCATCAACTGGTCAACATGAAAGCCAGTCAACTGAAGAGCATCGTGGGGGATGTATTGATGACAACTCTAGAAATGAGGCCACAAATGCAGGGGATCTAACACCAGCCAGTATGCTGACAAGAACCAGGAAACATGCTGTAGAAACTGGGAAAAAAGCATTGGGTTTGTCTATTACACGAGGATATGGGGCTTATCGGCTAGCAGATAAAGATGAAGCTATACTCAGGGCCATATTTACAGAAGCATTTCCCAGCCTGTGGGAAGCTTCTACTGCAAGCTAACAACATGGCTAAGATCATGATTTGGTGTCTGATGATCAGATTTGAAAAGTTTGTTGGAGAAAATTACATGCTGTCTTGACGGACTTTCTAGCCTCCAAATGACTTGAAGCTAGAAACTGTCAAATCAATGGATGAAAATTTTAGAACTTGAAATAATCGCTAAGGCAGAAGCTCACTGGTCCAATGAAGGGTCAGGATTCGAATCTTTCACCCTGTCGCTAAGTTCCTCTCAAATGCTGGTTGTTTGCTTACTGAGCACGCTTGATTTGAAGCCAATGGTCTAGCCTCCAACAAGTTACAAGCAAACAACATGAACATAATCACTGGTCATGTTGAGGCTGTTGATTGTGTCATTTTTGTTGTGTGGTCAAGTTGTCAATGGAGTTTGTGATCGGTTAGTAAGGTCAATCATGTTGAAATATGGGAATATGGAATTCATTACATGGATCTGTTGCTATCTCACAATTTGTGCAAAGCTAGCGAATCTGATAGATGATTAGACTTAGCTATTCCTTTGTTTTGAACAACAGATTCCATTACTTGAATGATCCAACCAAGTGCGGTAAACATATTACATGAAAGATGTCAAAGGGAGTGAAATGTTTTTAAACAGAACAATATAGTAATTGAGTGTCTGTCTGATGATTAAGTTCCAATGTTGTTTCATTTTGAATAATGGAATCCCTTAGTTGCTGAATCCAACTGGTTGAGATAAACGTACTGCATAAATGTCAGGGAGAAAGGAATGTTTTCAAGAAGAAGACCCTTGTGACTATCAAGGCTCTGATAATGGTGAATCTAAAAGCAGTGGAGACTTCATATGATTACTGTTCAATTCCACATGCTTTTGAATGGAGACTCTGAAGCCTTAGCTAATTCACCTTTGATTGATTTTGGTACGTGTGAAATCTTTACTGGACTACAATGATATTATTATGAGGCCCATTGTAATGTTGAAATATGAAATGTCAAGTTGAGCATGGTAATAGTGCTAGGATTGCTTTGCCTCCAATTATGTTTCAACTAGAAATTCATCCTCCCTTCTGTTCAATTTAGTGTTATTCGTGTGAACAATGTAAGTGATGACAAGTTTGATGAGGTGCAAACATTCCATGACTTTGTCCTGCAGAGCTTAGAGGGATCAGAGGCAATGACTGATTTCAAAGCAGCTAGACTTGAGAACCCTTTTGTGCATTTTGCCCTGGGTTCGTGTAGCGCTTCATTTTCCTTTCTGCCCAATTTAGTGCTATTTGTGTGAACATTTGAGGCGATGACAAGTTTGATGAGGTGCAAACATTCGATGCCTTTGTCATGCAGAGCTTAGAAGGATCAGAGGTAATGACTGATTTCAAAGCAGCTAGACTTGAGAACCCTTTTGTGCATTTTGCCCTACATAATAAAGCGATGGAGATAGGCTTCAATTCATTTTGTACTTGAACATTCTTTATATAGCATTTAAATGATCATTCCATCCTATCACTATATTATCCTATGGATCATCGTTGTATCAACACTTAAGAAATGCCTATCATATGTTTATCTTTGATTTTTTTTTTTTGTCACTTTTTGTTATCAGATTTTAAACATGGCTTGTTGTTGGAGTTTGAGGTCTACGGAAGCACACAAACAACACAAGGAAGAAGAAGCTTGGAGCGCAACAAATTTTTTGAATGTATTACCAAGTGAATGCACAAAGATAAATGACTTGTTAGGGCTATAGGTGTATATACAAGCTAGGGGGAAAAACCTCCTAGAGGGAAAAATGTGCTGTGGCGGTCCTAAGTGTGTTTACACACATCACTCCCGAAATATATCAACAAATCCTCCATGGGAGTGATGTCGTGAACAATGAGCTTACACTCATGTATAAGGAAGTGCCAAGCTATGTGGAAAGAGATCCATCCACAAAAGGAAGTAAGCCCTAAGCTTTATGCGAAGCTTCAAACTTTTTTTGAGGTAGAACCTTTGTGAAAAGATTTGCAATGTCATCCTATGTGGGCACAGATGTCAAACTGATCACTCCAGACTCGAGTAGAGAACGTCTCCTTGACATAATGATAATGCACCTCAATGTTCTTTTTGCGAGCATGGAATGCAAGGTTCCTCGCAACCGCCAATGCGCTCTGAGGCAGAAGACTGATAAACATGCAAATAAGCCAAAAGGCGTTTGAGCAGTATACACCCAATAGTCAGTGTGAAAGCTTCCTTATACTTAGCCTCATAATTAGAAGTGGCCACAATAGACTACTTCTTACTCAACCAAGATATGCATGAGCTACCAAGCATGATGCAAAAACCACTAGCAGACACGAGTGTCATAACAATCAGCCCAGTCAGAGTAAAAAAAACATGTAAGTCTAGCGGTAGTGATCCCTCCTTGTGATAAAACATCCAAAGTAGGCAGATACTACTCAAGTAGGGAAAGATGCACTTAATCCCATTCCAATGCTTGACACTTGGGCAATGCATAAACCTTATCATATGAGAGAGAACAAATTGAATATCAGGTTGAGTTGTGCATAAGTAAATCAAACATACAATAGCCTACTAATAGAGAACAACATCAAATGCATCTCCAACATCATGAGGACTCAATCGTAAACTTGTTTTCATAGGAGTGGCAATAGGTTTGCAGACTATAAGGCCAAAACACTGCAATAATGTGTCAATATATTTTGTGTGACAACTATTCCACCATAAACTTGCATAAATTGAATGCTCAAATAATGATGCAAATGCTCTAAATTTGACATCTCAAAAGAGGCATGCAAATCAATATTTAATTCAACAATATGCTTCTTATTAGGACCAATGAGCATCATGTCATCAACATACACAACAATGATAAGAAGTACATCTGCATGCTTAACATATGAGATTCCTCATTTTGACTATTCTCAAAACCATGTGCAATCAAGTAGGCATGTATCTTTTAATACCAAGCACGTGGTGCTTGCTTCAAACCATATAATGCCTTTTTCAACTTACACACTTTGTTTTCATGCCTTTTTTGTATAAAATAGGGGGCTGAAATACATACACTTTCATGTAAGTCACCATTCATGAATGCAGTTTTAATGTCCAACTGATGTACATTCCAACCATGATGAGTTGCAAGTTCACAGATGCTATGAACAGTGGTCATTCGGCATGTGGGTGCAAAGGTCTTATCAAAACCAATGCCTCTCTTGAGCATAACCTTTTGCAACAAGCCCAGTCTTTTATCTGTCAACTGTTCCATCAGGCTTACGCTTCAACTTGTATACCCATTTAGTGCCAATTGCCTTTTTGATTGGAGGCAAATCACATAAAGACCAGGTACCATTCTTCATAATAGCTTCATATTCTGAATACATAGTAGCCATCCAATTTTTTTAATTTTATGCTTCATCAAAAGAAACATGCTCATTCTCATCACAAAGACTAGAGGCAATCATTGCATAGCAATCTAATGCAAAGGAAGCACTATGAGATTTTGAACAAGTACGATATTGTAGAGATGCATCTAATTTGCTATCTTGCAGAGTTTGCATCAGCCATTTAGGCATATCTTTTTGCCTCTTCTATATAAGTCCTCTAATCAATAAGTGCATCATGTAAATCTTCATAAAAAATGGAATGATCTGCATCATCATGTGGAACTTATAAAGGCTAAAAAATTGCCTCATTTGGACCATCACTTGAGTGTCCACCTATAAAATGAAGAAGCAAAGTGCCATACACATCTTTGGAGCTAATTGATCTCTCCTTAGTACATGAAAGTAATGACTGAATTGCATCTTCCACAAAAACATCACGGCTAATCAAAATATGTTTAGTATGTGGATGATACAGATGATAGCCTTTGCTCTCATAATTGCACCCAACAAAAATACATTTCATTGCTTTGTTATCCAATTTCTTGCGTTGTTCAAGCACTAATGCATATGCTAGATAACAACAGATGACTTTTGATCATACACCTTGCCATCTCCATGAGAGGTTTGTTCTTCTGTTCAACAACTCCATTTAGTTGAGGTGTGTTTTATCCCATGTTCAACTAGAAATGCATTAAAATCAGAAGACATATTCATCCCCTCGATAAAAAATGAAGGGTGCACAATTTCATGTCGATAAATTTTCAGCGAAAACCAAAAACTATTTGAAACACAAACACTTCAGACTTTGCTTTCAATGGATACACTTATGCATGCCTGGAAAAATCATCAATAAGAGTCACGAAGTAAAGGTAGTTCCCAAAAGAAGGTGTCTACATAGGACCATAGACATCACCGTGAACAAACTACAATTTTTGAGTAGCTCTAACGGAACCATTTTTTGGGAAGGAGGAATGAAACATTTTTCCCAAAATATAGCCTTCATGATGACATCGCCGCTTGAGAGATCATGAACTGTACACCTGTCATCAATAGATTTGACAACCAAGCCAACCTTGGGTAATGTTGAAACTGACAATATATTTTTCTTGATCCCTAGCACATACAAGGCATCTGACAGTAGTCAAAATGATCTTACCAACCCCCATTATACGATATGAGGATTTCTTTGCACATGTGACAATATTCCCTGTAAGGGCAAGCTCAAGTGAATTGAAGAAAATGCACTGAGAGAATATGTATGATTTCCTAACTATAAAAGTACCAAACATTTGATTATATTGGAGACATACAATGCTCTTGAGAAGATGAGTCATAGCTACAAATAGTAGTAAATGCCTATTTTTCATTCTTCACAAGTTTAGTAGACTGTTTTTAGGTGTAGAGGCCTCTGCAACAACCATTCTAGTCTCTTTTTTCTTTTCCTTTTTTGCAACCAATTTTGGACAACTCTTTATGGCATGATCATTTCCTTTATAGTATTTGCAGAACTGTTTTTGCTTTTCTGTTTGCGTCTTTGTCTTCCTTTTTCGCTTGTGTAGAATTAGCAGATTTTTGCTTACTAGTAGATGAACTCTATTTACCTTTGCTCTTGTGACTAGCTAGGAGAGCTTTATTTGCAATATGCATAACAGAATTGTTTTGCTTGGACTGATCTTCTTGCAACAAAATAGAGACTAGCTCTTCAAATATTAAGGCATTTGGATTTCCTTTCATCGTCAAACGAAGAGTAGAAGCAAAAATGTGGCATGAATTTGGAAGACCGTTAAGAACAGTCTGCACAAATGAACTATCTAGTAAGAATTCATCAACAAAAATCAACTACTCCTTCACATCTTTGGTCTTTGTCAAAAAACTGCCCATAGAATCTCCTTCATTCATATACTCACTCTCCAATTTTTTTCGGAGGTAAGCAACACAAGCCTCATTTCTTGCTTGGTATAAAGTGGTGAGTGTATCCCAAGCATCCTTTGCTGCTTTGCAAGAGTGAATGTGAGGGATAATTACATGTTTGATAGACAAAGCTATCTATGCATATGCCTCAGCATCTCTGCCATCCCAACGAAGTTGCTCTACGGTAGGTGCAGTAGGAATTGCAACACGAATAAGAATTTAAAGATCATCATATTCAATGCCATTTGCATCACCTTTAGTAATTGTATCTGTAGGTGCAGTAGGTCGTTTTTCAACACCTTGCACAATATTCCACAACCCTTTTGCTACAAATACATTATGCATCATATATGCCCATAACAGGTAATTAGTACCATCCAACTTGTCCTTAACAACCAACATAAATAATACATCTTTGATTTCAGCCATGGCCACTGACTAAATACCTTGATGCAAAAAAAATGATTGTATCTCAAAAAGTTGAACAAAACTATCCTGTGAAGCTCTACTAAACCTGTAGTAGACTTCAAGTTGCTTATATTGGCAAACCAAAACCTGTATATATATTTGGCACAAAAAAATGAAATTGCTTGCATAGGCATTGCGATAGTATTAACATGGCCATCTAAAGTTTATTCTTGACATCGATAGGACCTATTCGGTATGAGACTAGTTCTCTGCTGATGCTTGTTCTATAAATCAATCTTCATCTTCTAAAGTTTTATTGTATAGTTTTTTTTTTTGTTTTAGTGCCTGGTTTCAGAACAGATGTTCTTTGGTGCGGGACTCATTTTACTTTTCCCTTTTTTTTTGGGATTTCTCAAGGGATGTAAAGCTTCAAAAATTCATGATATTACATAGAAAATATCCAATACTTCAGTGCTCTACTTCAAATTATCATTCATTGTTGAGTTGAGAATCCAAACATGGTTTTGTGAGCTATATTAGGATGATAAGTCAAGAGGCTATATTGGATACCCTTTGGAGCTTAATGATGAAATACTTGCATTTGAAAGATTTGTGTTATTATATGCACGAATTCTTATAGTCTATGTGGAAAACCTTTTAACTATGCACTACGAGGTGTTTAGAAATAACTCATACCTTAAAAAATAGGCAATATTCTACAATGTGCAGATGTTAGAGATGCTCCTCAAATGTTTTAATAAAGTGAAGAGTAAAGGTGATGGGGTTTGCATGATGTCCAAGAATGTACCTCAATCTCACATTTTGCTCATGTCAAAGCTTGATAAATGTGTGAAAACTTTGGGAATATTTATATTGAACCAAAAATGTTGTCCACATTTCATTGCTTAAGAGGGTTCAACAATTTGTGCAGAGCAGAAGGGTAGAGCATACAAGACAAGACTTATGCATAAGGGTAGAGCATACAAGACAAGACTTATTCATAAGGGTAGAGCATACAAGACAAGACTTATGCACAACTCATAAACATTGATGCGATTATTATATGTAGAACTTGTGGATGCTAATCTTAGTTCGTTTCATGATTTTTATTTGCTATTTTTTCATTGCCCCCATGGTCTCCATGGTAGGAAATGGAGATCGCTTATGACACTATAGTACTTGCTGCTATGGAGGGCGGCACAAACAAGGAAAAGCATGGCTCTTCATTTGAGATTAGAGGTAGCTATATTTTTTAAAAAATAATGGAACAATAAGAACAAAGATCTGCATCAAGGTAATATGCTAAGAGTCAAGGAAAATTTCAAAACTCTATTTCTTCTTCAGATACATCGAACTCTCAAAGAAAATTAAACATTTAAGTCTATTGTAAATAACATGATCATTACATTATAGAATGTTGCTATAGAAAAGATGAACCATTTGTGGTAATAAAAATTCATAAGAAGGTATATACTATAAAAGTGCCTCAAGGATCATGTTGTTAACTCAAGACATTATGCTTTCTTATTGTCTGTAGCATCCATGATAGTGAAAATGGTATTCATTATGTATCTTCTCAATCAAATATATGGTTTCTAGATAGCAAAGCATCCCAGATCATTACTTTGGGGGAAGGAGGATCGTTTCTTGTATTGTACTAACCTCCTTAAGAAAGAAGGCTAAATGTTACAAAATATATTAACTCAATTTTCATTTTTGTAGTGAATGGAATTAGCACTTCTGTTGAATACATTGTTTGTACCAAGGGTAAAAAAAGGCAAGTTCTTGTACTTCATAAAGATGACTTCTGTAATAGCTACCAATATGTTGTGTGATTATTAAATGATAAAAATGTCAAGAAATACACTTCTCAACATTGCCCTTCACTTCGCCTATACATACTTAGTGCTTTTGCTTTGTTCCATTTTCAACCCTAGATGATACTTTGAAACATGAATATACATTAAATTTTTTATAGGATATTAATGACAAGGGAAAAGCACGAATACATACCATAGAATTTATGTGCATGGATCCATACACATTATTGTGAATAAATTGCAATATATAATCTAATATGAAATTGAATCATTTTAAAGCATAATTGATGCATATTTTCTAAAATTGCAATCATCCCATATAGATGATTGATATTTTTGCGATCCAAGAGACATTTTACTTTTTTCTACTTATATAAATTTAGATTTTGGAATTCATTTGATCATACCTTCCACAAAAGAAAGTGATAGGTTTTCAAAATAAAAGCATGCATATGATATTTTTGGGTGATACAAAAGCAAATTATATATAAGAAAGAAATAGATTTTCAAAATAAAAGCATGCATATGGTATTGTTGGGCGGTGCTGCTAGCAAAGGATTATCCTAAAAAGAAAGATGCATACCATAATCAAGAAACAATATTCAAAGTGCAAATCAAGGTGGATTAGTTGAGTGCATCTCCATTTTGTATGTATCATACACTCCATTTCTCATTATTTTTGTTATATCGCATTGTATTTGGGTACCTTGCCATTTTCTTCTACCATTGTGTACATTCTCCTTCAAGGGGATTAATCCCACATGTGATGTACTTCCATATAAGGAGGGCCTCTCCCTCCCTTTATACATGTTCAGAAGTTTGGAGAGACTACTTCATGCTCTTGGGAAACTCATTTTTCACCATGTGAGTTTACCCATTTCTGGGTCTACACTTTTAGTCTCTCACACTCTTTCATTTTGTGAGTGTGCACTTATTTTCATTTTTCTTCCACATGTGTACTCTTTGCATGGTAGTAGCGCACTAGGTGGAGGTCTTGTTGGTCCTTTTGGCAGTGATTTTGGAGATTTCGGTGGTGGTGGTGCTTGAGTTTATGTTAGTATATGACCAATTTCTAGCCCTCATGATTGTAAGTAATAATGCATATTTTTTAAGGCCTCCATTATGAGGAGAAGCCAAGCATGCATTACCCAATTGATAGGAATCCTAACTTGCATGTTGGGTGAATGTCAAATTGGACCACCTAAGGTATTGTAAGGAAAGGGAGTTACTAGGGTCCCCAATTGTGGGGTTCGGGGCAGTGGGGAGCAGCCTGGACCGGGGGACTCCAAGGGGGATAGAAAGACCCCATTCCATGGAGTATTCTGTGTTGAAGTAAGAAATCATTCACATTTGTTAGGTCAGTTGAATCGACCTAAGCTGCATATAGGGATTATGTGGGTGATGGCCGTCCACGTTCTACCACCCATGTATAGCCATATGCACAATGCCACATTTCTCCATTAGTCTATATATAGATGATCTCTACACTAACCTATATATCGAATTGAGCCAGCATACCTCTACCTTGTAACACTCTATCTAGAGTTGTCTAGATTACCATTTAAGCTCTACCTTGAGAGCGCACAAGTGGAAAAAGCCATCATCTTTGTACTTGCTAGTAGTAATAATTTTTTGAATTCTACTATATCTCTTATCTTCTCTGCTACTGCTCTTGTGTTCTCTTGTGTAACTACTATTTTGGATGGTATCAAAGCCGTAAGGTTCAAATAGCTTGAGAAGTATCACTATTCTAGCCTACTAGCAGACTAGAATATCACTAGATTTTCTAAGTGATTACATGATGGCTTCATCATCAAACACTAGTCTTGGTGATCCAATCAATGCTTCACCTCTTCAAAATTTTTTGCTTGCATTCACTGAAGGGAAGCTGGATGGAGCCAACTATACACTCTGGAGGTTCAAAATTTTTGCAATTTTGAGCTCATATGAATTACTTAACACTATCATGGAATCGATGGGATTGGATGTAGAGCCTGTACTAGTTGAAGATCCAAAAAATTCAAGAGTGATGATTTAGCCAGATCTAGATATTCTACGAGCTTGGAAGAGGTGGAATGTTGATGCATTATGTGCAATTATTACCAATGTAAGTGATTTTATGCTTACTTTAGTTCAATACACTACTAAATCACATGGGGCTTGGGGCATACTGGCTTGTCAATATGAGACCAAGAACCACACTAAGATATAAAATCTAGAAAATTAGTCAGAAAATAAAAAGCATTCTAATTCTGAAAAGATTAAATATTTTATCAAACGGATAAAATATCTACAAGATCAATTGATTGTAGTTGGTTCTGTTATAACATCGAAAAAGCTGGATCAAAGATGTGTGTGTATTCTTCCAACAAAGTATGATGGATTGGTAACAACCCTTAACACTCAGGTAAGACCGACTCTCTTACATTCGAAGAGTTTTGTGCTATGCTCTTAGAAGAGGAGATGCGGCTAAAGAATGTTACCATTAGTGTCCATGTTGTTGGAGCAAGTCTATGACAAGCCTAAGTATTGGCTTGAGTCCCACAAAGTCATAGAAGAAGCCTTAAAATGAAGACAATGTAAAGTTCACTTGTAACTTTTGAAGACTTTACTTAATGTAAAAGTGAAAGAATCTTAAGTGGTTGAGTCCACTTGATCAAAAAGGGAAAGAGGAGCCACGAATTCGTGATTTGTGGTAGATAGAGAATCAAATCAATCACTAATTGATTGGAGAGTGATTGAGGGGAGTTAGCCTCCCAAGATCAACTATAAATACATGGTTGTCTTAGTCGTGGTTATGTGAAGACCTCCAAGAGCTGAGCTTTATGCCATATCAAGGTGTGATTCCAAGGCACACATATGTATCAGTAAGTCCATTGTATTGTAAAATCAATATACTTTCATTTTCATGATCATTTGAGTTCATATTTCCATGTCCTTGTGAAGTGTACTACTCACTGCCATATCTCTCAATTTTTTCAGTCAGATTGCAGAGATGGTTTCTCTGAGCTTGGTGCATCATTTTCAGTGATTTAACTTGGTAAATCTAGCTCTATAAGTCTATATGCTCACCAATTTTCATTTCATTTGGTTGTTTCAATCTTCAGTTATGTTCAATTGAAGTCAACCCTATCTGTTCATTTTCACTTCTTTGTCAGGTACCCGACTTTTTTACTCATCTTGTCAGAGCTGTTTCTCAGTGTGTGCTTACCCAAATTCAATGATTTAAAGCTTGTTGGATTCACATAATGTCTTGTATAAGCATACAATTTTTCATAATCATTGGATTCTTAAATCTTGAGTTATGTTCATTTTTCTGCTCACTGGTCTCATTACTGTAGCAGCCCCTGAAAATCGGGATGATGTCATCACTTGGTAAAACATCATTCTCCGTGTGTAGTTCATTATTTTTGATGAGATTACTCTTGAAAGTTAGCTCTTTAAGTTAAATAGAGTTCCCCAAGAGGAATTAAGCTAATTACTACTGTGCTCAGAGAATTATGCAAAACACTCGACAGGTGTATGAACCAAAATAGCAAGTTCTTCACCTCTGAGCTAACTCCAACTTATCTGTTTTGATCTATCTTTTTGAGAGTGATCTTCCAAGGTACATAGGGTGTCTAATACATCCATTGGAAATCTAAAAGGGCCCACCATATACTCCTGGAGTTCATTTGACTGGTGTAGATCAAGGATTTTGCAACACCTCTTCATCTGCAAGCACATACCTATCCATCTCTTCACACATGTGAAAGGCCAAATGGCCACCGGACACTTCCTTGTATATATTCTTTAATAAAACATATAGTGGTCTGGTCAGTCACAGACTGTAAGTTCGACCGCATTTGTAAGACCTAAGAAGTCTGTCTTTGTGTCCCTATATACTGTGTTTTCTGTGTATTCTACAACATCTGTGCGAAGTACTGTGTGCGGCCTCAGGAGCTCAATTTTCCACTCCGAGCATATCATCGTGGAGTTCTCGAAGAAGGAGAGCGCACTATGGTGCATCGACATCGAAATACTTCACTGGTATCAGAGCAATTTGATGCAAGAAGCTTTGTTCCTTTTGTGCGAGCGAAGCGTGCACCCCCTCCCCCCCAAGGTCGCAAAGGTAGTATGAACATGTGAGTATCATTTGAATGCTTAAAATCAAAGTCATATGCAGAGATTGAAGTTCATTTTCGAAGCAGACTCTTGAAGTTGAAGAAAACTTCATACAGAGAAGTATTTCTTAATACATATGAAAGATAATATGAATTTTGTGTAAAGTTTGGTTTATTCTTGATATAGAAGAGTTCTTATATCAAGATAGATCAAACGATTTGAGAATTAAAGGTCTCCAGCAGTGGTATCAGAGCTAAAAGATCAAATCAAGGTGAAGAAGAAGCAAGGAGAACCTCGACTATTGCAGATATCAAAGATCTTGTGAATTGATGGAGCAAAGAGTAAAGTTTGGAAGAAAACCTGAAGAAAAGCAAAACAGGAATTCAAAGGATCAAGAAGGATTAAAGCTTTATATCAAAGGTACATTCTATCACCATAAATCTTAGTAAGTGCATACACAAAAGTCAAGAGATGGGAGAAAGCCCGCAGATTGACAAGCTACATAGAGAGAACTATCCAGCACGGTCCATGAGGATGGAAGCACACCTCATGAGCAAATATTGATATCATTTATTATAGGAGAAGAAGAAAAGCCTGAGTTTAAGGATCCAAGTGTTCCAACAAGAGAAGAACTTGCAGAATTGAAGAATTGGATGAAGAGAGATGCTCAAGCTAGG
This sequence comes from Ceratopteris richardii, assembly GCA_020310875.1. NCBI lineage: Eukaryota > Viridiplantae > Streptophyta > Polypodiopsida > Polypodiales > Pteridaceae > Ceratopteris > Ceratopteris richardii. The sequence goes on along the minus strand of CM035442.1, from coordinate 37,522,260 downwards.
AGCATCATTTACATGGCTGTAAATGATTATCTTCTACCACACATTAGAGGATTAGAAAGTGGAGCAGATATATGGAATGCTTTGGAAGAACAGTTCCAAAACACAACCAAATCAAGGAAGGCTTCACTATGGGCTGAGTTTACAACATTCAGAAGAAAGGTTGTCAGTCAATTTCTGACTATGTTATAAGGATGAAGGATATTGCAGATAGTTTGGGAGCATTAGATGAAGAAATTGAAGAAGAAAAGTTGGTAAGGCAAATACTTACAGGTCTAAGAGGAGATGAAAAGTGGAAACCTTTCATATTGTCTATAGAACTATCATTAGATCATTTTACTCCTGATCTAAATCAATTGCTAGGACATATGCTAACATTTGAGCAGGACATTAAAGGAGAGAATGACAGAGGTTCAAGTCAAGCAATGTATTCAAAGGATAAAAAGAACAATGCTAAAGGCAAGCAGATAAATGATGAAGAAGGATCTTCAAATCAAGTAAACTTCATGAAAGGGGAGATGAATTTCAGAGGTAAAGGAAGAGGAGGTAAGAACAAAGATAATACTAAAGATTGTTGGATTTGTGGTAGAACAAATAACGTGGCAAATGATTTTTGGTACAATAATCAAAATGGTGGAAGTCATAATTAGAATTTTAATCCTAGAGGAAGAGGAGGCAGAAATCAAAGAGGGAACTTCAGAGGAAGAGGTGGAAGATCCTCATATGCTAGAGGAGGAGGAAGAAGCTTTCAATCTCAATCCTATAACAACACATATTACAATTATGCTTCAGGTCAGAAGGAAGACTTGACCCGTATCCTGAATGCAACTCATGAAGTAATCAATGAAGATTAAGGAGATAACACCAAACACAAAGTTGAGAGCATTGGATCAGTGAAGACGAGTGGAAGTACACTTTTAAGCAAGGTACTTTATGTTCCAACAATCCCTAAAAAGTTAATAAGTGTAGGGCAAATTGTTGAGAAGGGATATGAAGTCACATTTACAAGTGATGGTGTTTATGTTGAAGATCCAAGTCAAGGATATAGAAGCATTGTCACAGGAAAGAAGGAAGGAAGATTATTCACTCTCAAAGTCCAAGGTAATGTGGGACATGCATTGTTTACTTATGGAAGTCAAAAGATGTCTGAATTGGATCTATGGCACAAGAGGTTAGGACATTTTAATGAAAGGGGAATTAAACAAATGACAAAGAATGGTGCAGTGCTTGGTCTACCAAATATTGAAGGTCAACATATGATATACAAATGTGAGGCTTGCCAGTTAGGTAAAGCTCACAAGAAATCATACAATAAGCAAGGATACATGTATTCAAATATGCTTAAATTGGTTCATATAGATGTGTGGGGTCCTTCAAAGGACTATAGAATAAATGGATCAAGGTATTATGTGTTATTTGTTGATGATGCAACCTGATGGATTACTCTATATGTGATCAAGTATAAATCTAAAGTGTTTGAGACATTTAAACACTATCATGCCTATGCAGAAAGAATTACAGGACAAAAGTACAAGAGATTGAAATCAGATGGAGGGGGAGAATATTTTTCTAAAGAATTTGATGATCATATGTGGAATGTAGGTATTAAAAGAGAAGTGACTTGCAGGTACTCCCCACAAAAAAATGGAGTTGCAGAAAGAAGAAATAGAACTCTTGTAGAGTTTGCAAGATCAATGATGAAGGAAAAAAGATGTCCTAATTATATGTGGGTAGAAGCAATTAATATTGCAACTTATCTTGTGAATAGATTTCCTTGCAAAGCTTTGGAGGGAAGGACTCCTTATGAAGCATGGTGGGGTAAGGAACCTATTCTTGATCACTAACATTTGCTTATGTTCCATCTCAATTGAGACATAAGCTAGAACCTAAAGCAGAAAAATATATGTTCATTGGGTATGATGATAAACAAATGGGATACAGGTTGTGGAATCCATCCACAAAACAATTTCTTGTTTCAAGAGATGTTACATTTGATGAGAAAAGCATATGGTTTACAGGATCAGATAATGTATGTACAAATCTTGAAGAAATCAAACGGAAAGAGAAGTCAAAGATGAAGGTATATGAAGAAGATATTGATGATGATGTTTGTAGAAATGAAATGCAGGACAATTATGAAGATAGACCAACGTTTGATCCAGAACAAAATGAAGGAGAAACTTCAAGAAGTGCAAAAATTAGAAGATCATCAAGAGATAGAAAACAACCTATCAGGTATAGTTATGATACGATTTCTTGACAACCAAAGATTATGCTTACATTGTGAAGACAGATGAAGATCCATCCACATATGATGAAGCTAAAGGAAATGAAAAGTGGGAAAAAGCAATGCAAGAAGAGTATGATGCTCTACTTGAGAATGAGACATGGGAATTGGTACCAAGGCCAAAGAATCAGAAGGTGATTTATAAGACAAAGAGGTTTGCAGATGGAAAAGTTCCTAGATACAAGGCTAGACTTGTGGTCAAAGGATATGCCCAAACACATGGAGTGGACTATGATGAAACCTTTAGTCCAGTAGCCAAGATGTCTACAATCAGAACTATAATTGCAATTGCTACATGTAAAGGTTGGAAACTCTCTCAATTAGATGTAAAGAATGCATTTCTAAATGGATATATTGCAGGTGAAGTATACATGGAGCAATCAAAGGGTTTCAAAGAGTCAAATGAATCAGATTATGTGTGTAACCTTAAGAAAGCTCTGTATGGTCTAAAACAAGCTCCAAGAGCATGTAATATTAGATTGGTCAAGTTCTTGAATGAACTTGGATATCAAGCCTCAAAGACAGATATTAGTTTGCTAGTGAAAGCCAATGAAGATAGATACATTTATGCGTATATTTATGTTGATGAAATTATTGTCACAGGTACAGATGCTCAAGGAATCAAGGGGCTAAAGAAGAATATGAAAAATGAGTTTAAGATAAGTGATTTGGGAAATTTGTCTTATTTCGTAGGGATGGAGATTATATACACTCGGAAGCTGCAAAGGAAGTAATTTGGTTGAAGACTTTATTAAAAAGTCTAAGAATTGATCAGAATGTTCCAATCATATTTGGAGACAACATGAGTTCATTATATTTGGCAGCTAATCCTATTTTTCATGCCAGGACTAAACATATAGAGATTCAGTATCATTTCTTGAGAGAAAAGGTACTTGACAAAGAAATTGAAGTCATGTATACACCAACAAAAGAACAAGTAGCAGATATGATGACAAAAAGTTTGGATGGACCAAAGTTACAAAGGTTTAAAAAGATGGCAGGTATAAAGAAGGTGCAGGTAATCACAAGTGATGATTGAGGGGGAGTTGTTGGAGCAAGAAAATCATCAATGGATGATTATATGAAGCCTAGGAATGAAGAAGTGAAGAAAAGACTCAAGCTCAAAGCATGAAGTCAAGTGAAGAATCAAGAAGAATTGTTTTGTACATTTATGTATAATAGCTTTGGAAAAATATTTCAAAAATACTTGATGTAGTGACGAGTTTATAGTCATATGAATATATAAGCTCATGTATAGTCGTGATATAGTAGAGAGATGAAGAATAGATGAAAAAGAAGTCAATAGATTTCGAGTTGTTTAAGAGATAGATGAGTAGAGAGTTTTCTCGTGAGTTAGCGACTAGTTTTTCCTAGAATTCTCTCAACCTGATCATGTGGATCAGGAAATCTTTTGTAAAACATCTAATTCAGAAGGCAATCAAGCTATGACAAAAGTTTGATGATCTAATTCTCTTCAGGTTGTGTGTATGACAAGTAGGAACATTCATATGTAGAAGTCTGCAAGTGAAGTTCTCAGAATTGCGCATTTTGCTGCTTAAAGATTTGCTTGGATCTCAGTGCTCAGTGTAAAGTTTTTTATGTTTGAGCATTCAAAATCTAAGTTATAAGGTAAGGAAGCTTTGTTCAAAAGCATTTAGCAAAACGGGTTAGATTTTGAGAGAAATCAACTTAAGAAGTCGACCATGTCAAAGTCATCATTTTTGGAAGGCAATCTTTGACACATGTTTGGTCTAAGTGATCAAATTAGAAATCTAATAGTTCTTTTGAAGAACTAATGATCAATGTGATTGCACAAAGGTAGTACAAACATATGAGTATCATTTGAATGATTGAAATCGAAGTCATATGCAGAGATTGAAGTTCATTTTTGAAGTAGACTCTTGAAGTTGAAGAAAACTTCATACAAAGAAGTATTTCTTAATACATATGAAAGATAATATGAATTTTGTGTAAAGTTTGGTTTATTCTTGATATAGAAGAGTGTCCTAAATCAAGATAGATCAAACATTTGGAGAATTAAAGGTCTCCAACAATAATGTATGCCATGTACCTCAGTTATCATGCAGTTTGATGTCAGTTGGTCAACTTGATGACCTTGGTTACAAGGTGGTCTTCTATGCTTAGTCCTTTCGCATATCAAAGGGCAATATGGTTATTGCAAAAGGAAACAAAGTTGGCTCACTTTATCCTTTATTTGTATAACAGAAAGAACACTTGTTAGCTGTTACTGAACAACCTATGGCTTGTATTTGGCATGGTGGTTTGGGCCATTTATCTTGTAGTGGAATGGAAAATCTTTCTCATTCTGGCTACTTACCTGTGTTATCTTTCTCCGATTTTTCATTTTGTGAGCATTGTCAATATGGAAAGCAAACCAGAAATGTGCATAGAAGGCACATTGATTCTTCAATTCAGCCTTTAGATCTCGTTCATACAGATGTGTGTGGTCCTATGCCCACTAGGTCCTTAGGTGGTTCTCTCTACTTTGTTACTTTCATAGATGATGTTACTAGAAAAGTTTGGGTATATCCTATCAAATCGAAGGATGAGGTATTCCCTACTTTCAGAAAATGGCTTGCTTCAGTTGAGATTGAAAAAGGAACTAAGCTTAAGGCTTTACATTTAGATAATGGGGGTGAGTATATCTCACATGAATTCAACCTTTTCTGTCAGTCTAGAGGGATTCGTAGAGAGTTTACAGCTCCTTATACCCCAATATAGAATGGTGTAAGTGAGAGGATGAATAGAACTATTCAAGATAGAGTAGTCTCTATGTTGCATCATGCAAACCTCTCACAAGACTTTTGGGTAGAAGCAATATTGACTGCAGTTCATGTGATTAATCTTTCACCTAGCACTTCCAAAGGTCTGAAAGTGGCTCAAGAGTTGTGGACAAGGAAGCCACCATATTATGATCATCTTTGAGTTTTTGGGTGTGAAGCATATGTTCATATACCCAAGAATCTTAGACAAAAGTTGGACCATAAGTCAAAGAAATGCATTTTCCTTGGATATGGTCAAGAAGGACAATTTCGATATCACTTATGGGATCCTGAAACACGGATAGTGATCAGAAGTGGTGATGTCATTTTCAATGAGTCTAAGATGCATAAACAACCCATTAAGGAGGTTGAAGTGAGAAAAGTAATATTTGAGGATACTAGTCCTCCGTTTAGCATGCATAAAAATGCTGCACATAGGGATGTTCAAGAGAATGTCCATTCAGATTAGTCTGCACATGTTCTTGTTCAGCAACCATTGAGACGTTCTGCACGTGTCTCACATCCACCTCATAGATATGTTCCAGGTTTAGATTTTGTTATGCTAACAGATGCCGGTGAACCTTCTTGCTACAAAGAGGCACAAACAGAGGATCATGTCAAGTGGGAGCATGCCATGAAGAGTGAGTTGGATTCTATTCACAAGAATGGTACTTGGGATTTAGTAACTTTGCCAAAGGGCAGGAAAGCTTTACCATGTAAATGGGTATATAAGCTAAAATTCACATCAGATAGTGCTTCTCCAAAGTATAAAGCACGACTCGTTGCAAAGGGTTTTAAGCAACAACATTGTGTTGATTTTGAGGAAATGTTCTCTCCAATGGTCAAGATGACTACCCTGTGCATGTTGCTTGGATTCGTTGCAATGGAGGACTTAGAGCTAGTCCAAATGGATGTGAAAACTGCTTTGTTACATGGAGATCTTACAGATGAGATCTATATGGAACAACCAGATGGTTATGTGGTTCCTGGCAAGGAAAGTCTAGTTTGTAAGCTTAAGAAGAGCTTGTATGGACTTAAACAATCCCCTAGACAATGGTACCAAAAGTTTGATGCTTTTATGAAATCTCAAGGATATTCTCAAAGCAATGAGGATAATTGTATCTACACAAAGAGATGCTCATATGGCAGCTTGATATGCATGATACTTTATGTCGATGATATGTTGATTGCTAGAGTGTCCTCTTATGATTTGTCCTTTCTCAAAAAGAAGTTGAGTTAGACATTTGATATGAAGGATTTGGGGGATGCCAAACATATTCTTGGCATGCGCATTACTCATGATAGGAGTAAAAGATGCATATACTTGTCTCAAAGTGAGTACATATCCAAAGTACTTCATCGGTTCAATATGTAGGGTGGAAAGGCATTGAGTACACCTTTACCCACACATGTGAAATTGAGCAAGGATGATTGCCCCAAATCAGATGAGGAAAAGGAATTCATGACCAAAATTCCATATCAGTCTGCTGTTTGCAGTCTCATGTATGCTATGGTAGCTATGAGACCAGACATTGCATTTGCAATGGGAGTTGTGAGCAGATATATGTCTTATCTTGGCAAGAAACATTGGGAAGCGATCAAGATGATTTTGAGTATCTGAGTGGCACTAAGGAAAAGTGTCTGTGCTTAGGTAGAGGGAAAGCATCCATTATTGGTTACACAGTTTCTAATTATGCTGGTTGTGTAGACAATCATAAGTCTACATCAGGGTACATTTTTCATTTTGCTGGAGGTGCTATCTCTTGGAGATCTCGTCTCCAAGAATGTACAACTCTTTTCGCCACAGAAGCAGAGTATGTTGCAACAAGTGAGGAATGTAAGGAAGCATTGTGGCTTTCTAGTCTTGCTTGTGATATGGGTTTACCTCAGCATGTACCTCGCTTGCTCAGTGATAGTCAGAGTGCCATTGCTTTGGCCAAGAATCCGGTCTACCATGCAAAGACCAAGCACATTGAGGTGAGATATCACTTCATTAGAGATTGCTTAGACAATGAGCGCATTATTCTTGAGAAGGTTCATACTCCAGATAATGCTATAGATGTTTTGACTAAAGCTCTACCACAGGATAGCTTTCAATACTGTTGTCACTTGATGGGGGTTACTTGATTCTTGATCTTACAGAGTCACTTGTATACTGTGTAACATGCCCATCAGGTGGGAGGTATAGTTTATATACTTACACTTAGGTATTCTTTGTCATTCTTTATTTTTCTCTCATAGTTACTTTGGCCATATTGGCCTTTGGGAAAGGCCAAATGGCCACCAAACACTTCCTTGTATATGTTCTTTAATAAAACAGATAGTGGTCTGGTCAGTCACAGACTGTAACTTCGATCGCATTCGTAAGACCTAAGAAGTCTGTCTTCGTGTCCCTGTATACTTTGTTTTCTGTGTATTCTGTAGCATCTGTGCGAATTGCTGTGTGCGGCCTTAGGAGCTTGGTTTTCCACTTCGAGCATATCATCGTGGAGTTCTCGAGAAGGAGAGCGCACTGTGGTGCATCGGCAACAAAATACTTCAAAGAATTGGCAAGGTACAAATGATATTGCATTCTCAACCCATGCAAAAGGGAAAGGCTCTACTGATGGATCAGAGAAGAAACCAAAGAAGAAAAAATTCACAAGAGTTTCTTTTATTGTGAAAAGAACGGTCATGCCATCAAGGATTGCAGAAAGAAGCAAGCTGATGAATGAAATGGGACTGTGAAATAATCTTGGAAGAACAAAGAGTTGGCAAACAACACAGAGCTAAAACCATGGGTAGCTATTGAAGAGGTATTCTCATCCACTCAAGCTCATATTGATGAACCATGGATTTTGGATAGTGGAGCTTCTTGCCATATGACCAGCAAGAAGGATTGGTATAGTTCCCTAGTGCCTTTAAGGGAATCCATCAACATAGTGGTAGGAAATGAATCCAAGTGTCCAACTAAAGGAACAAGAACCATCTCTTTTATCACTTGTCCATGTGTTGAGAAAAAGTTATCAGGCGTTCTCTATGTACCTATGCTTAAAAGAATTTGTTGTCACTTTGTGAAATAACAGATCGTGGAATCAAAGTTTACTTCAACAAGAATAGTGTAAAAATCATGGATTCATCAAGTAATGTAGTAGAAAAAGGCATAAGAGGTGATAAACTGTAAGAGTTAAGTGCCTTAACTACTATAGAAGATAAAAACGTAAGAAGTTTATGGCATCAATGATTTGAGCATCTCTGATTTGCAGTTTTGAAGGAGATGCAAAGAATAAGGATGGTTGGTCATTTTCCTACATTTTCAAAGTTGCAAAAAACTTGTGAAGCTTGCATGATGGGCAAGCAACAACAAAAGGCATTTCCACGAGTGCCCAACAATCAAGCTCAGGCTCCTCTAGAGTTGGTACATTCTGATCTTTACAGTAAAATGTCTACACCTACTTTAGGAAGATCTTTCTACTTTCTGCCATTAGTTGACAATCATAGTAGAGATATGTGGGTTTATTTCATTCGAGAGAAGGCTGATGCTTTTGAAAAATTTTAAACATGGCATGTATGTGGAAAATGAATCAGACAAGAAATTGAAGAAATTCAAAACAAAAGAGGAGGGGAATTCTTGTCAACAAAATTCAATAACTACTATAAGGAGCATGGTGTAAAAAGACAACTTACCATCACTCATACACCTCAAAAAAGTGGCATTGTTGAGAAAAGGAGTAGGATAGTAGTAGAAATGGCTCGTTGTATGTTAAAGGCTCAAGACATGCTTGATTCATTCTTGGTAGAAGTAGTCAATGAAATAGTCTACATACATGAAATAATTGAAGGGGATGACTCCTCAAGAAGCATATTGAGGTAAAAAAACCTCCGTTTTGCATTTCTAAATTTTTGCTTGTTTCTGTTATGCACATATTCTTGATTCAACAAGATCAAAGTTAGATTCAAAAAGCAGAAAGTGTATCTTCCTAGGATATAGTGAAGAGTCAAAAGCATATAGGTTGTGGAATCCTGAGGCAAGGAAGATTTTTTTCAGCCAAGATATGGTCTTTGATGAACGATCACACCTTAGTAGAAGATAAAGGTAAACCTTATATCTCATCTGTTGAAGAAATATCTCAACTCGTGCCTATCTGATTAAAAAAAGGGAAGGTGGTTTCACTACGAACATTGAGGAGACCTTACAAGAGGTCAGATCCACCATTTCCATGATAAGGAGGTCAGATCCACCATTTCCACCATTTCTCTATGGATGTTTTCTCTGTGTTTCCCAAGTGGGGGGAGGACATCCAGAGGGCCAGATCCACCATTTCCATGATAAGGAAAAAAATGATTCCTCAGAGCCTGGTTCCCATCTTGGACCTGCCCCTCACTACTGGTGAGATCAAAGAAACCATCAATAAATTGAAACCCTGTAAGTCTCATAGTTTGGATGGTTTGCCTAATGAATTCTTTATCATCTTTAGGGATTTTCTCACTCCTTACATTATCTTGATATGGGAAGAGGTTGGTAGTAAAGGATTTCTCCCTTGCACCATTAACACTGGGATTATTAGACTTATTCATAAGAGAGGGCCCAAAGAAGACCTTAATAACTGGAGGCCTATCACCTGCTTGAACACATTGTACAAAATTTTTGCTTCCACTTTGGCTAGAAGGCTTAGTCCCATGATGTGTCACTTCATTCTTCCTGAACAGAAAGGCTTTATCAAGGGTAGATTCATCTTGGATGCTATCATCTCGTTTTGGGAAGGCATGGACTTTGCTAGTGAATCTGTTCAAGAATTTTACTTTTTCAAAATTGATTTTGACAAGGCCTATGATAGGATTGAGTGGGACTTCATCCTGCAGTCTTTACATGATTTGGGGTTGGGCAGAAGGTTTATCAAGTATGTGAGTTCTCTTTTTGGAAATGTTTACTCTAGGGTTGGAGTTAATGGCCATATTTCTGAACCCTTCAAGTTGGTTAGGTCCATAAGGCAAGGTTGTCCTCTTGCTCCCCTGCTGTTTGCCATAGCTAGTGATGCTTTGGGTTCGCTTGTGAAGATGCTATTTCTACTGGTAATATTGAAGGTATTGTCATACCTAACTCCCCCTCCCCTTTATGCTTGCAGATGTTTGCTGATGATACTAATGTTGTTTTGAAAACTGATGCCAAATCCCTTTCTAAGTTTCTGGAATGTCGGGATACTTTTTGTCTGGCCAGTGGTTCTAGAGTCAATCATAGCAAAACTAGTTTTAAATCTTCTAACAATGTGATTCCTGAAAATATTATCCAACTTGGTTGTAGACTTATAAAAGATGGGGAGGTCTTTAGACTTTTAGGGATTCCCATGGGGTTTAATGTTTCTTTTGCTTAGAAATGGGAGTGGATGTATGAAAAGTTAAAAAAGAGCATGGCTCTCTGGTTTGATGCTAATAGCTCCCTCCCCATAGAACTTTTATTCTGAATCATTACTTGCTTCCTAAAATTGTTTATTTTTTGTCATGATGGTCTCATTCCAAAAAGAAGTTGGGGCAGGTTATTTCTTTGGCTAAAATATTTTTATGGGTGGCTCTGCTATCAGTAAAAAAATTGCTAAAGTGTCTTGGGAGATTTGTTGTCTCCCTAAGGAGAAAGGTGGGTTGGCTATAATGTGCCCTATAAAGACGGTTGACAATTTGGCTACTAAGTGGATTCTTGCCCTCACCTGATTTCCCCTGTTGGGAGCCCTTTGGTTTGCAGGATTTGGAAGGCTTGGTTTAAAGCCAAAGCTTTATTTATCCCTCTTGGTAGTATGAGATCTCTTGCTGAATTTTACTTCAGGAGTCTCCCTGGCTGGGATGGTTGTCTCACAGGAACAATGGCAACATAGCTATCAAAGAGCATAAGTGCCACAGGCTCTCCTTCAAATCCTGGAGTGAATTTATGTTGAATGGTGGTCTTATGGAAGACCATGTCCTGATTAATGAGACTAATACTTCTCTGTCTTGCCTGCAGGTGTTGCTGCATCACAAGGCTATGCTAGAAGATCAACTGAACCTCTGTACCTGGAAGGTTCTCAAGCTTTGTGATGTGGCCTACTACATCTACAAGAATTTTAAAGGAATAAAGGATCTATGGATGCCATCATTCCTAAGTTGAACAAGAAATGGAGTGTTAGCTGGTTCCCTTCTCAGAGGTCTTTCAGATTTAAATCTCTGTGGGCTTACCTTGACAGCAGTAAGCATTCCTTTCTCCAATGGTTGATCATTCGTCAAGGGCTATGGTTGGGCCCTAGAGTCAGGAAAATATTTATTGATGGAGGAAAATGTGCATTTTGTGGCAGGGTGGAGGATGTTTTTCACCTATTTTTTGAATGTGCCCATGCTAAGCCCTTTTGGGAACCTGTGGAAAACTTCCTTCAAAGTATAAAGGCTCCTAAGCTTCAAAAGCTGGATGTCATGCTTGGATGCTGTAAAAATATGGACCTGTTGCTGTGGAGTATCTGGAGAGGTCACATCTTGTGGGCCATTTGGTTGAGCAGAAATAATAGAGTTTTTGGACATGTGAGGAAGAACTTTCTCATTACCCTCCCCACTACCCTTATAAATGTGGCTAGGAAATGTATTAAATGCATTGTCAAGCCCTCTTTGCCCCCCAGGAATTACACTCTATTTTGTATGATTATAAGTTCACCAAATGGAAAACCTTGATGGCCCAGGTGTACTCTCAGCACATATTTTCCATGATGGATTCCTTATAATTCTCTTGGTTTTGAGGTGCTCCTACCCTCTGCACTGATGTAACTTTCCTCTGTTAATTTATATTTTCCTGTTTTCTAAAAAAAAAAGGACATGTTAAAGTTGAGGAGTAAACATTTGATAGTGAAATTTCCTCACTAAAAAACTAAGCAGATGTAGTTGCATAACATAAACCACCATGAAAGTGGGCACAACAACTCTTTGATGATTGCAATCCACATTTTGATGTATCAGAATCATCCTCATATGGATTACATAGATCAAAGAGAATGGAGGAGCAAACAATAGCCTCATAACACATTGTTAACATGGCTCTAATGCTAGAGTCTGAGTACGATAGTACACTAAAAAATTATACTTGGGAGCTAGTTGACTTGCTGCTAAAGAAGAAGATGATCGGTACTAAATGGATTTGGAAAGCTAAGTATAAAGTAGATGACACATTAGAAAACTATAAGGCAAGATTAGTTGCACAAGGTTTTTCACAAATTGAAGGTTTTTATGTTCAAGAAGCCTTTGTACCAACATCACACATGACAATTATTCGTATGGTACTTGCATTGATTGCACAAAAGGCATGGCCTATTTTCTAGATGGATATCAAATCTGCATTTTTGAAATGGTCACCTCAAGGAGGAGGTATATGTATCTCAAGAACCAAGTTTTGAGGTGCACAATTCAAAAAATAAAGTTTACAAGTTTCAAGAAAGCTTTGTATGCCCTTAAACAAGAACCACAGTCTTGGTACCAATGGATAGATAACTTTTCCAAAAATATGAGTTTTGAAAGAAGTACTTCTGATGCTAACCTATATATAATGAAAAAGGATAGCAAGCTTGTTGTTATTGTATATGTAGATGATATGACCATTATAGGAGATCATGAAAAACTCATCAATCAAACTCAGATTAGCTTGGGAACTGAGTTTTGAAATGATAGACTTAGGTCTACTCCATTTCTATCTAGGAATTGAACTATGGAAAAGAAAGGATGGCATTTTCATCTTACAAACGCTAAATAAATCCTTAAGGAATTTGGAATGATGGAATTCAAACCAACTCGCACACCTATGGAGGTAAATCATAAGATATCTATGGATGATAACATGCTTGATGTAGTTGCTAAGAAGTATAGGAAGCTTGTTGGAAATCTTATTTTCTTGCGCAACACTAGAATAGACATGTGCTATGCTGTTGGAGTGCTAAGAAGATTTCCCAACAAACCTAAGGAGAGTCATTGGAATGTTGGCATGCGAATTCTAAGGTACATTGCAAGAAACTTGTATTTTGGTATTGTTCATACCACAGGTGATACACTTCAAGGGTATTGTGATTTGGATTGGGATGGAGATTGTGATTCTAGAAAATCAATTTTTGGATATTGTTTCTCACTTGGTTCATGAATATTTTCTTGGGTAAGTAGGAAAGAACCGACTCTCACACTCTCCTCTACTGAAGTAGAGTATAAAGCAACTTGATTTGCCTCTTATGAGGTAGTCTGGTTAATGAGAATTCTTGTAGATCTAGGTTTTCCATCACAAATGGAGACTATAGTCAAATGTGATAATCAAAGTTGTATGGCCATTGCAAAGAACCTAGTATTTCATGCTGGCACTAAGCATATAACAATACAATACCATTATTTTTGTCAGATAATTGAAGATGAAATTGTAGAGCTAGAATATTTCCTAACAGAGCTGTTGACATATTCACTAAAGCACTTGGAAAAGAGTAGCTCAACATGCATCTTCAACAAATGGCCATAAGACCTAGACATACTTGATTTATCATTTGGTAAACATTGAGGGGGGTCTTAATATATGACCAATGTCTACCCCTAATGATTGTATGTACTAATGCACATTTTGTAAGGCCGCCATTATAAGGAGAAGCCAAGCATGCATCGTCAGGGAAGCACTAGATTGTGCTCTCCGACTAGATTAGACAAGATTTTGGAAATACGCTTATGATTACAAGAACATCCACGTAAGGAAAATGGTACAAGAATACATAGCTAATATAAGACCTCCCACAACCCAAGACTGATAGGTATGGAAAAATCGACTAGAGATGATATAAGAGATCCCACAACCTGGGATCGTAAGTATGAAACAAGATATCTCGATTACAAGAACTCCCTTCAGGGAGATGAACTAGATACAAGAAAGAACTCGAAAGGATCTCCTACTACAACATTACAATAGGACAAATGAGGATGTCCAAGATACAAGACTATACAAGATTAGAGCAAGAGACAAGACAAGAACTAGAACTGGAACTTGGAGAGTACTTATTTGGCAATCACGACTCCTTGAGCTCCCAAGACTGGTATTGGCAAGACTGAGAATGAATGTGGCCAAGGCCTCCTTGTATAGGATTTCAAGGGTGGTTCAAGGGCGGCTGCGAACTGATGATGTCATCAATGATATCAACAAATCGAACAGGACCTTTAGATGTCAAAATTTAGCAAATGGACAGTCGATCTTAGGGTTTTGGCACATTCCTGATGCAATGGAAGCATTAGTTTCTCCGAACTCTAAACCAATCATGAGATATGTAAAGACACATGGAAGCTGAGGTTTAGGATGGTTTCCTTTGTGTCCATGACATCACCTCCCCCTCAAGTGACGAGTTCCACGAGGAGCGGTTATGTGACTCTGAGATTCTCTAGAACTTGAATCTTCATAGTTCTTGGTCTTTGTAGATTTCTTGATATGTGCTACTAGAACATGATGATGATGGATATCCATGATGAAACTAGAAAGGGTTTGTAGTATATCTAGGTACAAAATCAAGACCATGATTCTCATGATGGGTAGTACTCCTCTTTTGATTTTGATGATGATCCTTCTGATGTGGTATGGTGATTGTCGAAGTCCTAATTCCAACTTTCTTATTCTTCTTAGGACATTCAAATACCATATGACCATGGTCGCCACAATAAAAGCATAATCCATTGTCTTTTCGATGTTTTCTTTCCTTTGGTGTAAGTCGTCTGACCATAGTGTTATCCAACTGCATGGGTTTTGGTTGAGATTCTTCCAACATATGTTGTTGAGGAACTGAGATAAACTTGTATTCTTGATCGTGAACAGAAATCTTCTTCTCTTGCTTTCTCTCAAACAACCTATTGTCACACTCAATTGCTTGATTCATGAATTCATTCAAAGTATTTACCTTGGGCATGGTCAACATGAGGTCCTTGACATCATCATGTAATCCCCATCAAAATTGGTTGATACAATAATCCTCATGCCATGTGAGATCACAAATGATTTGTTTGAACTTTGATGCATAGGTAGATGCAAGCCTATTTCCTTGATGTAGCTTCCTTAGCATTGTTTTGGCAACACGTGAACAATTGGTATCTCTAAACGAAGATGTGAACTCTTGAACAAAGGCCTTGAAATCATGCAGAATATTTATATTCTTCTCAAGGATAGGTGCAAACCATGAAAGAGTAGTACCACATAATAGAGTTCCTTTCAGTCCTACTTAAGAAGCATCATCTGGGTACCTATCTGGTTGCATCCTTATGAATAGCTTCACTTATTGCACAAATCGTTGAAACTTTGATCTTGTCCTATCAAACTTCTCAGGCATGCTCACTTTGGAATTTTTGTTGAATAACTTTAAGTGCAAAAAAAATTTCTTCATGAATAATCTCCATGGTGCCTATTCTTGATGAAGGTAGTCTTGCCGAAATGTCAGGGGAGCACTAGATTGTGCTCTCCGACTAGACTAGACAAGATTTTTGAAATATGCTTATGATTACAAGAACATCCACGTAGGGAAAATGGTACAAGAATACATAGCCAATACAAGACGTCCCACAACTCGGGACCGATAGGTATGGAAAACTCGACTAGAGATGATATAGGAGATCCCACAATTGGGATCGTAAGTATGAAACAAGATATCTTGATTACAAGAAGTCCCTTCAAGGAGATGAACTAAATACAAGAAAGAACTCGAAAGGATCTCCTACTATGACATTACAACAAGACAAATGAGGATGTCCAAGGTACAAGACTAGACAAGACTAGATCAAGAGACAAGACAAGAACTGGAACTGGAACTTGGAGAGTACTTACTTGGCGATCACGAATCCTTGCAAAGACTGGTATTGGCAAGACTGAGAATGAATGTGGCCAAGGCCTCCTTATATAGGATTTCAAGGGACGTTCTTGAAAGAACTTGGAGAAGCTTGAAGGAGGTAGAAAAGTTCGTTTCAAAGCGACGAAGTTTGGTCCAGCCAAACGGCACAAGACCAACCCTTGAGCTTAATATGGAGACTCAAATAGAACTTATAGGCTTGTGATAAGTGCAAAGAAATGCACTATGTACTTTGGATCATCAAGGAGAAAGAGTCAATACAAGACAGATAGGTTTGCATGTCGACTAACTCAAAAAACTTACTATCTATGGAAGAGACAATGAACTTCAAATACCCATAGCAATCAACGTGATTACAATTAAAAAAACTCCTTTTATGGGAGTGATAAAAATAAGATTGAGTGTATATAATGCACAAAAGTATGAGGAATAAGCAAAATATGCTATAGGAATGAATCAGACACTCAACGGTGGTACCTCCTATTTTTCAGGAATATGCAGAGATTGACCCTGAGATAGCAAAACTCAAATTTTTCCCAATATACTGAACCAAATGCTATGAAAATTCATAAGAATAAACTATACACTAATACCATTCAAATGAGCCATTTTCATTTAATTTTGAGATCTGAAGAGAGAGTAGTAGCCTCTGCAAGATTACTGTTGGCGAAGAAGATGATGCTGAAAATTGAAGGAGCAAGACAATGATGGTCACAAGTGTATGTATATTGCTTCCATGTATTGTACAAGTGATTTGAAGTCTTTATAATGACTCTAGGAGTGCTCCACAACTTCTACAAGTGGAATTTGAATTCAAATGAAGGTGGGAATGGTTGTTGGAGGGAATCAGTTCACTTTCCTACAATCTAGGAAACGTGAAGATCTAGTTTGATTTACTTTTAGGTGATTGATTGCTTGATTGATTACAACTCAACCACCACAAATTCATGGGATTTGGGCTCTCTTTTTCTACTTTTACTTTTGTAAACCTCAAGGCTTTTACAACGGTAAATGAACCATAAAAAGTCTCTCAAAAAATGCTTCAATCGAGGATAAAGCAACTGTTGGTATGTCTGCCCTTGTATGAGTAGCATATATCAAGCTACCTACCAAGCTTTGATACTCTTTAATGTCCTCAATTTTCTCACCTTCATAAACACTAAGTTTACAATGCTTTCTTAAGTCTACAAACATAAGATGGATGATTATGGTTTTCAAAACCTGGTGGTTATGACATGTATACCTCTTCACTCATCCAACCATTTAAGAATGCTTTTTTCACATCAAGTTGGAGGAGTCTCCAATTCCTTATAGCAGCCACACTTATTAATGTTTTGATTGTGGTCATCTTTGCAACTGGTGAGAATGTTTCCTCATAGTCTATACCATGATTTTGTGAGCATCCTTTGACAACTAATCTTGCCTTGTACCTGCAAATTGGTCCATCTGAATTTATTTTAACTTTATACATCCATCTGCAACCAATTACCTTTTGTTTTGGTGACATTGGAACCAAATCCCAAGTGTCCATCTCCATCAATGCATCTATTTCTGCTTTCATGGCCTTTTCCCAATTAGGGTTTCCCTTTGCCTCTTCATAGGTTGAGGGTTCCTCTAAAATAGAGTCTTTCACCAAGTAGATTGAATGCTTCGTAACAAATGTGGAATCATATCCATACCTTTTTGGTTGTTCCTTCTCTCTTGCTGATCTTCTAGGTGCTTTCTTGGAGCATTCTCCAACCTCTTGCATCTTTGCTTTGCCTCTTTACTTCCATAGCTTGTATTCCTTTTCTCTTTCATCTTGGTCATCATCTATATCACTTCTTGGATCCTGGACCTATGTATCATGCTTGCTTCCTAATTGATGAGAATCAGAATCAAAATCTTATGGTAGAGTTACCTTTTGTTTGTCTTCATCATACCAAGACCTGTGTTCTTCAAACACAACATCTCTACTTGTAGTGAATTGCTTGGTTGAAGGATTATAGAACCTGTAACCCATCTGAGTTGAATCATATCCAATAAACACTGCCTTTGTTGCCCTTTCATCTAGCTTACCTCTTATTTGTGATGGTACATGAACATAAGAACATAAGATAAAACAACCAAAAACCTTGCAATGTCCAAGATTAGGTTTTCTTCCATGTCATGCTTCATAAGGAGTCATACCTTGAAGTGATTTGGATGGCACTCTATTGAAAAGGTACACCGTAGTTGAAATAGCCTCTACCCATAGATAATGTGGCAACTTCTTCTCTTCAACCATTGTTCTGGCTGATCCAACCAATGTCTTGTTTCTCCTCTTGGCGATTGCATTTAGTTGAGGAGAGTACCTCGTAGTCACTTCCATTTTGATACCTTTATCCTGCAAGAACTCATCAAAGTCTTTGGAGAAGTATTCTCCCCCTCCATTAGATCTGAGCTTCTTGAGTGATCTACCTGTATGATTCTCCACTTGTGCTAGATACTTTTTGAAGCAATCAAACACTTCATTCTTACTCTTGATAAAGTAAAGAATAGTCCATCTACTATGGTCATCAATAAATGAGACATAATACTTTGATCCTGCCAATGAAGGTTCTTGACTTGGTCCCCATGCATATGTATGTACTAAGTCCAATAAGTTTTTGTGGATGCAGCCTTTGTGGTTGAATGGTTGTCTTTGTGACTTCCCAATCTGACATGCATCACACATATTGATCATGTGTTGCTTTGATATGTTCAGCAATCCTAGAACACTTTGATCCCTGCATATATCCTTCAAGGTTCTTTCATTCACATGAGCAAGTCTCTTATTCCACACTTCAAGATCACTTAGGGTTTGAGACCCAAAGTTGAATAGAGCTATGTTCGTGGTTTCTCCTACTTCAAAAGTAAAGAGCCTACCATGCTTCTCACCTCTGGCTATCTTCTTGAAGCCTTGACATGGATCTTCCACAAAAGCTCCATGTTGGCTGAACCTAACTTGCAAGCCTTTTTCGACTATTTGACCTACACTTATTAGGTTTTTAGTGATAGTGGGTACATAGAGAACCTTACTCAGAATATTTGTCCTGCCATTGGAAGCTTTGATATTACCAATCTTCTCCACATTGTGTTTTGTGTCATCCCATGTTTGCACATCATGTTTATGCTTTGGACTTTCCAAATTAGATAGAAGAGCAATGTTGCTTGCAACATGATTCAAGCATCCTGAATCTATGTAGAACAAATGATCATCTTCTTTACTTTCTTTGTGGCTTAGATTCATGAGAAGTAATGAGTCTTGATGTGGTTGATCTTTTGAATAATTGTTGTAGTCCGTTCTATTATAGCCTCTATTGTTATTGTTGAAGTTGTGTCCACCTCTGCCTCTGTTGCTACCATATCCACCTCTTCCACTTCCTTTCTGGGTCTTCCCATTGAACTAGCAATTCTGAGTGGTGTGGTTGGTCTTATCGCATATGGCACAAGGTTGAACATTCTGACCTTTGTCTTTGTCTTGCTTTGATCCTTTCTTCTTCCCGTTCCACTTGCTTTTGCTTGCGAAGTTGGCTTGGGAAGTTTCTTGTTGATCTTCTTCCATCTTCTTGCCTTTCTGCTTCTTATCCTTCTTATTTGCATATAGAGCACAGCTAGTTGAATTGCCATGATAGGAGTTACCTTCCTTTATGCTATCGTTGGCCTCTTGATTGAAGAGCTGTCCAAGAAAGATGTTGAAGTCTAGAGTTTGCACATCCATGATGAGATCGTACGCCGTGGTGAAAGATTGCCATTGCTTATCACTTCGAATCCCATTTAGAATTTGCCTCATGATAGCCTCTTCTTCAATCAGCTCTCCAATGGATGGTAACTGATCCGCAACCTCCTTGACCTTGGTAAGAAACTCTGTGATGGCTTGTTTAGGTGTCTTCTTCATTTGGTTGAACTTGTTTCAAAGATGATTCTTTCTTGCTTTGGTACTAACAGAAAAGAAAGTCTCAAGGGCATCCCGAGTCTCTTGAGATGTCTTGCATCCTCTAATATGTGGTAATGGAAAGTCAGAGATAGAGTTTAATATGTACGACTTTTCTTGAGCATCCCTCGTGCACCAAAGTGTGAGCTTATCTGTCTCCTCTTGTGTAGGTCCTCCTTTGGATCTTGGAATAGGCATAACTTCATCACCTGCTACAATTCCGTAAAGATTTCTACCTTCCAAATAGGCCTCCATTCTGATTTGCCAAGCCACGTAGTTGTGTCGATCAAGCTTCTCGATCATTGAGGGAAAGCGGTCACCTATCTTGATCTAGCTCTGATACCGTTGAAAGAACTTGGAGAAGCTTGTAGGAGGTAGATAAGTGCGTTTCAAAGTGACAAAGTTTGGTCCAACCAAGCGGCACAAGACCAGCCCTTCAGCTTCTGGAGAATTAAATAGGCCTTAAGGCATGCGATAAGTGCAAAGAAATGCACTATGTACTTTGGAGCATCAAGGAGAAAGAGTCGATATGAAACAGATAGGTTCGCACGTTGGCTAGCTCAAAAAACTTACTATCTATGGAACAGACAATGAACTTCAAATGCGCATAGCGACCAGTGTGATTACAATTAGAAAAAATCCTTTTATGGGAGTAACACACATAGGGTTTGATGGGGGATGATTCTAACACCCCAATTCAAAAATGGAAGATGGCTGCTCTCCACTAGGTCCACAAGCAGTGATATATGCTCACTGTTCTGAACTTTTCTCTACACCAGTATAGAGATTTAAAATGAAATTTTGGATACTTGTAGTTGACTATAAGAGCTACCCAACAAGATTTAAATCATCCCAAATGAATATTCCAGCTGGGAGAACCACCCTCTGCAAAATAGGCTAATTGTTTGCAACACTCTCTGCCTATGTGCAGAGATATACCTTCACAAAGTTGACACTTTCTCACAATTCACTCAGCCAAATAACTTGAAACTTTGGCAAAGTTCAGGGCACAATATGAGAGGCCAAATGAAGCTTGAAATCAATGAAAATGAGTATAGTGAGAGAGCAAACAATGCTTTGCAATCTCGTACAATCATATTTGGAAAAGCCTAACTAGACCTCTAGATAGAGCGGAGCAAAATCATGAGAAAAAGTGATACTGGGCTACTTGGATTGTTTTGTCCCAAGGGGGGATCAGTAATGCTAGATTTGCATGCTTTTTTTGGCTCTAAGTGGGTTGGTTGCTATGACACTCGTGTGTCAACTAGTGGCCTTTGCTTCATGCTTGGTAGCTCATGTATATCTTAGTTGATCAAGAAGCAGCCTACTATGGCCACTTCTAGTTGTGAGGCTGAGTATAGGGTAGCTTTCACAAATGTTGATTGTGTGTGGCTCAAATGCCTTATGGCTGATTTGGGTGTTGGTCAGTCTTCTTCCACCACCATCTCCACCGAAAATTGTTTACGAGGAATTGTGTGTTCCATGCTCACACTAAGCACATTGAGGTGCACTATCATAATGTCAGGGAGAGGTTCTCTACAAAGAGATCAGTTTGGCATATGTGCCCACAAAGGAGAACATTGCAGACCTTTTCACAAAGGCTCTGCCTAGGGAGAAGTTTGAAGCTTTTTGCAAAGCTTTGGGCTTAATTCCTTTTGTGGATTGATTCCAAATAGCTTCGCGCTTCCTTATATTTGAGTGCTAGCTCCTTGTTCACCGCATCACTCCCAGGGGGGATTTGTTGATATATTTAGGTAGTGATGTGTGTGAACACACTAGGACCACCGAGGCACTTTTTTCCCTCTTTAGGAGGCCTTTTCCCCCTATCTTGTTGTGTTGACCTAAGTACCAACTTAGGGACTTGCGGAGAAAGAGACTATACCTCAATCCCCTCTCAAGTGCATATAGTGGGGATACACGCTTTTAATTATCAATCCAAAGAGTATACAAACCTAGCCGAGTGTATGAGGACATGCAATCATGTGATGATCAATGCAAATGAACTACTCAAAGAGTGTAAATAAGGCAAAGACTTATCCAAACAAGCTTCAACTGGTGGTCATGGCGAAACGATACTTGGTGCAGCAGCCGTCAGTATTTTGAAATTTTCTCCTAGCTCTGAGCTCCAAATATAGCGAATAGCATATGCGTTTCGAAGCTCTCGAGAAGACGCATCCAATGGCAGTCGTTTCACTCAATTCTGATGCTCCTACTTCAAGTTGTGAGAAAAATACTGCATCGTGGGAAATACTTTCCTACACTTCATCACTTCCTACACTTCGCACACACCTCACCTACAGCAAATAAACACTTTCAAGGATAGACAACACTCACAAGCACTCTTTCCAAGCAATACACATGCATACAAGCTCACAAAGAAGAAGATACAGAGTGAAGAAGACACAAATTCGAATTTCTGTGCTCCCTATTCTCACAATGGCAAAAAGTTCTTTACAAAGAGTCACATTTGACTTATATACTAGTGCCCTAAAAAATGGTCCTTTCACACAAGAGACCGGCACTTTATTCACTAAAAGACTAATTTCCTACTATTTTACATGGGTAAATCTCCAATCTTCTGTGGGGATGCATCCAGAGGAGTCCTCTAGTGCATTTACAACGGGAAATATATTACAAGAATGATTATGATACAAAAATATGATGTCCAAATCGGAAAAATTTTGGGGCCCGTCTTTTTCTCTGCTTTGTGCTTCCTTTAGCTCTGCAACACTCTCCCCCTCTTCGTCTCTGTCGTCCCTTGACAGGCTTTACTTCTTGTTTGTCTCGATCAGCACGCGCATCCTTTGGTCAGTTCTGCCTGATTCTTGATCTTGCATTACGTTTTAGAGGCGCTCTGATTTGTCCTGGTTTCACATATCGGACCTGGTTGCATTACTCAAAGCCGGTTAATTCGGTTTGCCACGCACGCCATCAGTGCACATATGCGGATGTAGCTCGTAAGCCTTGATCTGAATCCTCTGTAACTCAAGAGGTTGAAGCACCCTCATATGGAATACTTGTTGGCCCTGGTTCCTCCTCTGAGCTGCATGCTTTTCCTTGGTGTGTGTGCCCTTGCGGGGCTCTGTGCAGAGATGTGTCTTTAGATATTTCTATTAGTGAAGCTGCTTCTTTCGTTGCCTTCTTCTTTTCTTCTTTTTACTCGACTCTCCCTCAACACTGCCCCCCTCCTGGACTCTGTCGTCCCCGACAGGCTTTAATAAGCGACGGGCATATGTTTTATATACTCTTTGCTCTGTATCATTTAGCATATTGGCTTCACGTATCATGAGTTGTTTCCATTGTTCTGCCTTCACACCGTCATTGGGTGGCTGTTTGTGATCTGCGAAGAAGCTAAGTTCATATGCCACTAATCTGGCATTTAAATTTGATGACATCTTCAAAAAGATTTCTGAATCAATCTCAAAAAATCCTATAAAGAAAGCTTCTTCAAAAGTTTGCATATATACACTTGGCAAGAACATCAATCTCGAATAATACGCCATTATTGTTGGTCTGCTAGGCATAACTGATAGATCAAAAATGAGGATTTCCGTGCCCTGATTAATACCTATGAAGTTCAAAAAGGTGTAGGCCGCATGCTCGAATACCTTCAAAACTGTAAGGATCATGCTAAGTATTTTGTTGGTCATTTTGACAGTTAAGTCGGGTACTGTCGCATAATTTTGTAGCCAAAATTCTATGGTTTTGATCATATACTCTTCCGTTGGCAAGTAGTTATGTGGCGGGCTCGGAAGCATAGGGTAGTTCAGCCACTGTTTATTTATAATGCCATTCTTTTGCATATCCAAAAATTCTCTGGTATCCCTTTTGCGTGGTATTGGACAAAATGAAGGGTTTACCTGGAATGCATATGGCGCTGCTTGCCAATGCACCCGTAGTGTGGGATGTTTCTCCAAAAATTTCCGTCGCCACACTGGTTATGCAGCTTCAAACTCTGCTTGAGTGTATGCGAATGTGTCGTGTTTGAAATTCAGCTGCTCATCTGGACTCTTCTGTGTAATCTTCTTTATATAACGTCTTGTTTTCTCTTTCAAGAGTCCGTATGGAATATTGAACGGCTTCACGATCTTGTCCAGGTCTTTACCTTTGATCTTGGCCTCTTTCATTACCTTGATGACTTCATTTTCGAAATTCTCCGTCAATCGGGACACCACTAGTGCCCGTTCCTTCTGACTTATTTCTGCAGTGTAGGGCATTGGATGTTCGTCATGTATGTCGGCCAACTGCTCATGTAGTGGAGAATTATAGATCGGGTGAGATAGAGGACTTACCTCTACCTCGTCAGTAGGATTTTCCTTAGCCGGCACTACTGGTGTCCCGATTGATGTTTTCTCTTTCATTTGAGTCTTTAGTCGTGCTATGCATTCATCTTTCTCTTTTACCTCTTGCATGGCTTCTCTGAGTGTTTCTTTAGTGGCCAGCAATTCTTTACCAATGTCAGCTACATTATCCATATTTTCGCTATAGCTTTGTATCAATTTGGCGTTCACCTTTTGTAATTGACTCTTCAATTCATTGGTTTCATTGGTGTATCGGCTCTTCCATTCCTCTATCTTTGCTTGTTCTTGCTTTAGCAACTCTTCATATTTTGAGATCTGATCTCTTAATTCTTTTTCTTTGGTAGTTGTGGATTCCTGTTGTATGATTGGTTGATCATATAATAAGGACTTCATCAATTCCTTATTTCTGTTGCGGAGGCTATCGTTCTCTTCCATATATAACTTGAGTTGTTGTTCTAATAACATGCTTCTCATTTTCATTTTCTCTTTCTCAGCCTCGCTCGCATCGTGTAATCTTTGCAACTCTGTTAGCTGTGTATGCAGCTGTTGATTCTGAGAGATGGATGCATCATGTTGTAGCTTGATTGCCAGCACCTCCGTATTTTTGACAACGCTTGGTTCTTCGCCGGTATTGACATCTTTGCCCTGTGCGATATGTAATGTAGTGTCATGGGGCTGCCTAATCTGAAGCTGGATCCTTGGCTCAGTCCCCATGTTTGCTTGCTTTTCTTGAGGTGTGTCATCCAGTACCTCGATCACAATTTGTTCTTTGTTTTGTAACTCCTCCGTTTCCTTACTTACTGGAGTTTGGACTTCCTCTTTGATAGGTGGTTTTACATAAGTAGCATTGGTTGGAGCTTCCTTGATGCTTATCTTTGTAGTATCATTCAATTGAATGACATGCTCATGTTCAATAAATTCTTCTACTCTCTTTTCCGGCATCACTTCCATTTGATTAATTTCATTCCCTTCTTCTTCTTGGGTTTCTGTCCTTATATCAGTATGCAAAGTGTCTTTTTCAGGACTGGATTCCGTGTTGGTACTAGAATCATCAATGCCCAACTCTTTGCATCTTCCAGCTTGTTTTTGGGTCTTCTCTATACTTTGTTGTGGTTTCTCTTGACTTGCCTGTCTATAATGATGACCTTGGACATTTAAGTTTACCTGCCCTTGCATGTACTGATGTGTCTCTTCGAGAGCAGCGGAAAGATCTCTCCTAGTAATAGGCATTTGGGCCATCGTGATCTTTGGTAATACATGTGTTCTCTTTGATTGTGGTGTAGCTTGGGCTTCCTCCTCCCGTAGACGCTTTGTACCCCTCATGGGTTTTTGTGTGCTTGTTCCTGCTTCTTCAATCATAACAACTGCTTTCTTTTTCTTAGGGACCATAGCAGATTTTGTGTATTTGGCTAGCCCTTCTGAGGTTGGCATCTCCCGTAAGCAATTTTTCATATCAAGGGCTTCATATATCAATAATGTTAATGCAGAACTGCCATTCAAAAACTTCTTCTGGCCCCATTTCTTTTGGGCTTCAAATAGCCTTTCTTGGACATACCCTGTCAAATTAATTTTGTTTCCTATTTGTCGCATGGCATGTGATAATAGTTGTACTACAATCTTTTGTGAGCCGTGTATCTGTGCATACTGAGGAAGCAGAAATGTTGATGCACAAGACGGACAACGTCTTCGATGTCTATTCTGTTAATCTCCAGGAAGGACCTCTTCTTAGGGTCATGACATTCCTCTTTGACACTAGTAATTCCTGCTTGATTCCATCCAAAAGCCTTATTGATCAACTCATGTGTGAATTGAATTGTCTTCCAAATTCCGACTTTATCCAATACTTGTGCTTCTGGAACTGATATCTTTGTAGCTGCAGGTTGCATAGTATTCATTACTTGTGCACACCTCTGAAAATCTGGAACATAGATTGGCAATTTGAGAAATGCCTCTATGCCTGCCTGTGTCCATACATCTTCAATGTGCGGTAATCCCTGTATTATTGCTTTGAAGTCCTGTGACATGATTGGAAAGTAGTGATCTGTATTCATAATCTTGATAGTTGCCATGAAAATTAGTTCCGAGACTGGTTGGTCATCCCGAAACCAATGGCCTCTAACTTTTGTTACTAATTCCAATGGAAGAAGCTGGACCTCTTCCTCTTGTGTGGCTTCGGAATTAGTAGACGCCATCTGCACTCAATATAGAGCATGAATTAGTTACCATATAGTATCAGAAATCCTCCTGTATTTGTTTGTCATAAGCTCGATATTGCTCCGAGTGAATGGTGTCGTCCCTTTCCCGTGTGTGTGAGAAAGGTAATACTTGGATTTTTCACATTTTTAGGTATTTTTATATTTTCATCTGAAAAGGAAAATAGAAAAGTTAGTTTATAGCCGAAGCGGTTATTATTTTTTGAGTAATTTTCTTAATGTATGTACAAGTGCTCTCCTATTTCCCACAAGGAAAATGTGCTTGACTATCTTGAAATAGAAGAAGGAAGTGCCGAATGCTTGGCCTTGTAATGTGGCCCTATCATGCATACTTTGGGTCTCGAAGGCTCCGTATGTGTGCAATTGGAAGTAGTTGGTTGATGCATGTCGTTTGTTCTGTCTTTCGGTATCCAAATCTGCTTCATTTTGCTGGGCTTTGTTGTATGTTGCCCAATTCCGATGAATGTGGCTCTTTTCTTGTTGTATGTCTGCTTTATCTGATTTGTAAATCTCGGAATGGCTCGGGTTGCCATTACAGACTCCTTCTTTCTCCAGTAGCTCCCTTTTTGTGGCTGTTTTGCCTGTGGACCACATTGGTTCTTCTTGTGCTGAGGATCATCATTTCGGCATGGTTTCTTTGGAGCGCATGACTTGGGAATCCAGATTTGCGAACGATCCTGTTGAGCAGCTACTACTTTCTTTGGAATCCATATTGTAGCAGTTCGTCGATGACTTCGTTGTTCCGACTGAGTTGTTTTTTCATTTGATCGTTTGTTCTGATGTCGGTTGTGCTTCTGTCGTCGAAGATACTCCTCCAATAGATCTTTCTTTATCCACGCTTGGTTAGAGTATGGAATAGGGTATATTTTAATAGGTACAGATTTTGAATTACTCAGAGGACTAGTCTCTCTTAAGCATAGTGCTTTACTGAGGTCAGTTTCAGCTTGATTGACACTCTCATGACATGCTAGACTAGAAGATGGTGTGCCAGTAGAATTCGATGTGTCCGCACATATAGTAGAATTCGATGTGTCCGCACAGATTTGATTGGTCGTTCGTCTAGCAGACTGAATACTTCACGATGTCCTATCCTGGCTGAGATTTATCCTAAAGCCAATTGAATGGTCACCTCATATTCGTAAATCCAGTCTTGACCTAACACTACCTCTTCAAGTAAATCCTGATCATGACACACTAATAGCTTTTGTTCCATAGTGTTGTTGCCAAGATGCAGAGATAAGGTGATCTCACCTATGCATTGAGTAATCGTTCCTCCTATTCCTATCAACTGTGTCATTGATGGGCGTACTTCCTCCTTGAGTTTTTGGGTCAAAGAAAGCTTGATACAGCTTACAGCAGCTCCTGTGTGAATGAGAGCATCCACCAAGTGGTACTCCGTTTTACCTGCTCCCAAATTTAAATATGGTTGCGTTCTCTGTGAACCTAGATTTTGAGTGGCTCTAAAGTTAGCCATTGGGATGAGTTCTTCCCCTAGTCGATATCTCTCATCTCGCTCTCTCATCCACTCTTTCCGTTTCTTTATTCTTTCCAATGCTTCCTGTCTCGCTTCTTCGCGTATCCTTTCCTCCTCTATGCGTCTATTCTTGCCTTTGATTAATCGAGACATTGTTTCTTCGGTCAATGGTTCTAGATATTTTTTTACTCTACATCCACTGATGTAGTTTGGTAATACTTCTCCATCTAAGGTTGCTAAGCTGATGGCTCCACTTGTAGATATACGATTAATGATTAATGGACCATATCCTCTCTTCTGCAACTTCTTAGCGTGTTGTTTCAAGGTGTATACCAAAACTAAATCTCCTTCCCTCAAATTTTTGTCCTTAATGTGAGCATCAAAGTAGGCTTTCTGTCGTCGTTTAGCAGCATAAATGCCTGCTACTGCTTGTAACCTAGTTTCATGAAGCTTTTCTATTTGATCCAATTGAGTTGATAGTTCATGTCTTGTCCACTCGTAAGTAGTTGCTACTCTCAGAGTGGGAATTAAGAAATCAATTGGCAAAATAGCATTTTGTCCATATACTAAGTTAAAAGGAGTAGTGCCTATGGCGGTTTTATAGGCTACTCGAAATGCCCATAAAGCGTGATGTAATTGCTTATCCCAATCTGATCTACCATCGTTAACAATTTTGGTGAGAACTGTACACAAGATTTTATTCTAACTTTTGGCTTGTCCATTGGCTTGTGGGTGATAAGGAGCTGATTTCTTATGAATTACCAAGAATTCATTCAATAAAGCTTCTATAACTTCATTCACAAAGTGCGTACCTCTATCACTCACAATTTCTATTGGTAGTCCAAATCTAGTGAAAATGTTCTCAAAGAGAAACTTGGCCGTGGTTCTTGCATCATTTCTCTTGGTTGCTTTGGCTTCAACCCATTTGGTCAGGTAGTCTGTGGCTACAATTATATATTCGGCATGGGATCCTTTCGTTGGTGGGCTAATAGGTCCTATGAAGTCTATTCCCCATTTCGTGAAAGCTCTGGCACTCATCATGGGTCTAAGAGGCATCTCATCTCTTCTAATTGGATATTTCGTTCGTTGACAAGTATCACACCGTTGCACATATGTTACAACATCTTGATGTAGAGTTGGCCACCACATTCCAGCAAAGAGGATCATTTTTGCTGTTTTATCCGCAGCTCTTAATTGGTTATCTTTCCCCCGTTTAAAAAGTTGTTTTCCTATAATGGTATAATCCTTACTTTGTTCTACAAGTGCACGTTTCCTTGCTATAGTGGCTCCTTCTGGGTATTCTTGAGATTTCAAGAACTTTACCATAGGCATGCTCCATCTTGGTGTTATTGTAGAATAGTATAAGGTAGAGTTCTCATCTGGGATTTGTTCTTGACAAACTTGGCACACTGATACATAGTTATGTGCATCTCTTAACATGGTTGGCCAATATATGCCTAGCCTCTTCAGGGTTTGCCACGTTCCATTTGCATTCAAATGAGTTTTCCATTGGTTTACATGTGCTTTCTGAAGCCACATTTCTTGTTCCTCTTCTTCCACGCATCTCATTAATAATCCACTTGAATCCTGGTGATACAAACTTCCCGCAATGATATGAAGGTTTTTAGTCTTCCAGAGGTCTTGGGTTTGGTTTGGCGTGATCCCATCTTTAGGTCCATGAGTAAGTATAGGGATCAACTTTTCTGCCCATTGAGGACATACTTCCAGGTTAAAAAGGTACGTATCTGGCAGATCATCTGGTACTCCTATGGGCGGTTCTCCATGGGTCATTCTTGAGAAGTGGTTTGCTCTTATGTGGGTATTTCCTTTCTTGACTACCACCTCAAAATCAAATTCCATTAGCAATAAAAGCCATCGTACTAGTCGTCTTGTATTACAAGGCTTGTTGACTAGGTACAGTAGGGCTTGATGATCAATGAAGAATTTGAATTTGTTTGCCAACAGGTAATGTCTGAACTTTTTGACTGCGTACACCATCCCTAGGCCTTCTCTCTCCGTGGTAGTATAATTGCGTTCTGCTTGATTTAATTGTCTACTAGCATAGGCTATAGGGTGGTCTAGTTTTCCCGTATCTGCATGTTGAGCTAAGATGCAACCAATGGCAAACTTGGAAGCATCCACATGAATGTGAAACGGCTTATTCCAGTTAGGTACTCGAAGGATTGGTGCTGAACTCAATTGATTCTTTAACTCGTTGAAGGCTTTTTCACATTCTTTGGTCCAATTAAATTGTGTCAATAATGCATAAAGTGGTCTAGCAATTATGGCGTACATATGTATAAATCTTCGATAGTATCCACAATGTCCCATAAATGCTTGAACTTCCTTAGCCGTCTTTGGTCTTGGTAAATCCAGAATTACTTTAATTTTGTCTTCATCAGTTGAGATTCCATTTTTGGAGACAATATGTCCTAATATTTTCCCTTGTCTATCCATGAAGACACATTTTTCTGGGTTGAGGCATACTCGATATTGTCGACATTTAGCAAAGATCTTTTCTAGCTCTGGGATATGTTCTGATCGTATAGCTGAATAAGTACAAAGATCATCCACGTAGACCTCCATACTTTTTCTTAGGAATTCTTTGAATACATGGCACATCAATCTTTGGAAGGTGGCTGGGGCATTGGTTAGACCAAAAGGCATGACTCTAAAGGCGTATACTCCCCATTCAGTTGCGAACGCTGTTTTATGTTGGTCCTCAGGAGCAATAGCTACCTGATTATACCCTGAAAAGCCATCCAGAAAGCTATAGACTTCCTTTCCTGCCACTCTTTCCAAGAGATGATCTGTAATTGGTAATGGATAACTATCCCTTATGGTCACGGCATTTACTTTCTTAAGGTTGATGCATACTCTTAACTTTCCATTCTTTTTCGGTACAACCACCAAAGGTGACACCCATTCTGTGTGTTCAATCTCGTAGATGAATCCAGCATCCAATAACTTGTCTATTTCTTCCTTTATTTTGGCTGAATACACATCATTGTAAGTATATGGTCTTTGTTTAGAAGGTTTGGCTTCGGATGTCATGGGGATTCTATGCGCACATATAGAAGGGTCGACTCCTTTCAAGTCCTTATAGGTCCAAGCAAAGACATCCCGATATTCTCTTATGAGACGAATTAACTCTTGTTCTTCCTCTAATGAGACATCCTGTCCTATGAAGGTACATCGTTCTTCTCCTTCTTCTACAGTTACTACTATCTTCTTGGTTTGTTCCTTATTATCATATGCTATTCCAGGCTGTGCTTCTCTTTTCGGCATTTGAATAGCGATTTTTCTCTCCTCCACTTCATATTTTTTAAAGTGAGCTGGTACCTCAAATTGGTCTTGGGGTTTATTTTCTTCATCTTCTGATTCTCTTTCAAATTCTAATTCCCCCTTCTGTGTGAGTTCCTGGTGTTTTTCTTTGGCTGTGATATTTATGTTGGTGGTACTATTCCCTAGATCCATTGGTTTGGGCTCCATTTCAATGCTCTCGTAGTCCTCCTTCCAGTCTTTCTCGATCACTTCTCCTTCTTCAGCCTCCTGAAGGACTACCACATACAGGCTAACATCATAACCCTCCTCATCGATACATACGTTCATGGTCACTACTTCTTCGTTTACACAGACATCGAGGGTCGCTAAGATTTCCATCCAACCGTGTGGTTCAAATTCTTCATCCGGAAAGACTTGTGGCATGTAAGCTAGATCTTGTACAGACCTCGCTATTCCTTGTTTTTGCTGCCATCCTTTTCTTCTCTCCTCTTCCTTCTTTGCAGCTTGGCATATCCATAGATGAGTGTCCTCGTTCATCCAAGATTGATCACTAGAACCTACACTATGAATTGATTGATCGTCTTCCTCCTTATGAATTTGATTCCATTGTAGAGGTGGAACATCTTGATAAGTGTACGTATGTAGGTTTATTCTAGTGGTGGTTCCTGCGTGTTGTAGGTATACCGCATCTTTTCCCCAATCTTGTACGACCTTTAACTGTCTCATGAAAGGCCTTCCCAGGATCATTTCATAATTGCTTGGCCTTTCAAAGTGACATATTGCTAAAGTGTGTTCGAATTCCACTCCACATGTAGTGAAAACTACTCGTTCCAACAATCCTAAGGGTCTTTGTGTATGTCCTTCTGCCATTTGTATTTTCATGCGCGTTGGTCTTAACGCTGGTTTTCCCCATTTCTTCCAAATTTCTTTGGTAGCAATACCAACACCAGCTCCCAAATCTAAGATGGCTTTGGTAGTGTAACCCCTATAAGTAATTGGAAGGCAGGTATTTCCTTCATCTCCCTCACTAAAGTCTCCTACCTTATCCACTGGAATTCTCACTGTGTTTACTTCGTCTGCTATCTCTTTCTTTTCCCCTTTGACTTCCCATTGATTGAATAATTTCTCCTTCAAATGTGGTTTTACCTTCAACAGTTCTTCGAATGTTAGGGTACAAGGGATTTTTACCTCTCTAAGGCGTTGTATGATCTCATATGTTTGGACTGATGGGTTCGTTTCTCGTTTCCTCATTGAGGGAATACGATACAATTCTGAATTGTGTTCGTACTCCCCTGTGTAATTGGGCAGTTCATTTACATCTTCCTCTCCTTGGTCACTTGCATCCATCGGTAAAATTTCCTCTGAATGTAGTTCAGGTATTGAACCCTCTATTTCATCTGCTGCTTCTAGTTCTTCAAAGGGTGGTTCAATTCCTTCCACTTTCTTCCATTTGTCCTCTTGAACTCGTGCCCATAGATCCTCAGTCCATTCTCCTTCTACTTCGGGAACTATGGATCCTTCCCTTCTCTCAATACCACATTCGTCATTCTGTGTTCTACTTACTTCAGGCTTTTCATGAGAGTTTACACACTCTTGGAATTCTCCTTCAGAAATTCGGGTATTGGGTAAAGGCGATGCAGGTTTTTCTAAGGTCTGTTGTGCAACTTCTATCAATTTCTTGCAGATCTCCAGTCTTTCTTTTTCTAAGTCGCCTCTTGGATATTCTCTCTCATGTTGTTCTATGGTAGGTCCTGCTCTTATTCGTGCCTTGTATGCCCGAATCCACATGGCTAATTCTTCAGGCATAGGGTCTGCTAACACTGATCCTACCTCCTCTTTTTTGTACGGTTCATTTTTGTTTCCTTTTTCCCTCTTCGGTTCTTCTTTTGGTTTTTGTTCGCTTTCCTCCTTTTCCTTCTTTTGTAATAACTTCTTTTCTTTTATCCTATCTCTTCGGTGCTTCCATCTCTGAGACCTTCTACTTGCAATACTTTTCTCTGGCTCTTCTGAGTCTTCAACTCTTTGAGGGATGGGTGTGTTCACCTCCCTGTCACTTTGGTTGTTCTCCTCCGTTTTATCAGGGGTCTCTCTGGCTTTGGCTCTTGTTATTGCTTTCAATGGTACTGTGTACTCTTTATCACTCCCTGATGATTCAATTACTTCTATTACATTGATTTGCACGTTAGATGTAACCTTGTTGGGATTCTTGGGGCAGTCTCTGAAAAGGTGTTCCTTACCACAATCACTACAGTAGCCTTCCCAGGCTCGTTGTGGTGGTGGTGGGTTTGGCAATGTGCATTCTCTGATGTAGTGATCACCTCCACATCTATAACATGGTCCTCTGGGTACAGGCGGTCTGTTTATGGGTCGGGGTGGTATGGTTGCTCTTGGAGCTGTGTACATTAATGACACATAGTCCTGCTCATATCCGTATGAACTATCTGATGCTTCCATGCCATAGGCATATGGTTCATACAGTTGTCCATATTCCATCATTGAGCTTTCATAATTGGGATATGCTCCTTGACTATGGTCGTAAGATGAGTCATATGGTTCATTACCAACCAAAGGTGTGGCTGGGACTATTGCTCTCTCTAGGTTTTCTTCAGGTTGAGCAATCTTGACTGGGACAACGTTCTGAGGATGGGGTGGTTGTTGTCCTAGTACAGGTTGTGGTTGGGTGTATCCTTGATACGCATATGGTCGTGGCACTGGTGCTTGCGACTGATAAGTGGGATATCTAAAGGCTTCACCTCCTTGATCTCTCTGAGGGTATCCATAATGTCTCATGTATGGCTGTGCTGGTCTCGCTTGCCTATTGTAAGGGCAATTTTCTGTACTATGATTTGTATATTTTTGTTCTATACTGCAATATTGTAGAGGTCCTGGAACGGTGGGGCTATTATAAGCATAAACAGGTGGTGGGACTACTCCCCTAGTACACAAGTGAGAAGGATGATCACCTCCGCACTGCATACATCTTCTGAGCATGGGTACTCTCATAGGGTTATTGGGGTAGTTCCTCTGTCCTTGAACGTTCAACTTCTTTGCTACCAAATCGGCTATTTCCTCTACATTGTTTTTAGGGATTGATGTGCTACTGGCCGAATCTTCACTTTTCAAGCTACCTTGAGGTATTTTCAAGTCCTCTGCTAGGTTGTCTTCTAGATCTATACATTCCTTCATGCATTCTTGCAAAGTCTGAACTCTCTTTACATATACCAATGATCTCAAAGATCCGTTCAACAATCCTTCCAAAAATAATGACACCATTTTATTTTGGGTAGGTCTCTCTTCTACTGGGCATCTTTCTACATACTGCTTGAATCTTCTTGCAGCCAATCTCACTGATTCGGTAGGGACTTGCTTGAAGCTATGGATCAATGATGAAGAATTGTTTTTAATTCCTGACTTAGTGAATTCCTCAATCATTTCTTGGTATACTTGCTCCATGTTTTGAAAAGTATTAGGGTCCAATGGTTGAAACCATGCTAACGCCGTGTCTGACAAAGTAAGACCAAAGGACTCGTATTGAATCAAAAAGTCTTCTACCTGTTCGGCTCTGATTACTTGTTTAAATTTAGCTATATGATTGTAAGGTTCACTAGAGCCATCATAGTGGTTTCTCATGCATTTGGCAACTTGGATTGGCCTTAATCTTCTTCCTGCTTCGGGTGGTCTAGGCATTACTGGGAAAATTGGTCTTCCTATTGGTATGCCCGGTCCTCTTACTACCGGCGGTCTGACTGGAGCATGAATTCCATGTCTTGGGTCAATAGTTGGTTGAGGTCGGTAATTAGGGTTATTTGCAGGCATTGTGAACTGCACAGGTGGTCTGACTGGGATTTGAGTTTGCTGTGTTTGCCCTGACTGTTGATATGAATCATTCTGTGATGTTCCAAGTGGATTTCTTGAAGTAGTGGCTTGGTCCCTAGGGGGAAACACTGGGATATTCTGATATTTCAACTCAGCTCTTTCCGCTTCTGTTAAGGGCCAAAATCTTCTCTGATTCTTATCCAGATATGTGATGATGGTGGGGAAATCAGGATTTTGTAACTCGTAGATGGTGACTGGATTAGGGGCAGCTTCCCATATTGAGGAATGTGCTCTAAGAAGATGCTCTATCCCATTGATCAAATATACATCCATTAAGGTGTCATCTTGGGGAATCAGGTCTCCTCTCCATATCCTAGCAACCGTAGATCTCCCTCTAGGTGTAGTTACTTGCTCTTCATTCCCTCCTCCATTTAAGTTTGAAGCATTATTTTCTTCACCAATTTCATTAATGTTTTCTGGGTGTTCTGTGACAACATATTGGATATCTCTTTTGTCCATGTAAAATCCTCCTACGTACTTGACTGCTGGTCTAGGCACTATGTAAGCCTCTGACGCTTT
Source organism: Ceratopteris richardii (assembly GCA_020310875.1). Lineage (NCBI taxonomy): Eukaryota > Viridiplantae > Streptophyta > Polypodiopsida > Polypodiales > Pteridaceae > Ceratopteris > Ceratopteris richardii. The sequence continues at coordinate 37,486,762 of CM035442.1, read as the reverse complement.
CTTTAACCTGGCCACTGATCTATTTAGACCATCCAAATAAATAGGGATCTCATTTTGGTTGGTGTTCACATATTCCAAGGAGGTCCTGTACTCTCCCTCAATGATTGACATCATGCCAATCATGGGTACTGTGTTCTGCATATCCTCTGAAGCCATGGCAATTTCTTCCTCTGACTCACTGGAGGTCTCTGAATAATGTGAACGGTTACTTTGCTCTCCTACACTACCTACAGAAGAGATTACACTTCTTCGGCTTCCTAGAGTTCTTCCGGATCTCAAGTTCATCCACTTCTAAACTCTGATCAGTTTTTGCTAACCTTTAGCCTTTGGCACTCTTCACTCAGGGTTAGAATTCTAGGAAGAATTTTGGCTAAAAATTGACTGAAAATAACTTTTCAAGTCACGATACTTAACCTCCAAATTCCACGATCTCTGACTACAGACGATACTTGAAACTGGCGATACTCAATCTCCGAGAACAGACGATACTTGATGACTCATGTATCGCGATCTTTGCCAAATATACACGATACACGATACTTGCCAAGTATCGCGATCTCTGAAGACCAGACGATACACGATACCTGATCGAAGTGATACTTGCCACTAACGATACACGACCTTTGACCGGTATCGCGATCTTTGCCAAGCGATACACGATACCCGGATTGAAACGATACACGACACTGATCAAGTATCGCGATCGGTAAAGACCAAACGATACTCGATCTCTGAGAGGTATCGTGATCGCTGAAAATAACGATACACGATACTGTCAAGTATCGCGATCGCTGAACAACGATACACGATACTAGGGAAATATCGCGATACTCGACCACAGGAGATACACGATACTTGTGAAGTATCGCGATACTCGACCGTAGGAGCAAAACGATACTTGAACCTTATACAATTTTTGAGAGATGTTTTTTAAGTTTTGGTTTAATGCACTTGTTTTACTAGTTCCTCTCCTCTCTCCTCACTCTCTGTACCACTCAACTCACTCCTTTTTACCCTCTGAAAATCTCAAACGATACCTGACGCAGATCGTCTTTCTCTGCAGTCTAGATTTACTGAGAAATCAAAAGTAAGATGGGGTTTGCTCACCTTGATAGTTGATCCCACTTCTTTCTCACTCCCCCTTGCTCTGTGCATTTCTTCCGTTTTTTTCATATATATATATAGTGTAAGATACATTTTGCTTGTCGATGGACTTTGTTTTTCTGTCCAGATTGCTCTGTTCCTCGTCCGCGATCTCTGCCACAGCTCTCACGATACTCGCCACTCTGCTCACGATACTTGCTTTCAAACAAGTGAATTGCAAAATGACTAATTTTGGCTTTTATACTTGGGCTTTCCTTACTTCAAAAAGGAAAATTTCTACTGAACAAAGACTAACTCCTACTCTCCGGACTTGACCTACTCTCTCCCTACTCCTACTCTACTCATTCCACTTACTTCCTTAGGCTAACAACTCACTACACACACTCCAAGAATGAGAAGTAGCAAGTGCGGCTGAAAATGACTTACCAAAGAAGAGAAAATTTCCACTCCTCCACTTACTTCAATGCAAAAAAAGCTACTTACCATCACACGAATGCCTCGGTTTGATTCGTCACTCCCCGGCAACGGCGCCAAAAAGTGTGTTGACCTAAGTACCAACTTAGGGACTTGCGGAGAAAGAGACTATACCTCAATCCCCTCTTAAGTGCATATAGTGGGGATACATGCTTTTAATTATCAATCCAAAGAGTATACAAACCTAGCCGAGTGTATGAGGACATGCAATCATGTGATGATCAATGCAAATGAACTACTCAAAGAGTGTAAATAAGGCAAAGACTTATCCAAACAAGCTTCAACTGTTGGTCATGGCGAAACGATACTTGGTGCAGCAGCCGTCAGTATTTTGGACTTTTCTCCCAGCTCCAATCTCCAAATATAGCAAATAGCATATGCGTTTCGAAGCTCTCGAGAAGACGCATCCAATGGCACTAGTTTCACTCAATTCTGACGCTCCTACTTCAAGTTGTGAGCAAAATACTGCGTCGCGGGAAATACTTTCCTACACTTCAGCACTTCCTACACTTCGCACACACCTCACCTACAGCAAATAAACAATTTCAATGATAGAAAACACTCACAAGCACTCTTTCCAAGCAATACACATGCATACAAGCTCACAAAGAAGAAGATACAGAGTGAAGAAGACACAAATTCGAATTTCTGTGCTTCCTATTCTCACAATGGCAAAAAGTTCTTTACAAAGAGTCACATTTGACTTATATACTAGTGCCCTAAAAAATGGTCCTTTCACACAAGAGACCGGCACTTTATTCACTAAAAGACTAATTTCCTACTATTTTACATGGGTAAATCTCCAATCTTCTGTGGGGATGCATCCAGAGGAGTCCTCTAGTGCATTTACAACGGGAAATATATTACAAGAATGATTATGATACAAAAATATGATGTCCAAATCGGAAAAATTTTGGGGCCCGTCTTTTTCTCTGCTTTGTGCTTCCTTTAGCTCTGCAACACTTGTATATACACCCATAGCCCTAACGGATCAGTTATCTTTGTACATTATAGTGGTAACACATCAAGTATTGTGTGTTGTGCTCCAAGCTTCTTCGTCTTCCTTGTGCTTTTTCCTTGCTTCTGCAGGCCTCAAACTCCAACAATTAGTACTTGCAATTTTATGAGATTTCGACACTAGTCATATGATTATTTGTAGAGGATACTCTAGCAAAATTTTTCCAGATTTTTGGTTTTGTAAACTATACAGTGGTTGATTTACTCCTTGATACACTTATTGGTGTGAGCACAGTTATTCTCACATAATCCTTTTGGACGGTTATTACTATTCATTAATTCATTTTTCTAGGAGGACTACTGAATTCTCTCCTAGAATCTGACACTTGGTCATCCTTCTTGAAGCCTTAGTGGTGTTTCTACTCTTCTAGCTCCATTATAATTCTATTCAATTCTCTGCCATCATGGCATCAAAGGTCTCAGGCACGTCTAGTGTTTAGGATGTAGTGCCAATGTTTCGAGGAGGAGTTATAACTTGCAGGGTAAAGACCCTTTTGAGATCCAAAAATTTGATGGAAAAAAAATTTCTCTATGGAAGAATTAGATTAAAGATTTGGTGATTTAGAGGAGGCAATGGATGCCACTAAATGGAATCTCAAAGAAGTTTGTTGACATGGATGAAGATGATTGGAATGAGTTAGATGAAATGGCCAAGTCTACCATTTAATTGCACATGGCAGATAATGTTTACTTTACAGTATTAGATTGTGAAAGTGTAGAGGAGCTTTGGAAGAAATGAAATACATATGAAAAAGAGATGACATCAAATAAAGTGTATCTGATGAGAAAGTTATATGACCTTCACATGAAGGACATAGATAGTGTTGCTGCTCATTTAAATGAGTTTGATGCTATATTCTCCCAGTTACATGCTTAGAAAATGGATATGGATAATGAAATGAAAGGAGTTTTGTTGTTATGCACCTTGCCATCATCATGGGATATGTTTTGCACAACTATTAGCAATAGTGTACATGGTGGTAAACTAGTCTATGATGACATATGTGGAGCACTCTTGAGTGAGAAGATTTGTAGAAAATCTATGGTTAGCACTTAGAGTGGAGTTGCATATAACGTTTTTGATTCTTACCAAGGAAAGAATCAGCAACGTGGCAGGAGCAAGAACAAGGAAAAGAATAGTCAACAGAATAAGAGTAGAATTAAATCAAGGAAGAGGGATATGGAATGCCATTATTTTCATAAGAAAGGACACATGAAGAAAGATTGTTATGCCATAAAGAATGCTAAAGGTAAAGGACAGAATGTTGATGGGCATGTTAAACAACCACTTTCACCATCTACTTTGACTGCGAAGATTGAAGAAATTAATGCTATTTCTAATGATGCTGATGTGTTGACACTTGATAGCACTGTGCCAACTGAGGCTCTTATGGCTGATTCTCTTTCCCACACATGGCTGCTAGATTCTAGTGCTTCTTTCCATGTGACACCACACAAACAATGGTTCTCTAATTATGCAGCAAAGTTTCTTGGTATCATGAGACTTGGTGACTCTTACTAGCATGATCTAGTGGGGATTGGAGATGTGGTTGTGCAATTCATTGATGGCTCAAAATTTACTATGCACAATGTATGCCATGTGCCTCAGTTATCATGCATTCTGATGTCAGCTGGTCAACTTGATGACCTTGGTTACAAGGTGGTCTTCTATGCTCAGACTTTTTGCACGCCAAAGGGCAATATGGTTATTGTGAAAGGAAGAAAAGTTTCCTCACTTTGTCCTTTATTTGTATCATAGAAAGAACACTTGTTACCTATTAGTAAATAGCCTATGGCTTGTATTTTGCATGGCCATTTGGGCCATATATCATGTAGTGGAATGGAAAATATTTCTTATTCTGGCTACTTACCTGTGTTATCTTTCTCTAATTTTTCATTTTGTGAGCATTTTAAATATGGAAAGCAAACTAGGAATGTGCACAAGATGCACATTGAATCTTCAATTCAGCCTTTAGATCTCATTCATACAGATGTTTGTGGTCCTATAACCACAAGGTCATTAGGTGGTTCTCTTTACTTTTTCACTTTCATAGATGATGCTACTAGAAAAGTCTGGGTATATCCTATCAAAGCAAAGGATGAGGTATTCCCTACTTTCAAAAAATGGCCTACTTCAATTGAGACTGAAAAAGGAGCTAAGCTTAAGTCTTTATGTTCAGATAATGGGGGTGAGTATACCTCACATGAATTCAACCTTTTTTGTAATTCTAGAGGAATTCATAGGGAGTTTATAGTTGAAAGGATGAATAGAACTATTTAGGATAGAGTAGTTTCTATGTTGCATCATGCAAAACTTTCACAATGTTTTCGGACAGAAGTAGTATTGTCTGCAGTTCATGTGATTATCCTTTCACGTGATACTACCAAAGGTATGAAAGTGGCACAAGAGTTATGGAGAAGGAAGCCACCATATTATGATCATCTTCGAGTTTTTGGGTGTGAAGCATATGTTCATATACCCAAGAATCATAGACCATAGTTGGACCATAAGTCAAAGAAATGCATTTTTCTTGGATATGAGCGAGAAGGAAAATTTAGATATTGCTTATGGGATTTTGAAACATGATGAGTGATCAGAAGTAGTTATGTCATTTCCAATGAGCCTAAGATCATAAACAACCCATTAAGGAGGTTGAAGTGAGAAGACTGGTGTTTGAGGATACTGGTCCTCTAGTTAGCATGCATAAAAATGTTGCACATAGGGATGTTCAAAAGAATGTCTGATTAGATGAGTCTGTAAATGATCCTATTAAAAAACCATTGAGATGCTCTACATGTGTCTCACATCCATCTGATAGATATGTTCCAGGTTTGGATTTTGTTATGCTAACAGATGCTGGTGAGCCTTCTTGCTACAAAGAGGCTATGCAGACAACGGATCGTCAAGTGGGAGCGTGCCATGAAGAGTGAGTTCGATTCTATTCACAAGACTGGTACTTGGGATTTAATAGCTTTGCCAAAGGGCAAGAAAGTTTTACCATGTAAATGGCTATATAAGCTGAAATTCACATCAGATAGTGCTTCTCCAAAGTATAAAGCATGACTTGTTGCCAAGAATTTTAAGCAACAACATGTTGATTTTGAGGAAATCTTCTCGCCAATGGACAAGATGACTACCCTATGCATGTTGTTTGAATTTGTTGCAATGGAGCACTTTGAGCTAGTCCAAATGGATGTGAGAATTGCTTTCTTACATGGAGATCTTAGAGATGAGATCTATATGGAACAACTAGAGGGTTATGTAGTTCCTGGCAAAAAAATTCTAGTTTTTAAGCTCAAGAAGAGCTTATATGGACTTAAACAATCCCCTAGAAAATGGTACCAAAAGTTTGATGCTTTTATGAAGTCTCAAGGCTATTCTCGAAGCAATGAGGATCATTATCGCTACACAAAGAGATGATCAGATGGTAGCTTGATATGCGTGATACTTTATGTCGATCATATGTTGATTGTTGGGAAGTCCTCTTATGACTTGTCAATTCTCAAAGGGAAGTTGAGTAACACATTTGATATGAAGGATTTGGGGGATGTCAAACATATTCTTGGCATGCACATTACTTGTGATAGGAGTAAAAGATGCATATACTTGTCTCAAAGTGAGTACATATCCAAAGTCTTTCACAAGTTCAATATGCAGGGTGGAAAGGCATTGACTACACCTTTACCCACATATGTGAAATTGAGCAAGGATGATTGCCCCAAATCAGATGAGGAAAAGGAATTCATGATCCAAATTCCTTATCAATCTACTGTTGGTAGTCTCATGTATGCTATGGTAGCTACGAGTCTAGAAATTGCATTTGCAGTGATAGTTGTGAGCAAATATATGTCTAATCCTAGCAAGCAACATTGGGAAGCGGTCAAAATGATTTTGAGATATCTGAGTGGCACTAAGGACAAGTGCCTATGCTTGGGTAGAGGGAAAGCATCCATTATTGGTTACATAAATTCTAACTATGCTGGTTGTGTAGACAATCGTAAGTCTACATCAGGGCACATTTTTCATTTTGATGGAGGTGCTATCTCTTGGGTATCTCATCTTCAAGAATATAGAACTATTTACCCCACATAAGCAGAGTATGTTTCAGCAAGTGAGGCATGTACACAAGCATTGTGGCTTTCTCATCTTGCTTGTGATGTGGGTCCACCTCAACATGTACCTTGTTTGCTCAGTGATAGTCAGAGTGCCATTGCATTGGCTAAGAATCCGGTCTATCATGCAAAGACAAAGGACATTGAGGTGAGGTATCACTTCATTAGATATTTCTTAGCCACTGAGTGCATTATTCTTGAGAAGGTTCATACTCGAGATAATGTTGCAGATGCTTTGACTAAAGCTCTACCACAAGATAGCTTTCGACATTGTTTTCACTTGATGGGGGTTACTCGACTCATGATCTTACACAGTCACTTGTATACTGTGTAACATGCCCATCTGGTGGGAGGTATAGTTTGTATACTTACACTCAGGTATTCTTTATCATTCTTTATTTTTCTCCCATAGTTACTTTGGCCATATTGGCCTTTAGTAGGAGAATTTTACCATTATTGTCCATGTGAAAGGCCAAATGGCCACTAGGCACTTTTGTATATGTTCTTTTATAAAACATATAGTGGTCTATCAGCCACATACTATAATTTTGATTGCATTTGTAACACCTAAGAAGTCTGTATTCATGCTCCCTATGTACTATGTTTTTTTGCATATTTTGTAGCTTCTATGAAGAGTACCATGTGTAGTGCTTGGACCTCAGTTTTCTACTCCAAAGATATCATCATGGAGCTCTTGAGAAGGAGAGGAAACTATGGTGCATTGCCATCAAAATACTTCACCTAATGCATTCATAAGCTCTTTAACATTTAATATATAATCATGAATACATTGAGAAGGGCCTTTTCTAAGATTATTTAGCTCATTCTTGAGCTAGATTTTCCTATCTTTTGTGGAGGTTGAGTGCAGTCTTTGCAAGAACTCCCACACCTTCTTTGATGTATCCAAATCTTGAATATGTATTATCATGGAGTTGCTAATATGATGAGATAAAATAAAAATGACTTATTTTTCCCTTTCATCCCACTCTCTTACTACTCTTCTCTAGTCATTGGTTGGATTTAACTCATCTATATAGGGTTTTGGATCTCCACCACTCACAAGTCCCCACAAACCTTTCCCCATCAAAAAATTTCTTATTCTAGATCACCATGGTTGATAGTTTCCCTTTTTGAGCTTCTCACTCTAAGCATTGAGATCAACCATGATGCATTATAGCTCTTTTGAAACTCCCCCTTGATGCAATGAAGCTAAAAAATTTGGCTTTTAACTCAAAAAATAGAGCTACTCCTCTTGATGAAGTTTCATCTTTGATTTGATGATGTATTTTCTTCTCATTGTTGTTGACATGCCCGTTCTTTGCTTCTTTCCTTCAAACTTTGATGAGATCTTCACTTCCCTATAGTAGCTCCTTCTTTTCTCTTTGATATTCAACTTATAGCTTTGATACCACTGTTGGAGGAACACTCCTATGTGCATAATGAAAGAAAATGAACCCTCCTAGGATCCTAATTTTTTTCAGACATAGGCTCTGTGTTTTTTGAGTTTCTCTAAGTACATGTAGAGAATGAATATGAAACTTTGCAAGTGCAAACTAGAATTAAAGAAATTTCCAATGAGCGTAAGACCACTCCATTTGGACACTAGATGATGCCTCAAACAGTTGCAAGAAAACAAATAACTTGATCTCTTCACAGAGTATTAGATAACTATAGAGAAACTATCCTAAAAATTTCTCCAAACTTGTGAAGACATTTGGAGTTAGACGTCTATGGAAGCACACGAACAACACAAGGAAGAAAAAGAAGCTTGGAGCAAAACACACAATACTGAATGTATTACCACTAGAATGTACAAATTAAGTAACCTGTTAGGGCTATAGGCATATATACAAGTCGGGGGAAAAAACCTCCTAAAGAGGGAAAAAAGCACCCCAGTGGTCCTAGTGTGTTCACACACATCACTACCTAAATACATCAACAAATCACCCCTGGGAGTGATGTGGTGAACGAGGAGCTGCCACACATGTATACGGAAGTGCCAAGCTATATGGAATCAATCCACAAAAGGAAGTAATCCCAAAGTTTGCAAAAAGCTTCAAACTTCTCCGTAGGAAGAGCCTTCATGACAAGGTCTACAATGTTCTCTTGCATGGACACGTATGCCAAGCTGATCTCTCCAACAGAGAACCTCTCCTTGACATAATGATAATGCACCTCAATGTCCTTATTGCGAGCATGGAACAAAGGGTTCTTTGCAACTGCTAATGCGCTATGACTGTCAGTAAAGATGGTGGTGGCAGAAGACTGACCAACATCCAAATCAACCATAAGGCATCTGAGCCACGCACACTCAATAGTCGCTGTGAAAGCTGCCCTATACTCAACCACACAATTGGAAGTCGCCACAATAGTTTTCTTCTTGCTTAGCCAAGATATGCATGAGCTACCAAGCATGAAGCAAAAACCACTAGTGGACACACGAGTGTCATAGAAACCAGTGCAGTTAGAGTCAAAAAATGCATGCAGATATGGTGCTAGTGATCGCCCTTGGGATAAAACAACCCAAGTAGCCGTGTACCACTCAAGTAGTGAAAGATGCACTTAACCACTTGCCAATGCTTGACACCTTGGCAATGCATAGACGTGCTCATCTGTGGGACAACAAATTGAATATCTGGCCGAGTAATGCGTAAGTAAATCAAGCATCTAATAGCTTCCTGATAGAGAACAACATAATATGCATCTCCAGCATCATGAAGACTCAATTGTAAACATATCTCCATAGGAGTGGCAATAGGTTTACAGTCTTCAAGGCCAAAATGCTCCAATAATGTGTCAATCTATTTCATTTGACACAAAGCTATTCTACCATCAACTTGCATAAAATGAATACCCAAATAATGATGCAAATGCCCCAAGTCAGACATCTCAATGAGGCATGCAAATCAGCCTTGAAATGAGCAATATGCTTGTCATGAGGACCAATGAGCAGCATGTCATCATTATACACAACAATGATCAAAAGCACATCATTAGCATGCTTAACATATAAGGTGCTTTCAATTGGACTGTTCTCAAAACCATGTGCAATGAGATAGGCATGTATCGTTTCATACAAAGAATGTGGTGCTTGCTTTAAACCATATAATGCCTTCTTTAACATGCACACCTAATTTTCATGCCCTTTCTGCACAAAGCCACGGGGCTGAAAAACATACACTTGTTCATGCAAGTCACCATTTAGAAATGCTATTTTAATGTCCAACTGATGTACATTCTAACCATGATGAGCTGCAAGTGCACAAATGCTATAAATAGTAGTCATTTGACATGTAGGTGCAAGGTTTCATAAAAATCAATGCCTCTTTCCTGTGCATAACCCTTTGCAACAAGCCTAGCCTTATACCTGTCAACTGTTCCACCAGGTTTATGCTTCAACTTGTATACCCACTTAGTGCCAATGGCCTTCTTGCCAGGAGGCAAGTCACATAAAGACTAGGTATCATTTTTCATGATAGCATCATATTCATATTTCATTGTAGCCATCCAATGTTCAGAATTTTGTGCTTCATCAAACGAAACAAGTTCAGTCTCATGATAGAGACTAGAGGCAGCCATAACATAACAATCTGATGAAAAAGAGGCAGTATGAGGGCCTGTACGAGTATGCTATGACAAAGGTGCATCTAAGTTGCTGTGATACAAAGTCTAGACTAGCCATTTTGGCATAGTTTTTGCCTATTCAATATCAACTCTCTCATCAACAAGTGCATTATGCAAATCTGTATCAGAAATGTAATGATCTGCATCATCATATGAAACTTGTAAAGGTTGAGAAGTTTCCTCAATAGGACTAGCACTATATTCTCCGCCTATAAAAAAAGGCAACAAAGTATCATACATGTCTTTGGAGCTAACAAATGTCTCCTTCGTACATGAAAGTAAAGGCTGAATAGCATCTTCCACAAAAACAACATCACGACTAACCAAAATGTGTTTAATCTGTGGATGATATAGACGACAGTCTTTGCTTTCAGAACTATACCCAACAAAAATACAATTTACTACTTTATTATCCAATTACCTACGATGTTGTTCAGGCACTAATGCATATGCCAAACAACCAAAAACATGCAGATGAGCAACATATGGCTTCCAACCATGCCAAGCCTCATATGGAGTGATACACTACAGTGCTTTAGTGGGACACCTATTAAGTACATATGCTGCACACATGAGAACCTCAAGCTAGAAACTATGTGATAAAGCCTGACTCTTGACCATACATGTCACCATCTCCATGAGTGACTTGTTCTTCCATTCAGCAACTCCATTTTTTGAGGTGTATACAGCACTGTTGTTTTATCCCACGTTTAGCCAAAAATGCATTAAAGTCAAAGGACACATATTCCCCCCGATCAGAATGGAGCGTGCCCATGTTACTTGCTGATAGATTTTCAACTAAAATGAGAAATTGTTTGAAGCACATAAACACTTCAGACTTTTCCTTCAATGGATAGACCCATGCATGCCTAGAAAGATCATCGATGGAAGTCATGAAGGAAAGATAGTTTCCAAAAGAGGATGTCTACATAGAACCAGAGACATCACTATGAACAAGCTACAATTTTTGAGTATCTCGAACTGAACCATCTTTTGGAAAGGAGGAACATTTCATTTTTCCCAAAATATAGCCTTCATAGACATGTTTACTGGGTGGCTCAAGTTTGGGCAAAGAGGACACCATTTCATATTTCTATAGGTGTAGCAAACTAGCAAAATTCAAATGACCAAAGCATGCATGCCAAAGCTTTGCATCTGACATAGCCTGAGAATCATGTACTGCACATGCTGAATCATTCGCAAATTTTTCATAGCCTATGAGTTCATACAGCCCACGACATAAAATGCCAGAAGCAATAATTGCATCGCCATTTGACAGATCATGAACAATACATCTATCATCAATAAATTTCACAACCAAACCAATCATGGCTAAAGTTGAAATTGATAATAGATTCTTCTTGATCCCTGGCACAAATAAAACATCTCACAAAGTGAAAGAACTACCATCAACAATAGTTAGAATGATCTTACCAACTCCCATGACATGATAAGAGGAGTTGTTGGTGCATGTGATAGTATTCCTAGTAGGGGCAGGTTAAAGTGAAGTGAAGAAACTGCGCAATGAGGTAATATGTTTGATTGCCCCACAATCAAAGTACCAAACGTATGAGTCTACTATAGACATACACTATTCAGGAGAAGATGGGTCAAAACTGCAAATAGTAGTAAATGCTCATTCTTCATTCTACACAAGATTAACAGACTCTATTTTTGGTGTAGTGACCTCTGCAACAACCATTCCGACTTCTTTCTTCTTTGCCTCTTTAGTAGCGAGTTTTCGATAGCTCTTAATGACATGATCATTTGTTTTGCACTATTTGCAAAACAATTTCTGCTTTTATGATTTCTTCTCATCTTTGTCTTCCTTCTTTGAATGTGTAGCAATTGCAGATTTTTGCTTACTAGTAGATGAGCTCCATTTACCTTTGCCCTTCTGACTAGCCAAGAAAGCTTGATCTGCAACATGCATAATGGACCTCTTCTGCCTAGACTGATCTTCCTGCAATAGAATAGAGACTAACTCCTCAAACGTCAAGGCATTTGTCTTGCCTTTCATCATCAAACAAAGAGTAGAAGGAAAACTCTGATATGAATCAGGAAGACCATTCAGAATAGTCTAGAAAAGTGAGCTATCTAGTATAACTTCATCAGTAGAAATCAATTGTTCCTTCAAGTCTTTAATCTTTGTTAGAAAATTGTCCATAGAATCACCTTCATTCATATGCTCAATCTCCAACTGTTTTTGGAGGTAAGCAACATGAGCCTTATTCATAGCCTGGTACAATGTGGTAAGTGTATCCCAAGCATCCTTGGTTGTTCTGCAAGAGCGAATGTGAGGAATAATGGCATGTTTGATAGACAAGGCTATCAATGCATGTGCTTGAGCATCTCTTCCATCCCAACAATTTTGCTTTATAGTAGGTGCTTCAAAAATCGTAGCACGAACATGAATCTAAAGAATATCAACATCTTCAATGCCACCTGTATTAGCTTCAATACCTATATTTGTAGGTGTAATAGGACATTTTTCAACACCCTGTACAATGTTCCACAGTCCTTTTGCAACCAATATATGTGGCATCATATAATCCACAATGGGTAATTGGTACCATCCAACTTATCCTCAACATACACAACATACATAATACATCATTGCTTTCAACCATTGTTGAGAAAAGGGGAACAACAGACCCTAACCGCCTCACATGGAAGTGAGAGGCTCTTCCAAGAGGAGTTGCAAGAAGTGTAAGCAACACACAAACACCCATGTCCACAAAAAATGGTACCATGGCCAACGTCAAAAGGAACAAGGGAGGGCAATGCTCACACACAAGAGAACCCCAAATGCCAAACCCACACACATGGATCAACGCCTAGCACACAAGGAGAAATGTGGAAGCCAAATGATCCTTCTTTCCATTAGCATGGAGGCCAAGGCCATGGCCAAGGGACCCCTCTTTACAAGAAATAGCCTCTATTTATAGGCTCAGTACAATTCCCCATGTGCTCCTTTTGACTAGTCAAAAATGAGCACATGCATATCTCAAAAGGATCTTGGAATATGTTCTCTAACAACCAAATCTCAAGGGAAGAAAGAATACGTGCGTGTGGGGATTTTTCTAGACTTCTTGAAAAAGGTGAGCATTTACAACAAGGCTCCAAAGCTTTACTTTATGAGAAATATTAAAAAGTGTCTAAGGGAGGGTTCTTATGTGAAATCCTAAGTAGATACAAAAAGAGATATTATTTTGGTCTAGGGAGGGTTTCTATGCACAATTGTGGGTATGTGCATACCCTACAACCCAACACTCTTCCCCCTAGAATTTGTCGTCCTCGACAAAGCTAAGAGGAAAGGATCATACACAACTGAATTGTTCCCAGTTGGAAATTTCAAATCTGGAAATCTTTAGGTCTTCAAAAATCTGCAAGTCTTTAGTCAATCTGCAAGTCTTCAGTCCTTCCTTCAATATATACTTCTTCAGTCTTCATAGTTGAGCGACACAATCCCCTTGGGGGGGCAGTCAGCCCAGCATTACTCCCACTACACAGTCTTTTGTAAGGCTAGGAATGCCTTCTTGAAAAGCTCCAAAACCTGAAATGACATACAAAAGAGCAAGTAGACTGCATCTCATAATAAGATAAACATTTATTTCAAATTTAGTTTCCACTTCAGGGGCATCCTCTTCTGCAAGACTTTTCTTCTAGAGAGTCATCCTCTTGAAGATCTATCTTGCCATGGTGTGTATATCAGGTATAGCTACCCCTATATAATCCTGCAAAAAAGTAGCTCCAAAGAGCCCATAGTCTTCTAGATCTCAAATAAGCTTACGCTGACCTATTTTCATTCAAAGAGGTCAATTATTGTAGTATCAGCAGATGAAAATAGGATGGCCATGCATATAGTAATCATATGATTCAATTCTCATGCACCAATGTCGAAAGAATAGAAAGCATCCAATTACTCTCTCAAGGCCAAAGTATGAACCCAAAACAACTACTGGTGATAATGTGGAGTAAAATTATGAGATTAACAAAGACCAAAAGTAAGATTGGTGGAGTCCTAGGCAAAATTCCAATTTGGCCAATCTTTACCTAATGTCATACACAAGCAGCAATCTGATTATGTATTGCAAATCATGCAAAAGATGTTGCGCTCATATTACATTTAGTGCATGTGTGATGACATGTATTGTCATGTGAACATAATACTGAGGAGATATGATCTATTAATTAAAGCAATCAGAGTATTACTATAGCATCTGGGATGGAAAGCTTAGGGACCAAAATTCCATAGATCACAACCCTAGCCACATACATAACAATTCTCTTGAGGAATGAGCTCCAAAGAACCCCCCAATCTTAGCATCCAAATATATTTGAATGCCAACAAGCTGCAAGATATTATGGAGAAGAAAACTCAAAAGGATCATCAACTCATCCTGAAGTATAAACCAACAAACATCCCTTGGGAATTTCTAGCCTTCTAGCCAGCAATGAGAATCTTTCCCACTATCATGCCATCGATTACAAGTCTTAAAGTATTTATTTACTGAAGAACAATACTCCTGGTGCATCTGAAAATAGATTTATTAGTGCATAGTGGTCAGCAAGTTTCTCCCAAAATCTTGTATACATCAATCCCACCGGGTCAGTCACAAGAATTCAAAATGATCATAAAACTTGTGAGCATATCATTCACAAGAGAGCATCTGTAGGAGTCCCAAGGAATCAAAGCTAAGTTCTGTGTGTGTTAGCCTATACTGCATTAAGTGAGAATTGTAAAACCAGAGATTTTCTTCCCTGGCAAAAAACAAACTCTCAAGACTATTACAATTAGACAGTCCCAAATAGGTTCACCCCCTATTTGCATGTCAACCTGTAACTTTCCTATGATGAATACCTGCTCACTGAACATTTAGGCAGTACAAGCATTATGCACTCAACCCCACTTTCATTTAAGCCATTATTGAGTGGTACACAAAGTCAATCATTCACAATCTGGGTGCCCAAAAAGGTGTGAATACTACTTAGGTTGCAAAATGAAGTGAGCAACTGGTGGATTACCTTTTGAAGTTTATAAGGTGAAGCTCCAAGCATTATGACCAAATAAAAGTGAAATCATATTAGGCCAACTATAGATACAGTCAACTATCCAACATCAATCATGGAGTTCCTTTTGCAGTCAAGAGGGAGCAAACTACACAAAAACTCAAAACTCATTCAAGGTTCGACAACCAAAACAAACAAATTTGTCATTTTAAAACAAGGTCACTTGCATTCATGGGAATTCCAGAGATCATAAGTCATGTTTCATGTGTCTAACAAGGTCAATCATGCAACTTGAAGGGATATGAGTTATCAACCTGCATGGGCATTACGTAATACCTGTCTCTAAAAATAATAGAGTAAGTTCAGTCATCAATCAGGGTTCATGCACGCGTGTAGGTCTTGCTTCTAGGTCTACACTAGGCCTTTGGATTTCTACAGGTAAGTTGGGGAAGTGGACACAGATCCTAGCTACAAGAATCACATGCTTCAACCACATGATGCCAAAGTCTATAATACTCAATTCTTAGTCATGTAAACGAAGGTCTGAAGAAACATTTCATATCCTCCTCAGGGCCTGCAATTGATCCTTCGGAGACCTGGGTGAGCTTCGAGAAGGATCTTCCCCTGGGAATACTTATCAATTGAGATTTTTATGAAAGGAGAGCCGACACTTTCAGTGGTACCAAATGTCACTTATTGTGTTCAGGAGAGCTAGACTTTGATTTCCATCAATAGCATACACCTGCATCATAAACTTGAGGAAAGGAGTATCAAAAATCATTTAAACAATTTAATCACCAAATACGTGGGAATCCCTCCACGCCAACTGCATTAGATTCTATTCCTGGAAGTAGTCATTGTACACATCCACAAAACAAAATATTTACTTGGGACATCAGTCATTGAGTTCCCAAAACCTTGAATCTTTTATGAATCTACCTAGTGAAGTCAGACTAAAAGCAGGAATGTATTATATTGCAATCTGTGGGCTCTTCTGTGAAACTTGGCTCCTTGCCTACAACACATCTATCAAGAATCGGTTTCTCCCTACAAGACATCTCCAAGTAATCAATCATCCTTAAAGTAACGAATCATGTGCGACCGATTGTGAGTCAGTGGATGAATTAGTTCAAGCATCTAGGTAATCAAACGAGAACAACCAAATCTATGTGGCATGATTTGACATTATCAAAAAGGAGTAGTCAAAAAACTCAACGAGAAACATCCAAAAACCATGATGCCGAGAGCCCCAGCTTGCTTCAGCCTCATCTTTCCTCCCTACTGTCTTCTAGGAAGCGAGAGGAGAAGCAGAGAGCAGCCATCTGTATATATTGAATGCAACAGGGAGGTAAAGGACATTATTTCAAAATATTCCATATAAATGAGAGTTATAAACTTTTGAACAGAGTATTTTTGCCATCCTAATCAAATCTTCCCACAACTACGGATGGATGTGCCCGGCCATTGTAGCTATAGTGTTTGCACTACCTCCCTGTTACATTATTCATGGAAAAAGGAAACAAGAAAGAAATAATGTCGTATCACCCATTCCCCTAATGCAAATAAGCTGGGCCCTAATCCAAGATAGTGTAAAAATGTGAACATTATCATCATACATAGAATTGAGTCAGTCGCCCAGTAGACATTCTGAAACAAACACCAACAAAAATAAACCAAAACGGATATACATATTGCTATCATAACGCCAGATACCGCAAGAAAAATGCATCAATTCAAAGGTGTTGTGCAGGGTGCTATTTTTGGCAGGAGAAAGAATCATAACTTGTGAGAGGTCCTCACCTTACACCAAGATTTCAGAACCGTTAAAAGTTAAGGAATCATGAACCCTTCGGTAGGAGAAAAACTTCACTGGAGAACTCCAAATGATGTAGATGTGATCAACAGGACTTCAGAACTTTCCCATGCGCAAAGGTAGTCACAATCACTCTATGGACAATCGGCAACAAGCACATTATGAACATGATGGCCCGATTGTAGGGAAATGAATCTCGAGTCATTTTGGTAGCGAACGAAAAAGAATAAATTTTTGGAAAGAATCAAGGTCATCTTTTCCCCATGGTGGTGGAGGTGTGCACACCATCCTGTACGCAGACAGTCACACACCGAAACCTCCAAGCTCTGCATGCTGAAAGAATAGTTAAAATCATTAAGATCATGCGTATTTCATGAGAGGATAGCATAAATCATTTTTTTGAAAAAGACCACAAGAAAGATAGTGCATGGTGAGAGGGTTTTGCGTGTGAAGGAAGCTCTGATTATTGATATTGTTCCATTGAGGGAGACCTCGACTTGCGAACATATGTAAACGTTTGGCTTCAACTCACTCCGCTAGTGATGGCTTTGAACATTATTTCTCTCATGAGGTAATGAATACCACTGAATTTATACCTAACATCTGTGACCTCACGAAAAAAATAAGTCATTACATGAATTTGAAACTCCAAAAATATCAACGATTTGCTTAACTTTCTCAGACATGAGGAGAATCATGAGGTAGATCCCCCCATAAAATCTCAAATGAATAGCCACACACACATCAAATGAAGTCATATGCCATGGAGTTAGATCATTTGAACAGAGTCTTTCCTACAAAAATCTTAAGCCTGTAAGCCACACATATCAACACCACGTCAAGCATAACCTCAATGCCAGGCCCGAGCTTCACTTTAACAATAGGTACTGACAAGTTCAACATAAATAGCGTTTGCAAGCATTTCGAAAACATCATTAAGAAAGAACACAAATCCTATTGTTGAGTTATGATCACAAAAGTTTTGACAAAGATAAGTACATGATTGTTATCGTTTCCAACAAGCCAAACATGTCTAACCAGATATTACTGCACAAAACAATTCATTCATTATCCTGCACGGAACAGTCCAAGTTGGACCCCAAGCTGAAGAAGCATGAGGGGGAACAGACACTCGGCTTCAAGCTGGAAAAAGCATTCTGCGTGAAGATAAACGAAGGGCAGATAGGAGCCCCATGCCCACACACAGTTAGAACAATAGTTTTGAGGAAGCAAGAGACGGTTCGACCATGTAAGCAGCCGGACTTGAAGAAGGCGGAGGGGAAGCCACAGAGAGCTGAACCCCAAATCTTGATGATGACGAAGGGATCAGGATGGTGACTCGGCAAGGATGGAAACAGGGAGTACCTCCGCCAACAGCAGCCAAAACTTTACCGTCCGGCTGGCCTCGCACCAACCCATCCCAACAACGCTCCGCTCCAAGGAGTATCATCGAGGAGAGAAAGCCCGAAGGCGCAAAAGCAGGGAAGGAAGCAGACATAAGTATTGGGAGGGAAGGGAAGATTTCCCCACTTCAGATTGATGAAGAAGCCCAGCAAGATAGCACTAAAATCGGGCATGATAAACAGAACGGGGGGAAAGCCCCACTCGACTACTAAAGCTATGAGCTTGAGAACCATTAGGCACTCACCGTGAAGCGAGACCTGCAGAGGAGTGAAGCTCCATCCCCAAGCAGACTCCGATGAGGAAGAACGGGACCAACACTAGATTATCACGTGCAGAAAAAGAGGTCGATGGATGGAGGGAGAGTAATAGCTTCCCCTCCCCCCCTAGAGCACAGACAATGGTGAGCAAGAAAGAGGGGGAAATAACTCCCGAGTCCCCACCTTACTTACCATGCATGCGCCATTAACTCGCCGCCCGTCTCCATACAGGCCAGGTTCGTATGACAGAGAGGACACAGCCGAGGCAGGAGAGAGAGAATGTTTCCAATCCCAGGAGTTTGGGCCAACACAATGATGCAAATTCCAATTAAACAAAGAGGAAAAAAATCGTGTAGCTCTACCACCGGATTTCATATGCGATTAAAATATTCACTTGAATTTATCTTTAGAATTGAATCGAGGGAGGGAACAAAAAGTACCACCCATCCCTCTACTCAAGGCAAACACCAATTCCAAGAAATGAAGAAGATGAAGGGTGATGCCAGAGTGAGTATGTGTATGTGAAAGCGTGAGAGAGAGAAGAGGGGGTTAGGGGATGTTTTTTGTGCAACAAACAGAAATAAAGATCTAAACTACTCAAAAAGTAAAAGAAGAGAGGTACCCAAGGCCAACCGAAGGCCACACGACTCCACAACTCAATCCAAGTGTGAGGTGCATCCACAAAGTGTAGGCACGGCAAGCTTGAAAAAACCCAATGGCTAAAGGCCGACGTCCCCGACAACGGCGCCAAAATGTTGAGAAAAGGGGAACAACAGACCCTAACCACCTCACATGGAAGTGAGAGGCTCTTCCAAGAGGAGTTGCAAGAAGTGTAAGCAACACACAAACACCCATGTCCACAAACAATGGCACCATGGCCAACGTCAAAAGGAACAAGGGAGGGCAATGCTCACACACAAGAGAACCCCAAATGCCAAACCCACACACATGGATCAACGCCTAGCACACAAGGAGAAATGTGGAAGCCAAATGATCCTTCTTTCCATTAGCATGGAGGCCAAGGCCATGGCCAAGGGACCCCTCTTTACAAGAAATAGCCTCTATTTATAGGCTTAGTACAATTCCTCATGTGCTCCTTTTGACTAGTCAAAAAGGAGCACATGCATATCTCAAAAGGATCTTGGAATATGTTCTCTAACAACCAAATCTCAAGGGAAGAAAGAATACGTGTGCATGGGGATTTTTCTAGACTTCTTGAAAAAGGTGAGCATTTACAACAAGGCTCCAAAGCTTTACTTTATGAAAAATATTAAAAAGTGTCTAATGGAGGGTTCTTATGTGAAATCCTAAGTAGATACAAAAAGAGATATTATTTTGGTCTAGGGAGGGTTTCTATGCACAATTGTGGGTATGTGCATACCCTACAACCCAACAACCATGGCCATTGACTAAAATACCCTAATGCTGAAAAATGACTATATTTGAAAAAGTTGAAGAGAACTACCCTGATGAGTTCTGCTAGACCTGTAGCAGACTTCGAGATGCTTATACTGGTGAACTTAAAGTTGTATATATCTTTGCCACAAAAAGAAAAAAGCCTGCATAAGCGCTCTGATAGTGCATTTGGAGGCCAAAACAAGCTGAGATCATGATTTTGGCACCATAGAATGAAGCTATTTTGACCTTCTAATCACCTTGAGTATGCTCAACAAATTTCGTGTGATTCTAAGATTGTGATTGGAGGGGTGTGGATGACACCCTAGATGAAGTGGTGACGTGCTCTGATACCAATTGTTGGAAGTAGACGTCTGCAAAAGCACGCGAACAACACAAGGAAGAAGAAGAAGCTTGGAGCACAACACACAATACTGAATGTATTACCACAAGAATGCACAAAGATAAGTAACCCATTAGGGCTATAGGCATATATACAAGCTAGGGGAAGAAAACCTCCTAAAGAGGGAAAAAAGTGCCCCAGCGGTCCTAGTGTGTTCACACATCACTACCTAAATATATCAAGAAGACAATGATCACTACCTAAATATATCAACAAGACAATGATCACTACCTAAATATATCACTCAAAGTAGAATGTATAAGGTTTCCAACAAGACAAAAATCACTAGAAATGGATTCAAAATGAAGAAGAAACAATAATTACAGGATCAGGGGATCTACAATGATCATCTAGAGAGATAGAGTATGTAAAAGTGAAATCTCTGCAAAATATGTACAAAACAGCTAGTAGGGGGTGTGTTTAAGCAAGGGTAAGCTTGAACATGTATTTTCATGACTCAAAGTAATACAAATCATTAGAGGCTATAAAGATCACACACTGATCTCTTTAACCAATCAAAATCATATAAATGTCAAAAAGTGAGGTCCAATCACATGAAGAGATGAACTATTTCTTCATTAATCAAAATCTTTCCATTATAGACATAATTTGATGTCTCCAACTCATGGAAATCATCCTCCTTTGATTGTGAATGATGTGGAAGCTGAAGCTTGGGGTATGTTCCCACACTCTTGAGCTTGAAATGCATCTTCCAACATTTAAAAGCTAAAAATGATGATGTAGATAATTCCATTTTGAATACAGATCTACATGATGCACTTGTTGATGAGACACTTGACATAAAAGAGGACAAAACCATGCCTAAATGATTGGCACAAACTTTGAGACATAGTAAATTAGATGCACTTTTGTCATTGGGTACTGAGTCCGGCTCTCATAGTGCTTCCTTGGCATTAGAATATTATGAAATGGATGTCTCTAGTCTTTGCAATGACAATGAGTATATTTCTTTTGATGAAGCACAAAATTTACAAAATTGGATGGCTCCAATGCAATCAATACATGATGCTTTTATGAAAAATGATACTTTTTCTTTATGTGATTCGGCTACAAGCAAAAAGGTCATTGTCACTTAATGGGTACACAAGCTGAAACGTACACATGATTGAACAATTGAGAGGTATGTTGGAGTTCCAAGTCTCCAGAAGCATGCAAACAACACAAGGAAGAAGAAGACTCTTAGAGCACAACTAACAATACTCAATGTATTACCACTAGAATGTACAAAGATAATTAACCTGTTAGGGCAATAGGTGTATATACAAGCCGAGGGAAAAAAACCTCCTAAAGAGGGAAAAAAAGTGCCCCGGTGGTACTAGAGTGTTCACACACATCACTACCTAAATATATCAAAACAATCTCCCCTGGGAGTGACGTGGTGAACAAGTAGCTAGCACAACTATGTGGAATCAATCCACAAAAGGAAGTAAGCCCAAAGCTTTGCGAAAAGCTTCAAACTTCTCCCTAAGCAGAGCCTTCATGAAAAGGTTTGTAATGTTCTCTTGCGTGGGCACATATTGCAAGCTAATCTCTCTAGCAGAGAACCTATCCTTGACATAATGATAATGCACCTCAATGTGCTTAGTGCAAGCATGGAACATAGGGTTCCTCACAACTACCAATGCGCTCTAACTGTCAGTGAAGATGGTGGTGGCAGAAGATTGACCAACACCCAAATCATTCATAAGGCATCTGAGCCACACACACTCAATATTCACTATGAAAGCTTCCCTATACTCATCCTCACAATTGGAAGTGGCCACAGTAGGCTGCTTCTTACTCAACCAAGATATACATGAGCTACCAAGCATGAAGACAAAGCCACTAGTGAACACATGAGTGTCATAGCAACCAACCCAGTCAGAGTCAAAAAAAGCATGTAAATCTAGCGGTAATGATACCCCCTTGGGATAAAACAATCCAAGTTGCCGGGTACCACTTAAGTAGTGAAAGATGCACTTAACCACCTGCCAATGCTTGACACCTTGTCAATGCATAAACCTTCTCATCTGTGAGACAACACACTGAATATATGGCCAAGTAATGCATAAGTAAATCAAGCATCCAAAAAACTTGCTGATAGAGAACAACATCAAATGCATCTCGAGCATCATGAAGAATCAATCGTAAACCTATCTCCATAGGAGTGGCAATAGGTTTACAATTTTCAAGGCCAAAACACAACAATAATGTGTCAATAAATTTTGTTTGACACAAAGCCATTCCACCATCAACTTGCATAAATTATATGCCCAAATAATGATGCAAATGCCCCAAATAAGACATTTCAAATGAGGCATGAAAATCAGCCTTAAAACTAGCAATATGCTTGTCATGAGGACTAGTGAGCAGCATGTCATCATTATACACAACAAGGATCAGAAGCACATCATTAGGATGCTTAACATATAAATGCTTTCAGTTGGACTGTTCTCAAAGCCATGTGCAATCAGATAGGCATGCACGTGGTGTTTGATTTAAACCATATAATGCCTTCTTTAACCTATACACTTGGTTTTCATGCCCTTTTTGCACAAAGCCACGAGGCTGAAAAAATACACTTCTTCATGCAAGTCATCAAATGTAGTTTTAATATCCAATTGATGTACATTCCAACCATGATGAGCTGCAAGTGCACAAATGCTATGAATAGTAGTAATTCGGCCTATAGGTGCAAAGGTCTCATAAAAATCAATGCCTCTTTCCTGCGCATAACCCTTTGCAACAAGCGTAGCCTTATACCTGTCAATTGTTCCATCAAGCTTATGCTTCAGATTGTATAGCCACTTAGTGCCAATGGCCTTCTTGCTAGGAGGCAAGTCATATGAAGACCAGATACCATTTTTCATTATAGCATCATATTCAGATTGCATAGCAACCATCCAATTTTTTGAATTTTGTGCTTCATCAAATGAAACAGGCTCAGTCTCATCATAGAGACTAGAGGCAACCATAACATAGCAATCTAATGCAAAAGAGGCACTATGAGAGCCTGAATGAGTACAATATGATAGAGGTGTATCTAATTTGCTATCACGCAAAGTCTATACCAACCATTTTGGCATAGTTTTTGCCTCCTCAATATCAACTCTCTCATCAAGTGCATCATGTAAATCTACATCAGAAATGGAATTATCTGCATCATCACATGAAACCTAGAAAGGTTGAGAAGTTGCCTCATTTGGATCGTCATTAGAGTGTCCACCTGTAAAAAGAGGCAACAAAGTATCATACATGTCTTTGGAGCTAACATATGTCTCTGTCGTTCATGAAAGTAAAGGTTGAATAACATCTTCCACAAAAACAACATCATGACTAACCAAAACGCGTTTAGTTTGTGGATGATACAGATGATAGCCTTTGCTTTCAGAACTGTACCCAACAAAAATACATTTTACTACTTTATCGTCCAATTTCTTGCGATGTTGTTCATGCTCTAATGCATGTGCCAGACAACCAAAAACACATAGGTGAGCAGCAGATGTCTTACGACCATTCCAAGACTCATATGGAGTGATAGACTACAATGCTTTAGTGGGACATATTTTAAGTACATATGCTGCACACATAATGGCTTCAAGCCAAAAACTATGTGGTAAAGCTTGACTCTTGATCATACACCTCGCCATCTCCATGAGTGACCTATTCTTCCATTTAGCAACTCCATTATATTGAGGTGTGTAAGGCATTGTACACTAATGTTTTATCCCATGTTCAACCAGAAATGCACTAATGTTAGAAGACATATATCCGCCCCTCGATTAGAATGGAGGGTATTCCCTATGTGATAGTATATATATCTTACCAAACTCCGATAATAAGATAAAAGGAGTTGTTGGCACATGTGATAGTATTCCCTATAGGGGAAGCTCAAGTGAAGTGAAGAAACTACGCTGCGAGGTAATATGTTTGGTTGCCCAACTATCAAAGTACCAAGCATTTGACTCTATTGCAGACATACACTATTCAAGAGAAGATGGATCGAAACTGAAAACACTAGTAAACGCCAATTCTTCATTCTGCACTAGACTCTGTTTTCAGTGTAGAGGCCTCTACAACAACCATTCCAGACTCTTTTTTCTTTGCCTCTTTTGCAGCCATTTTTGGACAATTCTTTATGACATGATCATTTTCTTTACAATACTTGCAAAACAATTTTTTCTTTTTTGTTTTCTTCTCTTTCTCTATATTCCTTCTTTGATTGCGCAGAATTAGCAGATTTTTGCTTACTAATAGAAGAGTTCTTTTACCTTTGCCCTTCTGGATAGCCAAAAAAGCTTGATCTGAAACATGCATGATGGACATGTTATGCCTAGTCTGATCTTCTTGTAGTAAAATAGAGACTAACTCCTCAAATGTTAAGGCATTTGGATTTCCTTTCAATCATCAAACAAAGAGTAGAAGCAAAACTCTAGTATGAATCGGGAAGACCATTTAGAACAATCTGCACAAGTGAACTGTTAGGCAAGAATTCATTAGTAGAAATTAATTATTCCTTCAAGTCTTTGATCTTTGTTAGAAAAGTGTGTTAGTAAATGATCAATGTCTACCCCTCATGATTGTATGCACATTTTTTAAGGCCCTCATTTTGAGGAGAAGCCATGCGTGCATTACCCCATTGATGGGAATCCCAACTTGCATGTTGGATGAAGGTCATATTGGACCATGTAAGGTATTGTAAGGAAAGGGAGTTACCAAGGTTCGCAATTGTGGGGTCTGGGGCAGCGGTGAGCAACCTTGGCTGGGGGATCCAAGAGGGCCTGTGGGCCCCCTGGTTGGGTTGGTTTATATTTGCCCTCTTGAAGTCAGCATTCATTTATATTTGCTAGGTCCGTTTAACCGACCTAAGTTGTGTATGGAAACTATACGGGCGGTGGTCGCCCACGCTCTACCACCCATGTATAGCCATCCATGGAAAGCTGCCCATTATCCTATATATACATGACTTCTGGACTACCCGAGACATCGAATCGAGCCAACATACCTCTACCTTGTATCTCCCTATCTAGAGTTGTCTAGATCACCATTTAAGCTCTACCTTGAGAGCACACGAGTGGACAATACCATCATCTTTTTACTTGTTGTTGGTAGAAAATTGTTGAGATTCTCCTATATCTATTATCTTCTCTACTACTGCTCCTGTGTTATATTGTGTAACTATTGTCTTACATGGTATCATAGCCGTAAGGTTTGAATAGCTTGAGAAGTATCACTATTTTAGCCTAGTAGTAGGCTAGAATATCAGTAGATCATTAGAGTGATTACATGATGGCTTCATCCTCAAACACTGGTCTTGGTGCTCCAACTAATGTCAATGCTGCACCTATTTGAATTCTTCCACCTGCACTCACTGAAGGGAAGCTAGATGGAACCAATTATACACTCTTGAAGTTTGAAATTTCTGCAATTTTGGACTCTTACAAATTACTTGAAATTTTCATGGGAATGATGGGATTGGATCCAGAGCTTATACCAATTGAAGATCCATCAAATTCAAGATTGATGATTCAGCCAGATCCAGATCTTCTACGATCTTGGAAGAGGCACAATGCTGATGCATTATATGCAATTGTCACTAGTGTAAGTGATTCTGTGCTTACTTTAGTTCAACATAATACTAAAGCACATGAGGATTGGGTCATATTGGCTCATCAATATGAGACCAATAACCACACTAGGATACAAAATTTAGAAAATCAGTTGGCAAATGAAAAGCATTCTAATTCTAAAAAGGCTGAAGATTTTATCAAATGGATAAAACATCTTCAAGATCAATTGGCTGCAGTTGGTGTTTTTATAACACTAGAAGAGCAGGCTCAAAGATGTGTGCATATTCTTCCAGCAAAGTATGATGGATTAGTAACAACCCTTAACACTCAAGTAAGACCAACTCCCCTTACATTTGAAGAGTTTTGTGCTATGCTTTTTGAAGAGGAGATGCGATTGAAGAATCGGCAAAGTACAAGTGATCTTGCATTCTCAGCCAATACAAAAGGAAAAGGCTCTTTTGATGGATCAAGGAAGAAGCCAAAGAAAAAAGGTTACACAGGAAGTTGCTTCTATTGTGAAAAGAAAGGCCATGCCATCAAGGATTGCAGAAAGAAGCAACGTGATGAATGAAATGGGACTATAAAATCATCTTGGAAGAACAAAGAGTCTACAAACAACGCAGAGCTAGAATTATGGGTAGCTATTGAAGAGGTATGCTCATTTGCTCAAGCTCGTGTTGATGAACCATGGATTTTAGATAGTGGAGCTTCTTGCCATATGACCAGTAAAAAAGATTGGTATAATTTCCTAGTGCCTATGTGGGAATCCAATAATGTAGTGGTGGGAAATGACTCCAAGTATCTAGCACAAGGAACAAGAACCATCTCTGTTATCACTTCTCGAGGTGTTGAGAAAAAGTTATCCGATGTTCTCTATGTTCCTACACTCAAAAGAAATTTGTTGTCAGTTTCTACAATAATAGATCATGGACTCCAAGTTCACTTCAATAAGAGTGGTGCAAAAATCATGGATTCATCAGGTAATGTAGTAGGAAAATTCATAAGACGTGATAACTTGTATGAGTTAAGTGCCTTAACTGCTACAGAAGATAAAGATGTAAGCAGGTTATGGCACCAATGATTTGAGCATCTCAGATTTGCAATTTTGAAGGAGATGCAAAGAACAGGGATGGTTGCTCATTTGCCTGCTTTTTCAGAGTTGCAAGAACCTTGTGAAGCTTGCATGATGGGCAAGCAACAACGAAAGGCATTTCCATGAGAGACCAACAATCGATCTCAAGCTCCTCTAGAGTTGGTACATGATGATCTTTGCGGTAAAATGTCTACACCTGCTTTAGGAGGATCTTTCTACTTTTTGCTATTAGTCGACGATTATAGTAGAAAGATGTGGGTTTATTTCATTCGAGAGAAGGCTGATGCTTTTGAAAAATTTAAAATGTGGCATAAGTATGTGGAAAATGAATCAGGAAAGAAGTTGACAAAATTTAGAACAGATAGAGGAGGTGAATTCTTATCAATAGAATTCAATAATTACTATAAGGAGCATGGTGTGAAAAGGCAACTTACCACATTTCATACACCTCAACAAAATGGCATTGTTGAGCACAAGAACAAGATAGTAGTTGAAATGACTCACTATATGTTAAAGGCTCAAGACATGCCTGATTCATTCTGGGTAGAAGCAGTCAATACAACAGTCTCTATCCTTAATCATAGCTACACGAAAGCACTAAAGGGGATGAATCCTCAAGAAGCATATTTTGGTAAAAAGCCTTCAGTTTTGCATTTCAAAAATTTTCGTTGTTTCTGTTATGCACATATTCCTGATTCAACAAGATCAAAGTTGGATTCAAAAAGCAAAAAGTGTGTCTTCCTAGGATATAGTGAAGACTCTAAAGCATACAAATTATGGGATCCGAAGGCAAGGAAGATTTTTGTCAACCGAGATGTGGTGTTTGATGAACAACCACATTTAGTAGAAGATAAAGGTAAATCTACTATCTCATCAAATGAAGAAATATCTCACCTTGTGCCTATCAAAAGACATGTTAAAGTTGAGGAGGAAACATCTGATGGTGAAATTTCCTCAGTAAAAAGCCAACCAGTTATAGATGCACAACGCATGCCACTACTGATGTGGGCACAACAGCTCTTTGATGATTGCTTACTATTCGGATGGTACTTGCAGTAGCTGCACAAAAGACCTGGCCTATTTTTTAGATGGATGTCAAATCTGCATTTTTGAATGGTCATATCACGAAGGAGGTATATGTATCTAAACCACCAGGTTTTGAGGTGCCCAATTCAGAAAATAAAGTTTGCAAGTTGAAGAAAGCTTTGTATGGACTTAAGCAAGCACCACGGGCTTGGTAGCAACAGATAAATAATTTTTTCAAAAATATGGGTTTCGAAAGAAGTACTTCTAATGCTACCTTGTATGTAACAAAAATGGATAGCAAGCTAGTTGTTGTCATTCTATATGTAGATGATTTAATCATTACAAGTGATCATCAAAGTGTGATCCATGAACACTATATGTAAAGTGATGGGTAGAGTTCTTAATTCGACATTCATCTAGCTTCAATATAAACTTGAGTTTGGAACCACAATCTACATCAAATAACAAATGTTCTATTAATAAAAATAACATGAATGTCATTATCAAAGAAATGGATATACCTTGAATTGTAGATTTTTAAAATTGAACCGTTTACCTTTGACACCTATCTAAATTGACAAATATGTTGTTGTAATTTGTGTAGAGGAATCCCTTTCTAGATGATTTTTTCAACTCTTTCTTTGACATAGCAAAATGATGAATGGATGCAGACATAACATCTTCTATATGCAAGTAATGGCCAATAGTATTAGCTACATCATCATTGGTCATCTCCTTCTTTAGAGATACCTTGTATGGGCATGGAAAAATACATTGCAAAATACCTTTGTTTTGTAGTGCCTGCTTCAAAGGATTATACAAAGAGTGTATGCTCTACTACTAACAAGTGCTTCATCACATACCATTTGCACCTCCCTATGTAATAATATCTTCTAAGTTGGTTGCAAGTTCTTTAATCACTTGGGTCTTGATGTGATTTCCTATTGATGAATCCAAAATCATAAGCACATGTTTGTTGCTGAAACAAAAATTCAGAAACTTAAATTGATCCTCTATTGTTGATGAAGCACTTGCATCTTCAACAAATGACCTGAATAATAAAAAAACTCAATCAAAAAGTCTTGTAACATACGTAAACAAGTGGAACACAAACCTAAGTGCATAAGCATGTCACTTGTGCTCCACCACCTGTTGAAACAACTTGAAAGGATGATAATGCTTGTTTCCTATATCTCATACCAAGTGGAGTCTCTTTTAGTTGTGTTAAATTTCCTTTTAACTTTGTAATTGTGCACTCCTTTTCTTCCACATATTGTTGAAGTATATTATTGTGCTCTTCCAGAGATTTGATAGCACTTTTTAAAGTGTGTATCTTCAAATTGTTGTGATGACATTGTTGCATCCAATAATTTGCAATAGATGTTGAATGGTTAGACAATAACTTGCAATAACCTAGTAGTCCATCTTCACCACTACCAAGGAATTGTAGAAACATGGAGATACTATGGACCTACCCCTCTCTAGGGGTGAGGGTAGAGAAACCATTAGTAAATTGAAACCCTATAAATCTTCTAGTTTTGATGGTATTCCGAATGAATTCCTCCACTATCTTAAAGAGTTTTTGGTGCCCATTATTCTCTTGATCTAGCAGGAATCCATGAGGAGAGGTACTCTTTCTACCTTTATCAACACTCAAGTGATTAAAGTTGTTCTTAAAAAAGGACATAATGATGACTTGAATAATTGGAGACCTATCTCTTGTCTTACTTCTATTTTAACAAAATTTTTGCCTCTTTCTTAGCTCGAAGGCTTAGCTCTATTATGGATAGTGTTATTCTCCCTGAGCAGAAAGGTTTGATCAAAGGAAGATATATTGTTGATGCTATCTGTCACATAATCCTAGTAGGAGATGGTTGAACCATGCCTTAAGAGAGAGGATTAGGAAGTAATCCTCAACCATGGCTTTTGGGGCAAGTGGTTAGCCCATTGCACTCCTAACTAGGAGGTTGTGAGTTCAATTTCCAACATCGGTATCAGAGCCTAGTTGAGAAATTGGGCAAAACAGAGGTTCGTGCCTCATTCGTGGGCACTTGGAAAAAGCGCTTATCCATGGTGAGTGTGAAATTGGCCTTGGATGAAGGTGCATGGGCATTTGGGCACCCACGAAGGGTGGGATAGGTCCAAATTTGGTCCATGTGCTGGAGTTTGAGGTTGGTGGAAGCGCTCATGCATGGAAAGTGGGTCCAAGAGTTAGAAGGATCCACAAGTGATCATTGCGGACAATGCTCAGTCTAAGGGGTGAGGAATGTCACATAATCCTAGTAAGAGATGGTTGAACCATGCCTTAAGAGAGAGGATTAGGAAGTAATCCTCAACCATGGCTTTTGGGGCAAGTGATTAGCCCATCGCACTCATAACCGGGAGGTTGTGAGTTCAATTCCCAACACTATCATCTCCATCTAGGGAGGTATAGATTTTGTCAAAGATTAGAGGATTGATACTTTTCTCTTTAAAGTTGATTTTGATAAAGCCTATTATTGAGTTGATTGGGAGTTCATTCTTCAATCTCTTCATGACATTGAAGCTAGCAAAAAGTTCATTAAGTATACCAATATCCCTTTGGGGAATTCTCATTCTAGAGTGGCTATGAATGGTTAAGTTTCTAATCCTTTAAGACTTTTTAGATCTATTAGACAAGGTTGCTCCCTTGCCCCTTTTGTCTTTGCCATTACCAATGATGCCCTTGGTTGGCTAGTTAGAGATTGTATGGATCATGGTACTATAAAAGGCATTAAGATTCCTAATGCCCTTTCCTAGTGTGTGAAGGCTAATGATTGTGATAGCATCAAGGAAGGAGTTGTTTTTTGGCTTCTCGATATACCCATGCATTTTAATATTTCTTTTGAGTAGAGATGGAGCTGTGTCTTTGATAAATTTTGTAATAACTTTTTTAAATGGATGGATTTACAACAGTGTTTATCTTAGAGAATTTTAGTTCTAAAGGATTTTATTTTACCTTCTTTTACCTATTTTTTAGCATGTTAGATGCCTAGAAAAAAAGATTTGTCTCAAGCCATTGCTCTAGCTAGAAGGTTTTTACGGGGAGGTTCTCATTCCAACAACATGATTCCTAAAGTTTCTTGAAGCATATGTTGTATGAGAAAAGAGGATGAACCTACCACGATGGCCACTGAAATGGCTGCTAAATAGGTTCTAAGATCTATTTAGTCTGATGATTATTGGGCATGTCTTATAAAGAGAAATCTTGATCAATTTTTTGTTAAGCACTACAAAGCTTGTTTAATAATCGAGTTTGGGATACTGTTGTTTCTCCTCATACTTATGAGTATGGTTACAATAGATGGAGGGATAAAATGCTTTCTTTGTATTCTGCACCTAGGATGAACCTGGTCCATTTCCTCGGCATGATGTAATCTTTCTTCTTCTTTGGGGGCCTGCACTTAAGATGAACCTCGTCCATTTCTTGGACATGATGTAATCTTTCTTCTTCTTTGGGGGTTGCCCTTGTACTGTAACAAGCTTTCTTTCTATTCTGCACCTAGGTTGAGCCTCGTCCATTTCCTAGACATGGTGTAATCTTTCTTCTTCTTTGGGGACCTTCCTTTGTACTATAACAGCTTTCACCACGAATATTATTATTTTTTTCTGTTCTTGCTCAAAAAAAAGAAGATGGACCTATACTTTTCTAAAACTTCCATTGCTTACAAGCCTAGTAGCCTCTCATTGATCTGATGCTGCTTACAAGCCTAGTAGCCTCTCATTGATATTATTTTTTTTTCTGTTCTTGCCTACACGCCTAATAGCCTCTCATTGATCTGATCATTGCATGGATATGGGAGACTCAGCCCTTCATCCGCAAGGACGTTGATAGTCACTTCTCTGATGAGTGATATTCGGCAGAGTTGCGCTGCTGCTGTAGCCTGTCAGTGGTCAGTCTTCTATGGCAAGACAAGATTAAGTATTCCCCGACTCCCATGAGGCCGCTCAAGTTCGAGGACGGCTGATCTTTACTCTCGCGGCTCGCGAGTCGCCCCCGTTGTTAATAGTCCAATGCCCATTGCTGCGCGCTTCTGATTTTACTGCATGGTATTGCAGGTTCTCTCTCTTTCTTGTCACTACTCCATAGCCCAATGCCCATTGTGTTTGCTTCTGATTTTACTGCATGCTACATCGTTATTGCTGGTTCTCTCTCTCTCACTGTAGTCCGATGCCCAATGCCCATCGCTTCTCTTTCTCTCTCACTAGTCCTATGCCCAATGTCCATTGCTGCTTGCTTACTGCATGCTACATTGCTATTGCTGGTTCTCTCTCTCTCTCTGCGATGCCACTATCCCGCCATCGCTTGTTTGTGTTATCATTGCATGTGGACTGCGTTGAAAAGACGTGCGCAGCTATGTGGAAACGGCTAATACTGTGGCATTGGGTTGGCGGCCTTAAACTTTAATGAAGGGGTGCTCTCTCTCTCTCTCACACACACATCCGCTGGGCGCTCTTTCTTTTTTTTTTTAAATAAAGAAGTTCGGCCTTAGCCTAATCTCCCGGACTTTAATTATAATAAAGAGAAAAAGTTACAAGTGAATGGGACTAGTGCCCATGGGACCCCCCAAATCCGCTGGGCGCTCTTTCTCTCTCTCTCATCCGCTGCAAATGCAAGTACGCTGTATTATAAATGTGACGTGATTGTTGCATGCTGTAGATTCAGTGTTCGGGAAAACTTAAAACTTCAACCAGATACAATTCCTTTTTCATGAAGTTTCATAAGGCAATGGGTTTTTTGAACAGGCATCTACCTTCTTCTAAAAAAAAATCGAAGCAAAAAATTTCTTATTTTATCCAAAATCAAATAAAAGACTTCCGCTCTCATCCAGTTTCAAAAGGCATAAAGCTAAATGATAGAGTCTTTATTCCTATGCTAAGCACAAAAACAAACAAGTACAAAATGTAGAACAAAGATGATTAACAAAGATACAAGCATGTATGCATCTTACACATGCATGGATTAATTGCAATGAAAAAGACAGTCACATGCAAATACATATTCACATGCATGGACAACGAAATACAAACACAACCACATACGCATAACACACATAGCTACATACACCATACATATAGACATATATAAACAATCACATACACATACATGGATAGCCACATGCATATGTTTCAACACATACACAACATACTCATACAAATAAGTACATTCGTGTACAAATACATATGCATATACATTGAAAAACACATGAATAGACAATCATACATAAATATAATTAAAAAAAATCACATACAAATACATCGACACTTACATGCACACAAGAAAACATAAGAAATTTTGCACATCATAGATTTTAATGAAAAACAATACATGCATAATCAGGTATCCAAACATAGGTATCCAAACATATGTATGCATAAACAGCCATATCCACATACATGTGTAAGCATATGTACATAGAGAGACACATGTATGTATCCACACACATGAACATCAACCACATACACTACAAGAAAAAGGGGGGCATAGCGACGCCCCCGAATCGAGAAAAAAACGAGAACCGTCGCTTATGCGACGAAGTCGTCGCATAAGCGACGGTAGGAATTTTGGATTTTTTTTTTTGCCCGACCCTCGTCGCATAAGCGACGCTACTTAAGTAGCATCGCTATTACCGTTGCTGATTAGCGGCGAATTTAACGACGTTGGCAAATTGCAGAGCGTCGCATATGCGACACTCTGGAATGTAAAAAAGAAATTTTCATTTCTCCCGGCACATTTGTGCCGGGACTTGGACGCGAGCAAGAACAGAGAGACTGACAGAGAGAGAGAGAGAAAGAGCGCGCGCGAGAGGGAGAGAGAGAGAGAGCGAGACCATTGGCAGGTATGCGTACACACACACACTTACACACACATACATATGTACACACACATATACACGCATAGACACACACACACATACACATAGACACACACACACATACACACAAATACACACACATATACACACATACACAATGCATAATGCATACACATACACACATGCACACATAATGCATACACATGCACACACATATACACATGCACACACATATACATGCACACACATAATGATGCATTCACACACATACACATGCATACACACATATACACTTACACATCCAAACATACACACTCATAGACACACATTCATACACACACACATCCAAACATACACACTCATAGACACACACACATACACATAGACGCGCACACACATACACACACATAGACGTGCACACACATACACACACATATACACACACAGACACATACACACATAATGATGCATCCACACACATACACATGCATACACACATAGACACACATAGACACACATATACACACACACATATATGCATACACACACACATATATGCATACACACACATAGAGAGACATACACACACATACACATACATGCATACACATACACACATAAACACATACACACACATAGACACATACACACATAAACACATACACACTCATAGGTACACACACATACACATAGACACACACACATAAAGTATATACACACACATGCACACATAGACACATACACACATACACATGCATACACACACATACACATGCATACACACATACAGACACATATACACACACATACACACATACACACACATATATGCATACACACACATAGAGAGACATACACACATAAACACATAAACACATACATGCATACATTTGCATACATAATGCATATGCATATGCATATAATGTACATACATACTTGCATGCATACATAATGCACATGCATAGATACATACACACACAGAGATACATACACACATAGACACATACACACATGAACACATACATACTCATAGATACACACACATACACATAGACACACACACATACACACACATACACACATAATGATGCATACACACACATACACATGCATACACACATACAGACACATGTACACACACATTCACACACACATTCACACACATATATGCATACACACACATACACATACATGCATACATATTGCATATGCATATGCATACATACATACTTACATGCATATGCATACACACACACATATGCATACATACATACTTACATGCATATGCATACACACACACATATGCATACATAATGCATATGCATACATAATGCATATGCATACATAATGCATATGCATATGCATACATAATGCATATGCATATGCATACATAATGCATATGCATATGCATACATACATACTTATATGCATACATAATGCACATGCTTACATACACTGTCATAATGTATACACACACACATACACACATAGACACATACACACATAATTATGCATACACACACATACATATGCATACACACACATATGCATACATACATGCATACACATACACACACATAGATACATACATACACATAAATACATACACACTCATAGACACACACACATACACATAGACACACACATAGACACACACATAGACACACACATACACACATAGACACATACACGTAATGATGCATACACACATACACATGCATACATAGACACACATAATGATGCATACACACACATACATATGCATACACACACATATGCATACATACATGCATACACATACACACATAGACACATACACACACATAGATACATACATACACATAAACACATACACACTCATAAACACACACACATACACATAGACACACACACATACACACATAGACACATGCACACGTAATGATGCATACACACATACACATGCATACATAGACACACATAATGATGCATACACACACATACATATGCATACACACACATATGCATACATACATGCATACACATACACACATAGATACATACACACACATAGATACATACATATACATAAACACATACACACTCATAGACACACACACATACACATAGACAACACACACATATACCTACACACATACACACATAGACACCTACACACATAATGATGCATACACACACATACACATGCATACACACACATATGCATACATACATGCATACACATACACACATAGACACATACACACACATAGATACATACACAAACATACACATGCATACACACATACAAACACATATACACACACACATAGACACATACACACGTAATGATGCATATACACATACACATGCATACATAGACACACATAATGATGCATACACACACATACATATGCATACACACACATATGCATACATACATGCATACACATACACACATAGACACATACACACACATAGATACATACATACACATAAACACATACACACTCATAAACACACACACATACACATAGACACACACACATATACACACACATACACACATAGACACATGCACACATAATGATGCATACACACATACACATGCATACATAGACACACATAATGATGCATACACACACATACATATGCATACACACATATATGCATACATACATGCATACACATACACACATAGATACATACACACACATAGATACATACATATACATAAACACATACACACTCATAGACACACACACACATACACATAGACAACACACACATATACCTACACACATAGACACATACACACATAATGATGCATACACACACATACACATGCATACACACACATATGCATACATACATGCATACACATACACACATAGACACATACACACACATAGATACATACACACACATACACATGCATACACACATACAAACACATATACACACATAGACACATACACAAGTAATGATGCATACACACATACACATGCATACATAGACACACATAATGATGCATACACACACATACATATGCATACACACACATATGCATACATACATGCATACACATATACACATAGACACATACGCACACATAGATACATACATACACATAAACACATACACACTCATAAACACACACACATACACATAGACATACACACATATACACACACATACACACATAGACACATGCACACGTAATGATGCATACACACATACACATGCATACATAGACACACATAATGATGCATACACACACATACATATGCATACACACACATATGCATACATACTTATTGTGAATGTTGTGGACGAATATCATCAACATCATACGTTGGAATCTACACATATAAATAAAACTCATTAGTATTCCATAAATGAATAAAAGTTAAACTTCAAATATAAAATTAAGTATATAACTTATTAAATATGGATAGAAAATTTTTATTCTCTCTAGCTAAAAGGTGCTCTTGGAGGTCTACGCCATCCATAATTCACTAATAGTTCATCACCAGCATGTAATGTAGTAATAGCATTGACAACTATGTATCTTGATACATCTCTACTCATGTATGGTGATTCATGGCTATTTTCACGCTCCTCAAATGTGCAATTAGTCCTTGAACTATTATGTAACCCTCGACTACTATTTATTAAACCTGCTATATTTCCATGTGTGTAAGGTCTTCCATCAATATATAATCTTTCATTTTCTACATGTAAAATCCTTCTACTAGTAAGGGATGCTGCGTTCAAGCATATTCCATAAGTACTCATGCTTTGAACATAACGTGAAAGTTGATGCCAATCTCCCCATCCATATATAGGACCACAAAATGACATAAGAGTGACTTCAGATTTCGGAGGCACATACAAATCCTCTACAATAAAGAGACCACGACCAGCATTAGTAATAGTGGATGGAGCAATCATATAGCGATTACCCCAAAAGTTGAAAACCTCTCCATCTAAAGGAAGTGGTCCTCTATTCCATCCTCCATATCTTCTTCTATCATATGTTTGTACTAAAGAACGATCACGAGCTGGCAATGGATAATCTCCAGCCGTTTCATTCTCTAAACCAGGAGGTAGAGGATTTCTAGAAACCTTTACTTGTAATTGATGAACAACAAGTCCATGACGTGTACGAGGTATATTAACATTATGAGAAAAATCATCATCATCATCATCATCGAGCAAGTATTCCTGTATATTAATAATAATTTTATTTTATACATGGTTTTTAAATAAAATAATGACATTAATATATATAGAAAATACATACCCAAGCATTATCACGTTGATTAGGTGATGGTGCACACTCAAAAGTACCATACTCCGCCTCATGTTGAATACATTCCAATCGTGGTCTTCGATATGTGCCATAACAAGAGTTACACCAACATATAATATGCTCTTGATAGTAAAATTCATCATAATTCCTATCGGAGGACACATGTGAAGTCGTTGCATGGGTAGGAGGTGGTGGAGTACCCTCTGATTGATCAGAATCTGCACATCATAAGAAACATAAAAAAAAAATAGTTATTTATCCATCAAATATAGTTAAAATTAAATATTTCATATACTTACAGTATAAAGTCGTTGCACGATGAGGAGATGGTGGTGGAGTTCCATCTGATTGATCAGAATCTACAAATAATGGTATTTGATATTAATAATTTGATTATCTACATAAATAAAAAATTCACATATACATATTTACACATACACACATATTCACATATACACATTTACACATACACACATATTCACATATACACAACTACATATTATTGTGGGATAAATGCATGTATTTTGTATGAATGAGTGTATATGCATGCATGTGTGTGTACGTATATATGTGGATATGTATATGTGTGTTTATGTTATATGTATGTATATGTGTATATATATACATATATGCATGCGTATATGTTTGCATGTATATGTGTATGTGGGTATGTGTATGTGTATGTGTATGTGTGTGTATATATGTGTATGTATTCTGACTTTTTTTTTTGTTTGAGATTAAATTAACAAGAGATATTGTATGGTCGAAAAAAATAAGAGGCAAGCTAACATACCACCTGAGTCGTGGCAGTTTTTTCGTAGACAGCTACGTCTTCAGGAGTCATTTCCTCAGCAGAAGGTACACAAATTAATAGTTTATATTTATAATTTTTATATATTTTA
Source organism: Ceratopteris richardii (assembly GCA_020310875.1). Taxonomy (NCBI): domain Eukaryota; kingdom Viridiplantae; phylum Streptophyta; class Polypodiopsida; order Polypodiales; family Pteridaceae; genus Ceratopteris; species Ceratopteris richardii. Next base: position 37,447,426 of record CM035442.1, on the reverse strand, counting down.
GTAATTTTTTACATTTAATTTATGTATTTTTTTTCTTGAATAAACAGGCTGCTGCAAAGAAGAGAGTGGAGTTGGGCCACACATCGCACTTAGGCCAAATGGGCCATAATGGTTTTGTAGCTACGCTTAAGATCATCCTGATGCCTTTGTGAGTATTTAAAATTTTATATAATTATTTTGTTGTTATGAATGTTTTAATTATTTTATTGATTTATGTTTGTTATATGTAATACAAGAGTATTATGGGGAGACAAATATGGATGAGGTGGAGAGACAAACACAGGAGGGACGATCTCGATCGTCACAGGGTGATCATGATGATGAGGATGAGGAAGATCAGGATGATCATGATATTGCTGATGATGATGATGATCATGATGATGATGATGATTAGGATTTTAGTTGATTATGACATTGGATTATATGTATTTACATATATATATATATATATATATATATATATATATATATATATATATATATATATATATATATATATATATTATCTATATATTTTTCATTTCAGTTATGTTTTGAATTGTGTGTATGGTATTAAGTAATGAAGAGTTTTGTTCTATTGATTGTTATTATTGTTTATATTAAGCATGTGTTTTAATACTTTAATTATATAATTCATTCATATGTGTGTACCTAAGTGTATATGTATGTGTGTGTATATGTATGTATGTGCATGTGTATGTGTGTGTATATGTATGTATGTGCATGTGCATGTATAAGTGTATATGTGTGTATGAGTATGTGCATGTGCATGTGTATGTGTGTGTATATGTATATGCATGTATATCTATGTGTATGTGTGTGTATGTGCATGTATATGTGTACATGTAGGTATGTGCATGTGTGTGTGCATGTGTATATGTCTTTTAATACTTTAATTGTATAATTCATTCATATGTGTGTACCTAAGTGTATATGTATGTGTGTGTATATGTATGTATGTGCATGTGTATGTGTGTGTATATGTATGTATGTGCACATGCATGTATACGTATATATGTGTGTATGAGTATGTGCATGTGCATGTGTATGTGTGTGTATATGTATATGGTTAACTCTATGTGTATGTGCATGTATATGTGTATATGTAGGTATGTGCATGTGTGTGTGCATGTGTATATGGGTTTTAATACTTTAATTATATAATTCATTCATATGTGTGTACCTAAGTGTACATGTATGTGTGTGTATATGTATGTATGTGCATGTGTATGTGTGTGTATATGTATGTATGTGCATGTGCATGTATAAGTGTATATGTGTGTATGAGTATGTGCATGTGCATGTGTATGTGTGTGTATATGTATATGCATGTATATGTATAACTCTATGTGTATGTGTGTGTATGTGCATGTATATGTGTATATGTAGGTATGTGCATGTGTGTGTGCATGTGTATATGTGTTTTAATACTTTAATTATATAATTCATTCATATGTGTGTACCTAAGTGTATATTTATGTGTGTGTATATGTATGTATGTGCATGTGTATGTGTGTGTATATGTATGTATGTGCATGTGCATGTATAAGTGTATATGTGTGTATGAGTATGTGCATGTGCATGTGTATGTGTGTGTATATGTATATGCATGTATATGTATAACTCTATGTGTATGTGTGTGTATGTGCATGTATATGTGTATATGTAGGTATGTGCATGTGTGTGTGCATGTGTATATGTGTTTTAATACTTTAATTATATAATTCATTCATATGTGTGTACCTAAGTGTATATGTATGTGTGTGTATATGTATGTATGTGCATGTGTATGTGTGCGTATATGTATGTATATGCATGTGCATGTATAAGTGTATATGTATGTATCAATATGTGCATGTTCTTGTGTATGTGTGTGTATATGTATAACTCTATGTGTATGTGTGTGTATATGTATAACTCTATGTGTATGTGTGTGTATGTGCATGTATATGTGTATATGTAGGTATATGCATGTGTGTGTGCATCTTCATCATGTATAAGTGTATGAGTGCATATCAATAAGTGTGAGTATGGTATGTAATGAAAATAACACAATTCAAATGATCTACAAATAATAGAAATTGTACTTAAAATTGTTAGCCATAGTTTTTGCTTGGTTAGCTTCTTGAATAACCTGCAATAAAGAGAGAAAGAAGAGAGAGAGAGAGAGAGAGAGAGAGAGAGAGAGAGAGAGAGAGAGAGAGAGAGAGAGAGAGAGAGAGAGAGAGAGAGAGAGAGAGAGAGAGAGAGAGAGATCTAGAGAGAGAGAGATCTAGAGAGAGAGAGAATTCAAAGAGAGAGAGATGTAGAAAGAGAGAAACAAAGACAGAGGGAGACAATAACAGAGAGCTTAGGCAAAACAACAATTCTGCATATACTTGCTTCAGCTCGTAAGCGTAGCGCAATTGCGAACGTTGGAGAGCTCTTCGATCGGATGCGTGAAAATGCCGATTGCAGAGCCTCCAACGTTTTAATTTTTGTCCGTCAACAGATCGTCGTGTAAGCGATGCTATTCGTCATCGTATAAGCGACATTTTTTTTAGCGTCGCTTATGCGACGGTTTACAGCATCGCTTATGCGACGCAAAAAAGCGTCGCTTATGCGATGCAAAAAAGCGTCGCTTAAGGGATGCCTTTAAGCAGTGTCGTTTAAGCGACGTTGTACGGGAGCGTCGTAATCCAAGTCGCAAATACTGTCATTTTTTGCGTCGTCTAATTGACGGTCCGCGCCCGACGCTAATTACGATGCAAGTTGCAATTTTATAGCGACGAAATTCTGTCGCCTTAACTGTCGCTATACGCCCGTATTCCTTGTAGTGATAAATATACATACATACAACACACATACATAGACAATCAACATAGGTTGCCACATGTGCATATAATGCAAGACACATACATGTATGCATACATCACAAGTAAAAACATACATAGACAATTAGAAACAAATTCCACATTTGGATACATCATACAACTACATTAGTTATTATACATATCTAGATATGAAAGAAATAAGACTCAAATATAACAACATTTATCTCTTTCTCTCTCTCTCTCTATCTCTCTTTCTCTCTCACTCACACACACAAGCACACACATAGAGATCAATCTTTTAATATGGAATTTAAATACCTAACATTTGATGCTATCATATGTAAAAGAGAATATTCTTTTATATAATTATATACAATATTTTTTCAAATCTTATGATCAAGGATTTTAAAGCTCTACAAATCAAGTAGTTATTTCTTACCTTTCTAGTTTCATCATTGGCCCAAATACTGGTACATGCCTTTGTTGAAGCATTTCCATTAGAATGCAATGTTTCATCTTTGAGCCTTTGCTAGAGCAACAATCTGAGGATCTTGTAATTTCAACTTCCATTCACCACTGCAAAATGAAGCATGAACAATTTTGTAATAATCTATGTTATGTAGATGAGGCCCGATTAAGGAAATTGATCATTGAGTTGAGCAATCATTGATGTAGCAAAAATCAAGGTTATGCAAAAATCTATGTCCAGCCTTCTATCTCCTCATTATGCAAATTTTGTTTAGTTGAGTCATCAATACCTTTAATGATTAATCATTTGTTTTCTTTGATGATGAAATAGACAAAGAACATTCTTCATGTTCACCCCCTCTACCTCAAGAAGGCATGTGTTGTGCACTCATTTGTAGATCATGATATTTTCTTCCTCCTTTCACCTGCATAAAACAGAGAGACAACACATACATACAAGAACACTTTATATACATAAGTACTACATATTACATACACAATACAAAAATCAAGATTATGCAAAAACTTGTGTGAAAACTTTTATCTCCACATTATGAAAATTGCACTTACTTAAGCCATCAATACCTTAATGATTAATCATTTGTTTTCTTTGATGATGAAGCACAGTGAAGAGCACAAGGGTATGTTGCTGTTTGTCTACCCTCATAAGGAATGCACCCTGTAGAGGATATTCAAAAGGAGATATGCAAACAAGTATATCAACAACCCAATAGATATCTTGGACAATATCACACTCAATCGTATTGTAATCAACCACCACATAACTACTAGGTACCCTACCAAGAACAACCTCGACTCAGATTTGTGCTAGGTTAGTAGTCACCGCCTCTAGCCAATGTAATCTTTGTCAAATATGTTGCTATAGAATGGGGCTTTAGTACCCTCATCCCCATTAATCACAGAATATGATCCTAATTCAAGTAGTTTTCATCCCCATTAATCATAGAAAATGGGGCTTTAGTACCCTTATCCCCATTAATCACAGAAAATTATCCTAATTCCAGTAGTTTTCATTCCACCCATGTAGATGAAAAGAAAATGGGTTACAGGTTATGGAGTCCTTTAACCAAACAATTTATTGTTTCCAGAGATGTGACATTTGATGAAGGAAAGAGCTGGTATACAGATAAAGAATATAATGATGAAACAATTGAAGAAGAGGAAAAAAGAATTAAAAAAGGTAAATCACATATGCGGGTAAATGGAGATGAAGATCATATGTAGGCAAGTACATCCAGGATTGGATCAACTATAAGAAATGAAGATGGACAGAGATTTGATGAAGAAGAAGTGTATTCAGATACACATGAAGAGTATGAACCAAGAAGGTCAAACAGAGTAAGGAAACAACCAACAAGGTATTCCTATGACACTTCTTATTTAACTCAGAAAAACTATGCTTACTTAGTAAAGGAGGATGAAGAACCTCAGAATTACAATGAAGCAAAAGGTAATGAAAAATGGGAAGAAGCAATGAAGGAGGATTTCAATGCGCTGGAGGAGAACAAGACTTGGGATCTTGTTCCAAAACAAAATGGTAAGAAAGTGATTGGAAGTAAATGGGTTTACAAAGTTAAGAAGCTTGTAGATGGAAGAATAGCCAGATACAAAGCTAGACTGGTAGTCAAAAGCTATGATCAGACGCATGGCATAGATTATGATGAGACATTTAGTACGGTGGCAAAGAAGTCAACCATAAGGACATTGATTGCTATAGCAGCATCAAAAGTATGGAAGCTAAGTCAGCTAGATATAAAGAATGCATTTTTAAATGGATATATATCAGATGAAGTCTATATGGAACAACCTGAAGGGTTTGTAAGTTCCACTCACCCAAATCATGTTGTAACAGATTGAGAAGAGCACTCGATGGATTGAAACAAGCTCCAAGAGCTTGGAATTATAGACTTGTGAAGTATCTCAATGAACTTGGATACCAAAGTTCAAAGGAAAATGCAAGTCTACTCATCAAGAGAAAAGATGAAGGTATGATCTACATTTGTATTTATGTTGATGACATTATAATCACAGGTACCTTAGATGAAGGAATCAAGGAGGTAAAGAGATTGCTTGAAAAAGAGTTCAAGATCAGTGATCTAGGAAAGTTATCATACTTTCTTGGAATGGAAGTTACATATACATATCATGGTGCATACATTTCACAAGAAAGATATCTCCTAAACTTACTGAAGAAGTTTAACATGGAGAATTGCAGAGAAGCTTCAACACCGCTTGAAGTCAATCATAAACTCAGCAAATATGGTGGTGTAGAGTTTAAAGATATGAGAAAGTATCAATCTTTAGCGGGAAGTTCGATTTATGCTATGCTAACAAGACCAGATCTTAGTTATGCAGTAGGAGTTCTCTCACAGTTCATGCATTGTCCGAATGATCAACATTGGGTTGCAGGAGAAAGAGTTCTTAGAAATATCAAAAGAACTATAAAGGAATTTTACATCGGATATAATGCTAAGAGCATATAGTGACTCAGACTGGGCAGGAAGTCAAGATGACAGAAGGTCAACACATGAGTATATGATATACCTAGGAGATAAGCTTGTCAGCTGGCGTTCAAAGAAACAGCATACAGTGGCTTTATCGTCAACTGAAGCTGAATATAAAGGACTTGTGGAAGAAGCTAAAGAAGTGATATGGATGCAGACCTTGTTCAAAAGCATGGGTATTGATCAAGGTATACCTATCATACATGGAGATAATATGAGTTCGTTGTATCTTGCAGCAAATCCAATATTTCATGCAAATAGTATTCACTCCTACAAAAGATCAAATTGCAGATATTCTGACAAAGAGCTTGGATGGAGTAAAGACAAGCAGATTCAAAGAAATGGCAGGAATAAAAGAAAAGAGAATATGTGAAAGATCAGAGGATGCAAATTAGTGATTGAAGGGGAGCTGTTGAAGAATCACTCACTAATAAGACATAAAGACCTAAAGATATATGAAGAACAAAGAAAGATGAAGAGAAACAGAAACAAAGCAGTCAGAAAATCAAGCCTTAGTGAAGGGACAAATTCACAACTGTAATATAGTTCACAAAAACTTCCAGAAGTACGAGTTTTGAATCTCGGATCAAAATGCATATAAGAGAGTTGAGAGAATGTTTAAAAAGATAGGAGAAGAAGGAGAAGGTAGAACTCCCAAGACTTTAGAGAAGCATCTGTAGTAGACGCAAGAGTGCGTATGTAGAGACAAATAATAGAACCTGAACAATTGGGTATTCATCTGAGAGAGAGATGGTAAGGAGAAACTACTCAGCATAGGAGAGTTTTCCATGGCTATGAGCAAAGTGAGGCCAAGCCATTTTGTACACATCTTCTCTAATAGAAAACACATGTTCATGTGGAAAGATCTGAGCACATTCTTCTCGTATGAAGAAATCTAAGTGATTTCATGTTACTGTGAAAGTTAGTTAACAGTTACAGTTCTTCTCAGTAAACGTTTTCTGGTACTTCTATAAGTTAGATCTCTTAGTACAGTGTAAAGTTTTTCATGAGTGATAGCTCATCTTGAAGCTAGGAGTCTGAACTACAAACTGATCAAAGAGTTTGGTGAAACGGGACATGTACACACAGTATAGTGTCTGACCGTAAAGGCATCCAGAACTGGTGAAGTTTTTCCTCAAACTTCAGATAGAGTTCATTTTATGAAGGAGCTCAGGTATTACTTCCTTACTTCAATTACAAACATTTGAAGTAACTACAAACAGAATTGCAGATGATTCCGGTAAGATTTCGGTAAGATTACGGTGATAGTCCGGTAGCAGTCCGGTGAAGTTTCGGTGAAATTCTAGTGAGTTCAAAACACAATTTTGATACAGTTAAGTGGTTGAAAGATTATCTAACAGTAAGCAAGTACAAAATTGTAAAGTTTGAAGTAAATCATATCAGAATTGAAGCCTGAAGAAAAGGCAAAGTTTTTTGTAAAGTGAATTTTTGAGTTTCACTAAACACAGTTGTAAAGTTTTCAGTTTCAGGAAGTTTGCTAAGCTATTGATGATTAAATCACTTTAGCTTAGTTCTTGTGACGTGGAAAATTCCGCAGTATAGCTTAGTTTCAAGCTTCTTGCCGTGTCGTCAACAAGTGGTATCAGAGCAGAAAGGTTCTCAAGAGTAAGCGCAAGTAAAGATACAAGAGAATTTGAAGAATTCTTCGTTGGAAAGGTGAAAGCTGAGGTGATCAACAACAAACGGAATCAGAGAAGCATTTCGAAGCCATTCTCAAGGGTAAAGGTTTACAAAAGGTAAAATCCTTTAACGTTATACTCATCGCCAGCAACAAAAACAAGAAGATCATGGCAGATCACATTTCTATTGAAAAATTGGACAGAGATAATTATCCCGCATGGGTAATGAGAATGGAAGCCTTACTTATGAGTAAGGACTTAATGATATATGTGACAAGAGAAGAAAAGAAGACTACTTTTGGAGATGACAATCAACCGAAGAAAGAAGAACTAGAAGCCTTGAAGCTGTGGCAGAAGAAAGATGCAATGGCAAGAGTGTATATTTACAATACCATTACAAATCATTTGTTACCACACATTAGAGTTCTGGAAAAAGAGGAAGACATATGGAGTGCATTGGAAGATCATTTCCAAAATACTACCAAAGCTAGGAAGGCCAGCTTATGGTCGGAGTTCACAACGTTCAAGAAAAAGCAAAGTCAAAGCATTAGTGATTATGTCACTAAGATGAAGGACTTAGCAGACAGTCTTGGATCTATTGATGAGAATATAGAAGACCACAGGTTAATAGCGCAAGTGCTTACAGGATTAAGAGGAGATGAAAGGTGGAAAACTTTTGTACTCTCAACTGAACTTTTGTTAAATCATTTTGTACCAGATTTAAATCAGTTGCTTTGACTAATGCTAACATTTGAGCAAGATTTGAAGACAGATGGAGATAAAGGACATAGTTCTGCTATGTACGCAAAGAGTAAGAAGAAAGGTGATAAAGGTAAAGAAAAGGATGAAGAAGAGATGACTACTCAAGCAAATTATGCAAGAGGAAGAGGTAATGCCAGAAGTAAAAGCAGAGGTAATACAAAAGGAAGAAGTAATCAGAATAACAAGAAGACTTGTTGGATCTGTGGATTAAGCAATCATTTGGCTCATGATTGCTGGCATAATTCTCAAGGATCAAGTCAGAATCAGAATAACAATAGGAGAGGCAGAAGCGGAAGATATCAAAGAGGTAGACAAAGCCAAAGAGGCGGATATGGTAGAGGTGGAGCAAGAAGTTGGGGACAGAATCAGTCTCACAACACTACCTACTACAACTATGCGAATGATACGCAGAATGACAATCATACAACATTCATGATGAATTTGATAAGCATGTCAGAGAATGAAGACCTCAAGGTATTCTATATTGACTCTGGTTGTTCAAATCATTTGTCAGGAAATATAGAATTGTTATCAGAATTGGAAGGAGGTACTTTGAATCATACAGTACAAGCATGTGATAACACAAAACATAATGTAAGGTCAATTGGAAAAGTAAAGTGTAAGAATGGAGCTGACCTACTAACAAATGTTTTTTATGTTCCAACAATCCCGAAAAATCTGATCAGTGTGGGTCAGATAGTAGAAAAAGGTTTTCAAGTCAGGTTTACAAATGAAGGAGTATTTGTTGAAGATCCAGAGAATGGATACAATCAAATTGTCCATGGTAAAAATGAAGGTAGACTTTTTACTCTTAAAGTGCAAGGAAATGTTGGTCAAGCTTTAATCACACATGGTGATAGAGCATTTACAGAATTAGATCTCTGGCATAAGAGATTAGGACATTTTAATGAAAAAGGAATCAAAATTATGGTGGAGAAACAATCTCTAAAAGGATTACCGAATATGAAGAATCAACATATGATTCACAAATGCGAAGCCTGTCAGATGGGAAAAGCACACAGGCTACCATTTCAGAAGAATGGTTACAAACACGATGGTTTGCTAGAACTCATACATACAGATGTATGGGGACCTACAAAAGAAGGATCTATCAGTGGGTCAAGATATTATGTTCTTTTTATTGATGATGCAACAAGATGGATAACTCTTTATGTTTTGAAAGAGAAGTCAAAAGTGTTTGGAGCTTTCAAGCATTTTCATGCATATGCTGAAAGACTTACAGGACAAAAACTCAAAAGAATAAGGTCTGATGGAGGAGGAGAATATTTTTCTTGAGAATTCAATGATTATCTGTGGAATGCAGGTATCAAAAGAGAAATAACTTGCAGGTATACACCGCAACAAAATGGAGTAGCAGAAAGAAGAAGCCGAACTCTAGTTGAGTTTGCAAGAGCAATGTTAAAGGAGAAGAATTGTCCAAACTATCTTTGGGCTGAGGTTGTAAATACAACAACATATATGGTAAATAGATTACCATGTACAACTTTAAATGGGATGATCCCTTATGAAGCTTGGTGGGGTAAGAAACCAACACTTGATCATTTTAAAGTGTTTGGATCAGTATCTTATGCTTATGTACCATCACAACTTAGACATAAGCTTGAACCAAAAGCTGAAAAATACGTGTTCATCGGATATGATGAAAAGCAGATGGGTTACAGGTTATGGAGTCCTTTAACCAAACAGTTTATTGTTCCCAGAGATGTGAAATTTGATGAAGGAAAGAGCTGGTATACAGATAAAGAATATAATGATGAAACAATTGAAGAAGAGGGAAAAATAATTAAAAAAGCTAAATCACATATGCAGGTAAATGGAGATGAAGATCATATGTAGGCAAGTACATCCAGGATTGGATCAGCTATGAGAAATGAAGATGGACCGAGATTTGATGAAGAAGAAGTGTATTCAGATACACATGAAGAGTATGAACCAAGAAGGTCAAACAGAGTAAGGAAACAACCAACAAGGTATTCCTATGACACTTCTTATTTAACTCAGAAAAACTATGCTTACTTAGTAATGGAGGATGAAGAACCTCAGAATTACAGTGAAGCAAAAGGTAATGAAAAATGGGAAGAAGCAATGAAGGAGGAGTTCAATGCGCTGGAGGAGAACAAGACTTGGGATCTTGTTCCAAAACCAAATGGTAAGAAAGTGATTGGAAATAAATGGGTTTACAAAGTTAAGAAGCTTGCACATGGAAGAATAGCCAGATATAAAGCTATACTGGTAGTCAAAGGCTATGCTCAGACGTATGGCATAGATTATGATGAGACATTTAGTCCGGTGGCAAAGATGTCAACCATAAGGACATTGACTGCTATAGCAGCATCAAAAGGATGGGAGCTAAGTCAGCTAGATATAAAGAATGCATTTTTAAATGGATATATATCAGATGAAGCCTATATGGAACAACATGAAGGGTTTGTAAGTTCCAGTCAACCAAATCATGTTTGCAGATTTAGAAGAGCACTCTATGGATTGAAGCAAGCTCCAAGAGCTTGGAATTATAGACTTGTGAAGATGAAGAAGATGAAAGTATCAATGTAGTCCGGCTGAGTACCTACCTCCTCCATCTTCAAGCCCTTATCATCCATGAATTTGGGCAAATCATGTGCTCTTGTGCAGACCTCCATTCATACAACCAATGACTTCAATCCTAACTCCACCAGCTACAAGAATTATTGAACCAGTAACAATTTTAAGTCCAATGCTTGGTTGATACTCTTTTGATAGAGTCACATCAAATGCAATATTTCAAAGATTTTTTTGAAGAAGCCTATTGTGAAGTCGATATGTACCAAAAGCCAGCCGCCAACCTAGAGCCAACTAACCAATGCCATCTGTAGAAGATCTAGGATTTGTAGAAGGAGATTATGGTGAAAGATGCAGCAATTAATGAGATAAAGTACCAAATTAAAATTGAAGTTGAAGATCATGCATTGATGAAGCAAACGGCCTCTCCTTTCCAAGAAACCAATGAGCAATTCTCTCTACAACTAGCATAGAAGGAAGAACAGCTCCGGACCCTCAATCAGTAGGTCACTATGCTGTAGCAAAATCTCAAAGAAGAACACACTGCAAAAGCAGAAGCTACACAATGCGCTTATGAGCAATGTCAAGATCTCCAAACCCAACTGGATGTGGCCACCCTCCATTGGATCGAAGCCAAACAACAAGCTGCAGTAGACCATCAACACCGAAGACATATCTCATGACAAGACTTCTACATGCAAGAGGAATTCAGTCTTCAGCTAGTCAACACATAGAGTCACAAAATTTTGTCCCAGGCATCGACTTCTACTCAATCCGATGTAGTTACCCTCAATCTTGCCAAAGTCCAACGTCTGTTAAAGTCAATCACTAAAAATATTCAATAGAGTTTTGTTGAAGCTCGCTCTTTGTTTACTGCTGAAGTCTTTCCTACTTCGGATGATGATATGGATGAAGACTAATTCTTGTTTCTGACCATTACATATCGGGTTTTGTTCCACCAGGTCTGCCAATGTTAAGTTCACCCAATATTTCTATAATATTACAATTATGTAACTTTTATCTTAATAAAAAAATTTTGATGCATGTAGCAGAGAGAGAGGCACACACACATGCTACCGGCATGAGGTTGTGAAGCGCGTGTTGGGTGTTTATGTGGCTAATCTTTAGTGCACAAAGTGGAGACTCGAATTCGATTTATAGTATGTTGTGAATCTTTTAATTCATGTTCGGCCTATTGATTACATTAATTGAGCCGGTGTTAAGTAGTTGACTATGCATTAATCAATTGATTGTGAAAATGAACATTGTGCAGAAGGCGAGTAATTTTCATAGAGCTGTGTAGAAGAATACTGAACTTAGTGTGTCCTTCATGAGATAATTGATTACATTTTCTGATTAAGTAATAGGGAAAGTACCAAGGGACTCTATTTACCAAAATCCCGCCACCTCAAGAACCCTGTAAGTTAACTTATTCACCATTGGAGCAAGATAATCATCAATGGATGATTACATGAAGCCTAGGAATGAAGAAGTGAAGAAAAGATTCAAGCATAAAGCATGAACTCAAGTGAAGATTCAGGAAGAGATGTTCTAAACACTTACGTACATTAGCTTTGGAAAATACTTCAAAAATACTTTGATATACTGATGAGTTCATACTCATATGTATATATATACTCATGTATAGTCATGAAATATATAGAAAATGAAGAAAAGAAGAAAATATAATCAATGGAGTTCAAGTTCCTTAGTGATAGATGTGCAAAGAGTTTTCTCATGAGATTAGAGACTAATCTATCTCAGAATTCTCTCAGCCTGATCATGTGGATCAATAAATTTTTTGTACACATCTAATTCAAAAGCTAATCAAGCTATGGCCAAAGTTTGATGATCTAATTCTCTTCAGATTGTGTGTATGACAAGTAAGAACGTTCATATATAGAAGTCTGCAAGTGAAGTTCTCAGAATCACAAATTTTATTGCTCAAAGATTTACTTGGATCTCAGTGCTCAGTGTAAAGTTTTTTATGTTTGAGCATTCAAAATTTAAGTTAGAAGATAAGGAATCTTTGGCTAAAAGCAACGGGTTATACTTTGAGAGAAATCAACTTAAGAAGTTGACCATGTCAAAGTTGCCATTTTTGGAAGGGAGTTTTTGACATATGTTTGATCTAAATTATCAAATTAAATATCTAATGGTTCTTTTGAAGAACTAATGATCATTATGATTGCACAAAGGTAGCATGAATCTGTGTATATCATTTGAATGAGTAAAATCAAAGTCATATGCATAGATTGAAGTTTATTTCTGAAGTAGACTTGTTGAAGCTGAAGAAAACTTCACACAGAGAAGTATTTCTTAATGAACTTAAAAGTGAATGTAACGTTTGTGTAAATTTTTGTTTATTCTTGATACAGAGGAGTTCTTAAATCAAGATAGATCAGACGTTTGGAGAATTAAAGGTCTGCAGCAGTGATATCATAGCAAAAAGGTCAAATCAAGGTGAAGAAGAAGCAAGGAGAACCCTGATTGTTGCAAATATCAAAGATCTTATGAATTGAAGGTGAAAAGGGTAAAAAGTCTTGAAGAAAACCTGAAGAAAAGTAAAGCACGAGTTTAAAGGATCAAGAAGAATTAACACTTCATATCAAAGGTACATTATATCTTCATAAAACTTAGTAATTGCACATATAGAAGTCAAGAGATGGGAAAAAGCTTGCAGATTGACAAGCTAGATACAGAGAACTATCCAACATGGTCTATGAGGATGGAAGCACACCTGATGAGCAACGATTTGATAGCATTTATTACAAGAGAAGAAGAAAACCATGAGTTTAAGGATCCAAGTGTTCCAACAAGAGAAGAACTTTCATATTGAAGAATTGGATGAAGAAAGATGCTCAGGCTAGGAGCATCATTTACATGGTTGTAAATGATTATCTTCTACCACACATTAGAGGGCTATAGAGTACAACAGATGTATGGAATGCCTTGGAAGAACACTTTCAAAACACAACCAAATCAATGAAGGCTTCACTATGGGCTGAGTTTACAAGTTTCAAGAAGAAAGGTTCGCAGTCAATCTCTGATTATGTTACAAGGATGAAGGACATTACAGATAGTTTGGAAGCAGTAGATGAAGATATTGAAGAAGAAAAGTTGGTAAGGTGTTAAACCTTTGCCAGTTTAATCTATTTTTAGTCCTGGGTTCTTGGGATGGTTAGGGGTCTGTAAACAGAGGCCCTGTTTGTATTTTCCCAATCTACAGATTAAGAAGATACTACTTCACTGAATTAACGCACTAGGTCAGATTATCTTCCCAGTACTGGTTCGAATACATCTTCAACACACTTCCACATCAGACAGTGTACCATACAACTTCTTCACTTATCGCGTTAATCAATTTACTTAACACTTCATTAACTTCACTTAATGATTAAACTTAATCGATAGAATTGATAGAAGACATAGTGTTACACAGAGTTTGACAAACAGCGCTTCGCTTCCGGCTCTCGCCCAGACGAACAGTCCGGCGACTACCCCTTTTGCTCTATGCGACTCTTTCATTAATCTTTTTTTAAGGGTTACAACTTTGCGCTATGCCTTTTCATGATGTGTGCGACTTTTCAGAGTATATATTACAAAAGTATGAGTTCCTTTCCGGTGGCTAACACTAGCATGCACGGTGGACTCGAACCCAAAAATGATGATTACAAAATCAAGGTTCATCTATGATTCCCTGAATATACATAGTCTGAGCTAATTTAAATGTACGGGTAATCTTCTGCTTGAGGGAATCTAGCATATCTCTCAAAATAGTTGGTTCTATAATATGTGCATCAGTTCTAACCGAACTAGCAGCTATAACCTGGCTGATAAGTAATTCGGTCTGAGTCTGCAAAAAAGACTCCTGTAGATAAAAATCATTGGCCAGAGCAGCGTCTCGTCGCAGCTTCATTTCTGCTATATCTACATCAATTCGCGAGAGCCTGTCTGCCTGAGCTCCTAACTGTTTTCCTCTTCTTTCAAGTTCCTGAGCTTGAAACCGCATCGTTTTATAATAAGCCTCTCACTCCTGTTTAATAGCTTCCATCTCCTTCTTTAATTGAATAGCCCGACCAATCTCTGCTTCCAAATCACGAATTTTCTGAAAAAGTTCTTCGGACATCTTCTTTAATTCTTCAGTGGTTTGCATAGAAAGGTCTGCCATTTCCTGTCCTTTCGGCTCCACCAAAGTAAGATCTGCACATGTATCCTCCAACAGATTTCCAAGCGCAACCCTGGCATCTTCTTTGTCAGTCACCATTTGTTTCAATTGAGAAATTTCTTCATCGAGAGCAGCGGACATCCGCATTCAATTCAGCAAGTGTGGTGTCCCCTTGAGCAATGATATTGTCTTTTTCTGCTAACTGTTCTTAGAGTTGCTAGATCTAAGTCTGCAAGGCATGATTCTCGACTTTGACCGCAAGTACTTCTTCTTGGAGAGGGGCAATGTCTGCTTCGAGAAGGTCAACCTTACTCTGCAACTCCTGTTGAATTGTCTGAGTTGCCATATTCATCTGGAGGGGCAATTGTTGGGAGAATTGAATAAGTAATTGGTCCATGGATGCCAATTCAGTGAACATTACTGCTGGGGGGGAAGAGAAGGAGGAGGCTATGATGATGAGGCAGAGAGCAGATGAGGTGAGGAGGGTGGAGAGTAGTCGGGAGAGGAGAGGAGATGGGTTGATGCCTCACGAATGGAAGTTGAAGGTGCAATGGGAAGAATGGCAGTAGTATCGAGAATGGTAGTTGGAGGAGGAAGAGGGATAAGGGTAGTCGGAACCAAAACTATTCCGGTCTCAATCTGTGGTACTGACAAGGCGGCTTCGATAGCTACCTTTGCATTTCCAGTCATTTGATTGACTGCATCTGCTTGGGCGTCTGTGGTTGGTGAAGAAGGAGGTTGACAGTCTATAACAATGGTAGCTTCCACTATCTCCTTCACAGCCTCAACATGCAATTGCTGAGATTCCTCCCGCGATGAGACTTCAGCTACATCTTCCATAATAATGTCCTTGTCCGGTTGCTGGTTAGGAGAAGGCAGGACAAATTCTACCTGTAAGGAAGTGGCGGTGTCATGAAAGAGTTCAACTTCTTGACCCACATTGGAACCCTGCACCTGGCTTTGCGATGGGCTAATACGTCTTCGTTTACGTGGAAAAAATTGGAGCATTCGTCATCATCCTCATCCAGCATCTGTGTAGATTCCTCATGTAACAACACAATATCCATTGGGGGCGGTTGCGCGACTTGTAGAACCGGAAGGAGAAAGGTGAGGAGATGGGGCAATCGGGTACGAGGCATATCGTTCTTGGTGAGTTTTTTGGTAACGGTTAAGCATTCACGATGAATGCGTGGGAAGAAGAAGGATGTGAAATTGACACCTCTCGTAAGGCAGTATCAATCATCGAGTAAAAAGGCCTAGAAATACCATATGTGCATTTTTGCAAGTTTAATGCTGCTATAAGAAACTGCAGCGCGGTGCGCTCAGGCTCGAGGCGGCAGAGAATGGCAAACTCATTAGATGAGTGCCGGGGAAAAAGTTCCTTCATAGTTGCTATCGAAAGGAGTGGTCCATCGATCAACCCTTCCTGAGGGAGACGGAACCCTCAACAACCGTGTTTAGTGTAACTAATATACGGGGGTTTAAGCACGTTAATGGCCAGCACTACTCTGTAGCAGGCGTGGCAGCGATGGCAGAGATGATCTGCGCATGGAAGGGATGACACTCCACTGAATGCCAAGGCAATTCAGCGAAGGCCAAAAGTCCCCGAGCACGCAAGTACTCAGTCACATCCGGAGTGAGACCCGCACGGAAGGTTGCTATGTTCGCAAGAGCTTCCATGGCACACTCAGAGATAAGCGAAAGCACAAAGCACACACTGGTCGCAAACACACAAAAACACAATAACGATTAGCAGCAGAAGGAACAAGATTAAGTAGGAATACTAAAAAAATCAGGCGGCAAAAACCCTAATCATAACGCAATATTGGAAATATACCGACAGAATGGCAACATGCATGTATTAACAGATGCAACGACACAAAGGCAGCTATTAATCATGGTTAGATAAGAAAACGGAAGGATTACGATTAGTTGGTCAGCCAAAACACGGAGATCAGGAAAGAAAATCAAGTGACAAGCGAAAAAGAGTAAAAATACCGAAGACACCTCACGAGGTGGTAGATGACGGATAGTAGGGTCGAAGCTTCGAACCATTAATCACTTTAGGGAGAAGGTGACCAGTTAAGGTGGATAACCGAAAAGTTGCGGGTCCCACTTGTTCAGCAATCCGGTATGGACTGAACCCTCGTAGCTTAAATTTTCTGGTGGATCTATTAGACTTAGCGTTATAGAAGAGGACCAATTGGTTTACCGTAAACACGGGAGTTTTGAGGAAACGATCGTGGGTTTTGGCCTGTCTCAGCTGCACTTCCTACATCACTAGGGAACTCTCCAGACGATCTTCATCCAAGGACCGTAAAGCCTCCAATCAAAAGGGAAAAGATTCTTCCGGTAAGAGCTTCCATTCAAGGGCCACACGCAGACGGAACCACCAGTTCCATGGGAGCAATTGCTTCCAATCCATATGCCAACTTAAAAGGAGTTGTTCCGATCGCCACTTTGTATGTGGTACGATAAGCCCATAGTACAACAGGTAGAAATTGGTCCCATCTCTCTAGGCAATCTAACACTAGTTTCTTCAAGATGTTTAAGAGAGATTTGTTGGTACTCTCAGCAAGTCCATTTGCTCGTGGGTAATAGGGAGAACTGAATTTGTGAACAATCTATAAGGTTTTAGTAAGCACTTGCATTAATGTATTGGCAAAGTGCGTACCTTGATCACTTACTATCTCCAAGGGTAACCCATAGCGCAGAAAAATATCCTTCATTAAACATTTAACAACCGCAGCCGTTGTGGCTGATCGTAGATCCCATGCTTTGGCCCATCTAGTTGCATAATCTGTGTGTGTAAGAATATATCTATTATTGGTGACTGTCGCCGGAGGTGTAATTGGTCCGATAAAATCCAAGCCCCATTTCTGAAAAGGTTCAAGAGGCACAACGGGTTGGAGAGGAAAGTAATGTCTCTGTAAAGTTTGACCAGAACATTGGCACTCGTCGCACTGTTGTACATACTTGGTCACATCACGATACATAGTGGGCTGGTGTAGCTCAGTGATGAGTAGCACCTCCTTTAATGTCAATCCGGGAAGACATGAGGATGGTATGAAGACCTCGAGCAAGTGAAGGCACAAATGTGTGAGTGAGAAGCACACTAACATGCACACACATACACACACACGCGCACACACAGCAAGAACAAAGAGAGTAAGACAATGGAATCACTTCTATTGCAACAAAGTTCTCATACAAGCTCAAAACTATAAGAAGCTAGCCCAAAAATGAGCTCTCTAGCTCTATTTATAGTTTTTGCCTAGCTTTGGCCCTGTCCAGACCTAGTGTCCGCCCTAGTTAAAAATTAGGTTCCAGGGTTTATTTGAGGGCTCAAACGAGATCTAAAAAATATGAAAATTGGCAGGCAACTACTTCTAAGGCTCCTCAAGCTCGAGGACTCCTCGGCTTGTACAAAATGGAGCTACAAAAAGGTGAAAATGGTATTTACAGGGGTTTTTAGTGATGAGAATCACTTTAAAATGATGTAAGGGTTTTTGAAAAAAAATGAAGGGTTGCCTTAGTGCTAGATCTGCATGTGTGTCCGTACTTGCTTCTTCCCGTATACTGTCAACACTCTCCCCCCCCTAGGGTCTGTCGCCTCTGACAGACCTCTGCTCCACTGTTTGATCGATGTACTTCTGCAGGAGGTCGGTTGCCAATTCTTGTTCTTTTATACGTAGTCCCCGGACCAAATCGCTCTGGAGGGCATAGTTGCAGCAGGTGGGTTGGTCGTGGTGCAAATACCTCTGAATGTGCTTCCCAAAATCCCGTGGTGAACATGTCGTCGAAGGTTTGCTTATAGCAGGCAGGGAGAAATTTGATGCGTGCGTGCCATGCATAAGCAACTCGTATGCTTGGGGTTGTGCTCATATCATACAGGAGGTCATAATTGCCATTGATGAAGCCAGGAATCAGAGGCTGAATGTTACATACGTTGCGGAAGGTTTTGAGCACAACCTGCATCATATCAAATATCTTGAGTAGCATCTGTGCAGCTACATCTGGCATGGAGTGGAGGCGTGGAAGCCAATATCGAATGGTAGCCATCATGTACGCTGTTGTAGGTGGGCCTGTCGGTGGTGCGATTTTGGGGTAGTTCAGCCACTGTTTGCAATTCACATTGTTCTGAACCTTGATGGCGAATGCTTTCCAGGAGCGTCTTCTTTGTACCGGTCCAAAGCATGGGTTATATTTCAGATGCATGGGAGCATGATCCCATGTTCGTAACATTTCCGGATAGGTCTCCAGTAACTTTTGCCTCCATATGGGCTGGAATATGGCCCCTTTTTTGGCTGCCTCTGGGATGTCCTCGGGTTCGAACTGTGTTGCGAAAGAGGGATACTTGTTGGTTATGCGTTTGATCTCAGCATTGTAGTCCGCCAACAATACAAAATAAGGTTTATATTGTAACTCTGAGCTAGTTATCAACCGCCTAGGAGCCAAGTTCGAGAAATATTCAGACTTGAGTATGGTCTCCTCTATGGTTTTCATGGCTAGCATCTAGGTTGCAACCCGCTCTTCGTGAGTGTGGCCCATCTCCTCTACCTCCTTCATCCATGCTGACGGGGGTTCCTCATATGTATCCTGTCCCTCTTCAGTGATCCTGCCACCTGGAAGAGGTTGAGGCTCATAATTGTCTTCAAATGTCTCCTCCACTGGAATGACTACTATTTCTTCTTCTATGGTTTGATAAGGTGGAGAGGGAGGTCGGTCATACTGTAACAACTTAATTTTTAGTTCTGCAACCTGTTGTCGTAGCTCAAGTACCTCACTGTTGGTTGAAGGTTCAGGTTTTGGTGAAGTAGTGGCCTCGACCGTCTCTTTAGGTGTGGGTGGGTGTGTTGTCGGTACTTTGGATTCTTGTAGTTCCTTTATCTGGTCTGCCAACTGATCATGGGCCTCCAAGAGCGTCGCATAACCTTCTAAAACCTGTTGAATATGCTCTGAGGGGACAGCCTGGAATTTTGCAGGGTCTATAGGTGTTCCCGGGGTGTTTTCCATGGCCGCTTCTAGGTTCTCCTGGTTTTGTTGTTGTAGCCTTCTGTTCTCTTCTTGAGCCGCTGCTAGATGGCGACGTAGTAGAGCCATGTTGCGTTGAAGTCTTGCATTGCGGCCCATTTGTTCTCTGAGTTGTTCCTCCATAGCTTTGCCTGTCTCTGCATACTTAGCTTCGAGTTCTGTCTTCGATTGTTGGAGGTCAGTCACCTGGTGTTGTAGTGCTGTATTACCTAGTTCCAAGGCATCGACTCGTGCCTGGAGTTGAGCCGAGAGATTGCACAGCTCTGTGTTATTTTCTTCTAATAGCTTATACTCTTGCTTAAGCTGAGTGGCCGCTTCAACCATGGTGTCTAGTGCACTACTAAATGATGTGGATGCATGGGTAGAGGTGGAACATGCAAAGGGTCGGGAAATGGGGAAGGGAAAAGTGGATGATGTGCCTATGAGTGAAGTGAGATGTGATGATGGTGGAACAGTCATGGCGGTGGCTGCTCCTGTGGATGGTGAAATATCCATGGGATCAGATGTGATAGTGTGTGAAGTGTTAATTGTGAATACGGGAACGGTAGGTGGTGTGTTAGTGGTGGCAGTGAATGTGGGGGAGTGGGGTTGGGGAAGGGACTTTTTATTATAATTCTCCACCTGTTGGAGTATATTTACAAGGTTTGTCCAGAATGACGGTTGTGTGACTTGGGTTGAGCCTGAGGGGGTTAACAGGGGTACAGTGGGTAGGGGTTGGGAGGAAGGAACTGTGTGGGTGAATGGAAAATGTTGGGATAAGGTTTGGCTAGTGGCAAGTGGTTGTCCCAGGGCGGGGAGATAAGAGGGGTAACCTATTATGGTTTGATCGGTGGTAGGATGACCTGTGTGGGGTTCAAAACTTTGGGCAGAAGTGATGGCTGTGGGTAAAGGGAAGGCGGTAGAAAAGGAGGTGTGTACATTGGTTTCACCATGGGTGGATATCGGTTGTTCGGAAAGACTCGTGGAAAAGGGTTCTAAAGGCTGGCTGGGAGGTGATGGCGGAGGTGGTGAATGTGTATTTACATCTGGTTCGTCACTAGGACTAGGGCTAACCATCTGAACATCTTCTGTCATTGAAGTAGGCAGTACGGTAGATACCTCCATTTGAATCATCTTTCCCCGCCGTGGCCTTGTATCTATCCTTCTTTGATCATAAGTAGGGTTCGCCTGATAGACCAATGTTCTCATGGCTTCCCCGATGCCACAGGTGTCCGCCAAAAGGTTCAACGATTCTACAAAATGTGGGTCGATGTTCTTCGATTGCAACATGTGGTTTACTAGGGCTCGATTCGCTTCTTCTGACATCTTGTGTCTCCTCTGCACTTGCTTGATTGTCCGGTATAGTCTTTTGAGTTGTGCGGTATAGGCAGGGGCTTCCTCTTCACTGTCTTCTGGTTCATTTCTTTGTGCACCTTCCTGAACTTGTGTGTTTGGGTCATGAGGATGTTGTGCCACCTCTTCCCGGTGTACTCTGCTTGTCTCGCCCCGTGGCTGTTCTCTTTGGACTGATGCTCCCGGATCAACATTGTCAGGGGAACCTTCATTGTCTGATAGGTGGACCGTCTGCAGGAATCTTTCAAAATCAAAGTTTGGATCCTCTGTGAAGGTGGCCATAGATGCAAACTCTGCATCGGTAGGTAGTGGAGGGGCGGATGGAGCGGGTTGTACCACATCCCCAGCTTGAACTCCTTGAAGATGGATCGTGAAAGGTGCGACCTGAGCTTCTGGTCTGGGGGAAGCTTCGGTCGTGGCCTCGTGAGGGATCATTACTTGGGAGAGCGATCCACGCATTCGTTTTGCAGGTTGGCTCCCTGACTTCCGCCCTTTGAACAACTCCAGTTGTGCATATTTTAGGGCTCTGGCAACCGGCACATCATATGCAAGACATCGATAGATAATTCTTGTAAGCGCACAACAGCCATGTAAAGTAGGCTTCCTCACACCTCGCTTGCCTGCTTCATACACTTAGTCCAAGATCCATACAGGCATCTTAATGGGCAAGCTTCCAGTCTCTGCTAGATATAGCCCATACCATATTTTCTTGTGAGGTTGGGTGAAACGGTCCTGAGCTGGGAATGCGAAGTGTTGGAGGCACATCCGCAATGGTATGGATGTTGGGGGTGAGGGTGCACATTTCTTTTAGCTTCTTGATTCTGTTGCTTTTCATCGACTCAGGTATCAAGGGGTCGCGGTCAGAAGGTACATGCGTGCCATACATCTGAAGTGCTTCCCTGATTAAAGTAACATTCAATTCGAACTTCCTCATTTCCTCCAGATTTGACAAGGAGGGCACCCAGAATGTGCCTCAATGATCTTTATCACCTGTCGGCTTCAGTGTGGCAATTAGGTAGTAGCACCTGAGGAAATCGGGTTTAGGCAGAGCTGCACTAAAATAAGTTTGTAATCCTGCTTTTTGCCAGATATCTTGAAGTGGAGCTGCATTCTGTAAGGTTTCGAATTCTCTTGAAAAGAACTGGAAGGTCTACCACACTCCTCCACATTCCATCTTGGACTCCCATATATGATCTGTGTCTCCCAAGTCTCCTAGCATTTCATTGAACCAATGAGAGTGCCCTTTTACTCTTTCGGTTAGGCCATTTGGTGGATCTGGAATAGGAATTCTCCGCACATTCACGAACTCTTCAGGCCGAGCTGTTGGTGGGGCCTCCACCGGCATGGCATCCCAATTGATTTGAGCACCAGAGCCTGCCTGAGAGCTTGTGCCTGCTACTGCTGCCATGGGAATCGGGTGCTTATCTGCTAGAAGAAGAAAGGCACATTAGTGTTGCATAGGAAACAGGATGTAATGGTGTTCCCTTCACAATACTAACATGACAATCCCGAAGGTTAGTGGTCAGAGATGAAGTGCTTGTGATAGGTGTGAGTGGTGATTAGAGGTCAGTATCTGTGAAGAGATGGATAAGTATGTGTTTGAAGATGAAGAGGTGTTGCAAAATCCTTGATCTACACCAGCCAAATGAACTCCAGGAGTAGATGGTGGGCCCTTTTATCTTGCCAATGGATGTATTAGACACCCTATGTAGCTTGGAAGATCACTCTCAAAAAGATAGATCAAAACAAATAAGTTGGAGTTAGCTCAGAGGTGAAAACTTGCTATTCTTGGTTCATACACCTGTCCAGTGTTTTACATAATTCTCTGAGCACAGCAGCAATTAGCTCAATTCCTCTTGGGGAAGTCTAGGCAACTTAAAGAGCTAACTTTCAAGAGTAATCTCATAAAAAATAATGAACCACACACTCAGAAAGTTTTAACAAGTGATGACATCATCCCGATTTTCACGGGCTGCTGCATAAATAGACCAGTGAGCAGAAAAATCACCATAACTCAAAATGTAGAAATCCAATGATTATGAAAATTTGTATGATTATACTAGACAGTAAGTTGAATCCAAAAAGCTTTAAATCACTGAATTTGGATAAGTAACCACTGAGAAACACCTCTGACAAGATGAGTGAAAAAGTCGGGTACCTGACAGAGAGGTGAAGATGAACAGACCCTGTTGACTTCAAATGAACATAACTGAAGATTTCAACATCCAAATGACATGAAAATTTATGAGCATATAGTAGACTTATAGAGCTAACTTTATCAAGTTAAATCACTGAAAATGATGCACCAAGATCAGAGAAAATAGCTCTGCAAGCTGACTGAGAAAACTGAGAGTAATGGTAGTGAGTAGTACACTTCACAAGAACATGGAAAGATGAAACCAAATAATCATGAAAATGAAAGTATATTGCTTGTACAATACAATGACTTACTGATACATATGTGTGCCTTGTAATCACACCTTGATATGGCATAAAGCTCAGCTCTTGGAGGTCTTCACATAGGTCTCTCTAACCACGACTAAAACTGCCATCTATTTATAGTTGAGTTTGGGAGGCTAACTTCCCTCAATCACTCTCCAATCAATCAATGATTGATTTGATTCTCTACCTACCACAAATCACGAATTCGTGGCTCCTCTTTCCATTCTTGATCAAGTGGACTCAACCACTTAAGATTCTCTTACTTTTACATTAAGTAAACTCTTCAAAAGTTACAAGAGGTAGTTCACAAGTGAACTTTACATAGTCTTGTTTTTAAAGCTTCTTCTAAGACTTTGTGAGACTCAAGCCAATACTTAGGCTTGTCATAGACTTGCTCCAACAGCTCCCCCTCAAGCCAAGTATGCTTGAGGTCTTCAATCTTCCAAGATTACCTGCAAACCTATCATAGCCTTGAATTTGCAAAGCTTTGTACCATCCAATGCTTTGGTTAGAATATCTGCACATTGTTGATGAGTGGACACATATGATATTTGAATCTCTTTGCTTAGAACCTTCTCTCGTACATAGTGATAATGAGCTTCAATATGTTTAGTCCTTGCATGAAAAATAGGATTAGCAGCCAAGTGAATAGAACTCATATTGTCACAAAAAATAGTTGGAGTTCCAAACTCCAATCCAAGATCTTTGAATAATGTCTTCATCCACATAGCTTCTTGTGTAGCTATGGCAAGACCTCTATATTCAGCTTCAGTAGAAGAGAGAGCAACTGTGGGTTCCTTCTTGGATGACCATGAAATAAGCTTTGAACCTGCAAAGGTAAGATAACCTGAAGTGCTCCTTCTATCTTCCTTGGAGCCAGCCCAATCTGCATCAGTAAATAGCTTCAAACCTAAATCAGATACATAAGGATAATAAAGTCCTTCATTTATGGTTCCTTTGAGATACTTGAGAATCCTTTTGGCAGCATCCATATGTGGTTTCCTTGGTGTGTGCATAAATTGGCTTAGCACACTCACACTGTAACATATATCTACTCTTGTCAATGTGGCATAGTTGAGACTACCCACTAGTCTTTGATATGATGTGATGTCCTCTATGAGTTCACCTTCATGTGAGCTCAATTTGTGATTGACCTCCATTGGAGTACCTGCAATCTTACAATCTTGCATCTTGAATTTTGCCAACATGTCCTTAATGTACTTCCTTTGAGTGAGAAACAAACCATGATCTTTGTAGACAACTTCCAAACCTAGGAAGCAGGTAAGTGAACCCAAATCACTTATCTTGAACTCTTCTCTCATCTGATCTTTGATCTTCTTCATACCATCTGCATCATTTCCTGTCAATATAACATCATCTACATATACACATAGGTAGATGACCTCGGAATTACTCTTTTTAATAAAGAGTGATGGATCTGCCTTGCTTGGTTGAAAGCCTTTGTCCTGCAAGAATGAAACAATCCTGAAATTCCAAGCTCTTGGAGCTTGCTTGAGACCATACAATGCTTTGTTAAGTTTACACACATAATCAGGGTAAACTGGATTCTCAAAACCAGGTGGTTGTGCCATATATACCTCTTCTGTTATCCAACCATTCAAGAATGCATTCTTTACATCTAGTTGAAGTATCTTCCAATTCTTGGAAGAGGCAATACTAAGCAAAACCCTAATAGTAGGCATCTTTGCCACAGGAGAGAAAGTCTCCTCATAATCAATTCCCTGAGTTTGTGCAAAGCCTTTTGCCACAAGCCTTGCCTTATACCTATTAATTGAACCATCAGAATTCTTCTTGACTTTATAGACCCATCTTGAGCCTATTACCTTCATGGATGAAGTCTTGGGCACCAAATCCCAAGTGTTGTTTTCCTCAAGTGCTTCAATCTCTTCCTTCATTGCATGCTTCCATTCTGTTTTTGCTTTGGCCTCTTCAAATGATGATGGCTCCTCTTGGTTTATGTCCTGTGCTATGTAGATAGAATGTTTAGTTACTAATGAGGTGTCAAACCCATACCTTTCTGGTTTTTTCTTTTCCCTCATAGATCTTCTTAGGCCATGATGTGATGATTCTGCTTCATGTCCAAGTTCCTGCAATTTTGCTTTACCTTTAGACTTCCATGCTTTGATCTTTTCCATGTGAGATTCTTCATCATCCTCTGAGGTGTCTTGTTCTTCAATCTTTGATTGTTCTCTACCAAGCTTTGGAAAATCTTCTTCAAGATCATATGGTAAATTGATCTTCCTGCATGAATCTTCATACCATGAATTGTTCTCATCAAAAACTACATCTGTGCTTACCAAGAATCCTTTGTTGGTAGGGTTGTATAACCTGTAGCCCTTTTGATTGTTGTCATATCCAATAAATACACACCTTTCTGCCTTTGGATCCATCTTGCCTCTAACCTGTGAAGGAACATGAGCAAAAGCAATACATCCAAAAATTTTACAATGATCTAAGCTTGGTCTTCTTCCATTCCAAGCCTCATATGGAGTCATCCCATCAAGGGATTTTGAAGGCAACCTGTTAATCAAGTAAGTGGCTGTAGATACAGCCTCAGCCCATAAGTAATTAGGTAAATGCTTTTCATTTAACATAGACCTTGCAGCTTCAACAATTGTCCTATTCCTCCTTTCTGCCACTCCATTTTGCTCAGGAGTGTACCTTGTAGTTACCTCTCTTTTGATTCCTCTTTCTTGAAGAAAAGAATCAAACTCATGGGAGAAATATTCTCCCCCTCCATCTGACCTTAGCCTTTTTAGTGATTTACTTGTTTGATTCTCCACAAGAGCCAAATATCTTTTGAAACATGAAAAAACTTCATCTTTGTGTTTCATAAAGAATAGGATAGTCCATCTGCTGCAATCATCAATAAAGGAAACATAATACCTTGATCCAGATATTGAAGCTTCCTTGCTAGGTCCCCATACATCTGTATGAACCAACTCCAAGAGATCTCCATGCATATAACCTTTCTTCGTGAATGGTAACCTGTGCGACTTTCCAAATTGACATGCACTGCACTTATAAATCATATGTTGTTTTGACAAATTAGGAAGTCCAAGTACACTTTGGTCCCTGCAGATTTGCTTTAATGACCTTTCACCAATATGTGCTAACCTTTTGTGCCATACTTCCAATTCTGTGAGTGTCTGACTACCATAATTAAAGAGAGCAATGTTTCTAGTGTCCTGTAATTCAAATGTGAACAATCTACCTGTCTTTTCACCTTTTGCAATTCTTCTGAATCCTTGACTTGGATCTTCAACAAATGCTCCTACTTTTGTGAACCTGACTTGCAACCCTTTCTCTACTATCTGCCCAACACTTATCAAATTCTTTGTAATGGTAGGGACATAGAGTACCTTACTGAGTAGGTTGATGTTTCCATCAGGTGCTTTGACATTGCCTATTTTCTCCACAGGATGTTTTGTATCATCTCCTGTTTGTACCTCATGCTTATTCCTTGGATCTTCTAAATCTGATAGGAGTGCCACATTTCCTGCCACATGATTTGAACAACCTGAATCTATGTAGAAAACATGCTCATCAGATTTACCTTGTGGCATAGCCATGTTCATGATCAATAATGAATCCTCTTTGTTTGAGTCTTCTGCGTAGTTATTGTAGTCTCTCCTTCCTTTGTAGCCTCCTTGATAGTTTGAATGATTGTAGTTGTTGTAGTTGCCATGGTAGTTGTTGAACCTTCCTCTTGAGTAGCCATAAATTCCTCTATTGTATCCTCTGCCTCTTTGATTCCTGGAATTCCTAAAGCAATTTTCAGTTGTATGATTAGTTAATCCACAAATAGAACATGAGTTGGAGTCTTGGGATCTCCCCCTACCTTGTCTACCTCCTCTTCCTCTACCTCTGCCATGTCTTCCTCTACCTGCATAGTTAGCTTGATATGTACCTGCTTCATCATCCACTTTCTTTGCCTTTCCTTTGTTATCTTTAGACTTGCTTTTATCCGTGTATAAAGCTGAAGATTGATTACCTTTAGAGCTTTCTCCATTTTTGATAAGCTTTGCCTCTTGAGTAAGTAGTTGTCCAATGAGTGTGTTGAAATCAGGTACATGCATGTCCATGTACAAATCCATAGCTGTGGTGAATGCTTCCCACTTATCATCTGCCTTCAAGCCATTGATGACCTGCCTTACAATTTGCTCTTCATCTATTACCTCTCCAATGCTTCCCAACTGATCCGCTATGTCCTTGAGCTTTGTGACAAAATCAGTCACATTTTGTTTGGGAGCCTTCTTGAGAGTTGTGAACTCCAGCCATAGTTGATGCTTCCTAGCTTTGGTACTTGAAGAAAAGAAAGCTTCAAGTGCATCCCACACTTCCTGAGATGTCTTACAACTTCTAATGTGAGGCAACAAAAAATCTGAGATAGAGTTGAGGAGATAAGACCTTGCAAGTGCATCCTTGGAGCACCATGTGCTCAATCTTTCTTGCTCTTCTTGTGTTGGTTGACTTTTGTTCCTGAAACTTGGCATAACTTCATCTCCAGCCACATAACCATATAAACTTCTACCTTGGAGATAGGCTTCCATTCTTAATGACCAAGCTGAGTAGTTACCTCTGTCTAATTTGTCAATTGATGAAGGAAATCCATCTGCCATGTTGTCCAACCTTGCTCTGATACCACTGTGAAGAGATGGATAAGTATGTGTTTGAAGATGAACAGGTGTTGCAAAATCCTTGATCTACACCAGCCAAATGAACTCCAGGAGTAGATGGTGGGCCCTTTTATCTTGCCAATGGATGTATTAGACACCCTATGTACCTTGGAAGATCACTCTCAAAAAGATAGATCAAAACAGATAAGTTGGAGTTAGCTCAGAGGTGAAAACTTGCTATTCTTGGTTCATACACCTGTCCAGTGTTTTACATAATTCTCTGAGCACAGCAGCAATTAGCTCAATTCCTCTTGGGGAAGTCTAGGCAACTTAAAGAGCTAACTTTCAAGAGTAATCTCATCAAAAATAATGAACCACACACTCAGAAATTTTTAACAAGTGATGACATCATCCCGATTTTCAAGGGCTGCTACAGAAATAGACTAGTGAGCAGAAAAATCACCATAACTAAAAATGTAGAAATCCAATGATTATGAAAATTTGTATGGTTATACTAGACAGTAAGTTGAATCCAAAAAGCTTTAAATCACAGAAGTTGGATAAGTAACCACTGAGAAACACCTCTGACAAGATGAGTGAAAAAGTCGGGTACCTGACAGAGAGGTGAAGATGAACAGACCCTGTTGACTTCAAATGAATATAACTGAAGATTGCAACATCCAAATGACATGAAAATTTATGAGCATATAGTAGACTTATAGAGCTAACTTTACCAAGTTAAATCACTGAAAATGATGCACCAAGCTTAGAGAAAACATCTCTGCAAGCTGACTGAGAAAACTGAGAGTAATGGTAGTGAGTAGTACACTTCACAAGAACATGGAAAGATGAAACCAAATAATCATGAAAATGAAAGTATATTGCTTGTACAATACAATCACTTACTGATACATATGTGTGCCTTGTAATCACACCTTGATATGGCATAAAGCTCAGCTCTTGGAGGTCTTCACATAGGTCTCTCTAACCATGACTAAAACTGCCATCTATTTATAGTTGAGTTTAAGAGGCTAACTTCCCTCAATCACTCTCCAATCAATCAATGATTGATTTGATTCTCTACCTACCACAAATCATGAATTCGTGGCTCCTCTTTCCATTCTTGATCAAGTGGACTCAACCACTTAAGATTCTCTTACTTTTACATTAAGTAAACTCTTCAAAAGTTACAAGAGGTAGTTCACAAGTGAACTTTACATAGTCTTGTTTTTAAAGCTTCTTCTAAGACTTTGTGAGACTCAAGCCAATACTTAGGCTTGTCATAGACTTGCTCCAACAGTATCATCCTAGATGCCTACTTTGGTTATGCAGTGGACTCGGAATGCACCTATGTCAGAGTGGATGGATTTACAAAAATTGGGTCCGGGGGTTTGATACATGGTTTAGGTCTCCAGACTTGGATAGGGGATTCGTAGCTCTTAGAGCTAAAGATAGGCAACGGTTTATGAACTAGGTTGTGATGGATTTGGGACCTTTTGGGTACCCATTTCCAGGCATTCCTCGATGTGACTGAGTGTGGGTCAGAGTGGTATTTAGGTAGAGTTCCTGCGTTGTTAGTCGAGAGGACTTGAGAGTGTGGAATTATGCCAGTAACTAGAGTTGGAACTATTTGGGCTCGTAAACAGGCCTTGGGCACCCATATGTGTCTAGCATTGGGGCTAGCCTTCCTTGACCGCTTAGGGACCCAAATAGATGTGGTGTGCCTAAGAGGTTTCCTAGGGTACTCCTTCACTTATGTCCGTGATGGTGTGGCTGGTTTGTTGTCTCCTCGAGAGTCTGCTATTAGAGTTGTGGGTTTTCCATCCTTGCGTATCCAGATCTGCTTCGCGCCACGAGGTGCTCCGTGTTGCACGGGTTGGCTCTCCTGCTTCTTGATCAATGGCCTCCTTCGTGTTGTATAGTGTTTGGTCTTCATGTTTAGAATCTCCTTTGACCCCGCTGCGAACTCCTCATTGACTCCTGTACCTTTGGTAAGATTGACAAACCTCTGCACCATAGAAGTTTGGACAAGAAGAGCAACATTATCTTTATGTGGATTCCTGGAGGGACCAGGAGTTGGTGCCTGTTCTATTGGTTTGAGTGCTTGATTTTCTAATTCAATTGTCAGATGGCTTTGGCCTACCCAAGCCTGAAGAAGTCCACTTCTTAGGTTGAGGTTGACTGCGTGATCATAGATCCAGTCTTGGCCTAAGACAAGAGGTTCGGTCAGATCCTCATCTTCACACACTAGCACTTTTGCTGGCATGAGGACCTCTTGTATGTAGAGGGGAAGATCCACCTCTCCCATGCAAGGGGTTTCAACACCTCCTAATCCTATCAGATATGCTTCTAGGGGTTTTACCTCCAATTGCAGCTGCTGGCAATAAGAAAGCCGAACTGCACTTGTGGCTGCTCCTGAATCAATTAAAGCTCTCATGCTTGTTGTGCTGTCTCTTTGTCCTATTTCTAGGGTCACAAAAGGTCGTCGATCCACTATCTTATGGGTATGTTCACCTGAAGCCTCACACATGGCCATGTGATCTGAGTGTCAGTCATAGGCTGATCCCTCCCTTGTCTCCTCAACTTCATTCGTCTGATGCGCTCTAAGGCCTCTGCCTGTGCCTCTTCTCGAATTTGTTTTTCCTCCTCTTTACGTTGCTTAGCAGTATTGAGTCGACTTAGCATGTCCTCCGTGAGGGGTTCCTGATACAACTTGACTCTGCATCCGCTAATATAGTTTGGGAGAACATCACCCTCTAAAGTGGCTAGTTGTACTGCTCCACTCGTGGAGATCCTATTGATGATCATAGGTCCGTAGCCTCTCTTTTCTAGCTTCCTTGCGTGTTGTTTCAATGTGTAGACTAAAACTAGATCTCCTGCTTTCAAGCCCTTATCCTTCACATGGGCATCAAAGTATGCCTTCTGTCTCTTCTTAGCTGCATATATCCCTGCAGCTACTCTCAGTCTTGTTTCTCCTAATCGTTCAAGGTCAAAAAGTCTAGAGGAGAGTTCATGACCCGTCCATTCGTGCTCTTGTGCTACTTTCAATGTAGGTATTAAGAAGTCCAACGGTAGCACTGCATTTTGGCCAAATACCATCTGAAAGGGGGTGGCTTGGAGTACCGTTTTGTAGGCGACTCGGTATGCCCAAACAACATGGTGTAGCTGTTTGTCCCAATCAGAGCGTTTATTGTTCACTAATTTTGTCAATACATTGCATAGGATCTTATTGGTGCTTTCGGCTTGCCCATTGGCTTGAGGGTGATAGGGGGCAGACTTCTTATGCACTACCAAGAATTCTTGGAGCAGATTTTCAATAACTTCATTCAAGAAGTGAGTGCCTCTATCACTAACTAGCTCTATAGGTAGCCCGTATCTTGTGAATACATTCTCAAACAAGAATTTAGCAGTTGTCTGAGCGTCATTCTTCGTTGTGGCTTTTACCTCTACCCACTTGGTCAGATAGTCTGTGGCAACGATGATATACTCAGCATGGGAACCCTTAGCTGGGGGATTGATAGGACCTACAAAGTCTATTCCCCACTTAGAGAATGCACGTCCGCCCATCATAGGCTTCAGTGGCATCTCATCTTTGCGTATAGGATACTGGGTTCGCTGACAAATCTCACACCTCTTCACATAGGTATGTGCATCCATGTGAAGGGTGGGCCACCAAAATCCTGCAAATAATATTGCCTTGATCACCCTATCTGGACCAAAATGTCCTCCTGCTACACCCTGGTGAGCTGTTTCCAAGATCTTTAGATATTCACTTTCATGGACACATAATCTTAGGTAGCCATCTTTTCCGCGCTTGTATAGATTATCACCAATGAGTGAGTAATCTAGGGCCTCTTGTTCTAGACTTCTTTGTCTCGTCAGGGTCATATCTTGAGGGAATGTTTTCGTCCTCAGAAACGCCACTAGTGGCTCGCTCCAATCTGGCACTAGAGACACGCGATAAAGGGTGGCATGTTCCACTGGTGGCTTAGTGCGACAAATTGGGCATTCCTTGCACATTCTATGGACTTCTGCTTCCAGCGTTGGCCAGTACACTCCAAATCTCCTCAATGTTTGCAGGGTTCGTTGTTTTGAGTAGTGTTGCTCTAATGCACCTACATGTGCTAATTGCAACCACTTCGCGTGCTCGTCCTCTTCCACACAACAAGCCAAGATCCCTTGATCCGTGTGCTTGTACATACTTCCTGCCATGATGTGATACTTTTGGGCTTTTACTACCTCTCTATCCTGTGTGGCCATTACTGAGTGGTTAGGCCCGTAGGTTAACACTGGCACTAATGGCTTAGCCCACTGCGGTACCACTTCCAAGTTAAACAAGTAAGCATCAGGTAAGTCATCTGACACTCCTTGTGGGGCTTCTCCTGATGTAAGCCTTGAGAGATGATCTGCTCTTAGGTGAGTTCTGCCTTTTCTCACTACTACCTCAAAGTCATACTCCATTAGTAAGAGAAACCATCTTACTAATCTGCCTGTATTACATGGTTTGTTCACGAGATATAACAATGCTTGGTGGTCAGTAAAAAATTTAAATTTGTTTGCAAGCAAATAGTGTCTAAATTTCTTAACTGCATATACCATGCCTAAGCCTTCTCTCTCAGTAGTGGTGTAATTTCATTCAGCTGCATTCAATTGTCTACTGGCATAGGCAATTGGGAGATCCATATTACCTTCACCAGTAGGTTGTGCGAGTACACATCCAATAGCGTAATTGGATGCATCCACATGAACATGGAATGGCTTGTTCCAATCTGGTGTGGTCAAGATTGGTGCTGAACATAATCTTCGTTTAAGCTCCTGGAAGGACTTCTCACATTCATCAGCCCACTCAAAGTTAGTCAGAAGTCCGTACATGGGCTTTGCAATGACAGCATACATGTGAATGAACCGGCGGTAGTAACCACAATGCCCCATGAAAGCTTGTACTTCCTTGACATTCCTTGGCCTAGGTAGCTCTGCTATGGCTCTCACTTTCTCTTCATCAGTGGATATGACATTCTTTGACACTATGTGTCCTAGAATCTTGCCTTGCCTGACCATAAAGACGCACTATTTTGGGTTCAGGCAGACTTGATATTCTCTACATTTGTCAAAGATTTGTCTGAGTTCGGGAATATGGGTTTGCCTAATGCTGGAATGAGCACAAAGATCATCAACATAGACTTCTAAGTTCTTCCTCAGGAACTCTTTAAACACATGGCACATCAGCCTTTGGAAGGTAGCTGGTGCATTGGTAAGCCCAAATGGCATTACCCGAAAGGCAAATATGCCCCACTCCGTGGCAAAAGCCGTCTTATGTTGATCCTCTGGAGCAATGGCTACTTGATTGTAGCCCGAAAACCCATCTAGGAAGCTGTACACTTCCTTGCCTGCTACCCTTTCTAATAGATGCTCAGTGATAGGAAGCGGATAACTGTCTCTAATCGTGGCGGCATTAACTTTTTTAAGGTTAATACACACACGCAGCTTTCCATTTTTCTTGGGCACCACTACAATGGGGGATACCCACTCAGTGTGCTCAATTTCATAGATGAATCCGGCTTCAACCAGTCGATCTATCTCCTCTTTGATCTTAGCAGCATAGTTATCGTTGTATGTGTAGGGCTTCTGTTTCGAGGGTCTGGCGTCTGAGGTCATGGGGATTGTATGTGAACATATATCAGGGTCTACCCCTTTCAAGTCCTTATAACTCCAAGCAAATACATCTCGGTATTCTCTTATCAAGGCTCTTGTTCTTCCTCTTCTGTCAGGTCATGACCTATGTATGTGCATCTTTCTTCTCCTTCCTCGATGGCGACAACTATTTTCTTGGTAGTTTCCTTGCTATCATAGGCTTCTCCTGCTTGTGCCTCACGTTTAGGCATTCTTATCATGACCCTCCTATCGTCTATCTCATATTTTTTAAAGTTTTCAGGGACCTCAAACAAGGATTCTTCTGCCTCCAGAGTGACTTCCTTCTTCTTTCTTTTCTTTCCTCCGCTTTTAGAAGCTACTTGTGTGGCTAACCTCACCTCATTTGTAAGCTCTCCCTGCCTCTGGGGTTGAAATTCTACTTCATAGAAGTAGTCTTCATCTGATGCAAAAGGTGGGTCCATGATGATTGACTCTAGATTGGAGTCACTCGCATCCTCAAATGCATCAAGGATAGGTTCGCATTCTTCTAAAACTGCATCTCCCATGATTGGCTCTATTGAAAAGACTGAAATGTCGTAGCCATCCTCATCACAGTGAGGTGTCCACTGCTCTTCATTGATGGCTACATCCATTGTTGCTAGGATTTCTGCCCAGCCATGGGGTTCAAATTCCTCATCAGGAAAGACTACAGGTGCATAGGTTGGGTCTTGAATTGATCTACGTGTTTCTTTTGCACGTATCTCTCTGGCTTTTTCTCTTTTCTCTTCTTCTACTGCCACTTTGCACATCCATAAGTGGGTGTCTTCATGCATCCACGAGGATCCGGATCCTATGGAATGCACAGACTCAGTCTCATCTTTGGCTTTATGGATGGGATCCCATTGAATAGGTGGTACGTCTCTATGAGAGTAATCCTTAAGGTTGACTTTGGTTGTAACACCTAGATGTTGCAAATACAAGGAATTGGTTCCCCAATCCTGGACTACTTGCAATTGCCGCATAAATGGCCTTCCCAAAATCATCTCGTAGGCTTGGTTTTTGCTAAAGTCGCATATAGCAAAAGTATGCTCAAACTCAACCCCACATGTAGTGAGAGTTATTCCTTCTAGCAATCCTAAGGGCCTTTCAATATGACCATCAGCCATCTGCAATTTCATTCTCGTTGGTCGGAGTGCCGGCTTGCCCCAACGCTTCCATAGGGAAGTGGTGGCAATTGCAACTCCTGCACCTGAGTCCAAAATTGCCTTGGTGGTGTACTCCTGGTAGGTAATGGGAAGATAAGTGTTCCCTTCTTCACCTTCACACATATCTCCTATCTTATCCAAGGGTATCTCTGGCACTGTCCTATGTGATCCTACCTGGGAACGAGGTTTTGCTATCTCGGGCACTTGATTGGCTACATGTTTCCACACTTCTGGTCTAACCTTAAGCAGCTCTTCCAAAGTGAGATTGCACTGCACTTTGGTGTTCTTCACTACCTCTGTGTTCCTAGGTATGACTGAATCTTCGTTTCTTACCATGACTGTAGGTGCTCTCATACAGGTGGACTTTGCTTCCCATGGGCCTGTGAAATGGGGTAGTTCTTGTAAAGACTTAGACTCGAAGTCTAATCTTTCTTGAGATTGGGTACTCTCCTGCTCTCCATAAATGGAAGGAAGGTCTTGTGGGAATTGATCGTGTGTGTCATCCACAAGTTCAATGGGAGGAGGAACTTCACTCTCTTTAGCCCATTTCTCTTCTTGAATCTCTCGCAAGAATTCTGGTGTGTATTGATTCATAGAAGAAGAGGTGTCTGGCTCCGTAGAGTTAGGCACGTAGGCCTCAGGCACATAGGCTTTCTGGGTAGGAAGACCTGCTCTTTCACTAGCCTTGTCATGGTGTTGAGGGGCGGGTTCCTTTTGTGATTGTGCCATTAGATTCTCTATTCTTTCTAGGGGGGGGGGGTTGTCTGGTTCAGTGGAATTGGGCACATAAGCTTTCGATGGGGGATGGGTCATGTTTTTGCTTGTTTTATCTCTTTCTCGATTTTTTTCTTCCTTGGCAGATCTTGCAATTATGCCCTCTAACTTCTCTAGAAGTCCATCCAAGTGTAATTGTGTCTTGGC
Organism: Ceratopteris richardii; assembly: GCA_020310875.1. Taxonomy (NCBI): domain Eukaryota; kingdom Viridiplantae; phylum Streptophyta; class Polypodiopsida; order Polypodiales; family Pteridaceae; genus Ceratopteris; species Ceratopteris richardii. Next base: position 37,411,286 of record CM035442.1, on the reverse strand, counting down.
TGAGCCCGAGTAATTGAAAAGGCGACTGGCTTCAAACATCGTCTGAGCCAATGCGACCATTTTCGCGCAAAGCTTGGTTCTTTCTATCTCTAGGTCAGCTCTAGGGTAGCACTTGTCATGATCCGTTACATTTGGCCCTTCTTGGATTCTGGCCTGATATGCTTTAAGCATCATGTCTATGTCTTCAGGAGTGGGATCAGCTAATACTGATCCTACTCGGGGTGGCGGGTGGGTTACGTGGGGTGTATTAGAGGGTGGAGGGATGGAGGGTGATGGGGATGGTAGCGGTGGGAATGTGTGAGAGTGCGGTTGAGATGTGATCTCTATGATTTTTGCTTTGGTTTCTCTCAAGCTTTCTTCAAGTTCGCTCATCTTTTTTTCCCATTGCCTTTTCATTCTTTCACGACTATCCTTCCAGGCTCTAGTCCTCTTTTTGGTTATGCTCTCTGTTTCACTTACCTCGGGGCTCTTTTCCTGACCAACACCTTGGTTTTGTTGTAGTGCTTGAGCTCTTGTGATCACTTGCACAGGTGCAGTGGAAGTCACACTCCCTGTGGAGTCTACAACTAACCCAACAACATTGATAGGAGTGATTTTAGGCATGTTATTAGGGTTCTTTGGGCAATCTCGTAGGAGATGCTCTTTTCCGCAGTCTTGACAGAAACCCTGAATTGTTACTGGTTGAGGTTGTGTAGGGGCAGGCAGTGGACAATCACGTATAAGGTGATCTCCCTGACATCTGAAGCATGGTCCTCTAGGAAATGGGGGTCGTACATGCCTAGGTTGAGGTCTAGGGTTTGTGTACATGACATTGGCATACTCAGGCTCCCCACTATTTTCACTTGGGTCCTCATAATAGTATGACTCGTTATGCTCGGGTGATTGCATGTAGTAAGCCTGTGGGCTATCAATATGTGTGGAGTCTAAACTATGGTCACTTGGATCACTGTCTGATAGCAATGGGGTGACTGGGACTATGGCTCTGTTCGGATTTTCTTCAGCAGATGCATATTTCACTGGGATCACATTGGTTGGAGCAGGGGGTTGCTGCACTAGGACTAGTTGAGGTCTCTGCTGCCCTTGATAAGGTGGCTGATAAGTTTGCTGTGGTCTGTTGTATTGTTGTGGTGGGTACTGATTCTGGTATCTACCCTGTTGTGGATATGGCTGAGGGTAATTTTGCCTAACAGTTTGTTTGTTATATGGGCAGTCTTGTGCAGTGTGGTTGGTGTACCTGCGCTCTATGGTGCAGTACTGGCTACTAGGATTCACCTGGGGTTGGGCCATAATGGGACATACATTTGCCATATGGTCACCGCCACAAGTGTAACACCGCTTAACTGGGGCAAATCTCGGAATTTGTTTGCTAGAGACACCTAGTTTTTGAGCTACCTTCTCTGCAAGTCCCTCAATGGATGTGGATTGACCAGATGTGAGGCTACTAGAGCTATCAGAATCCTTATAGATTTTTGATAGGTCTAATTCCTCACCTAGATTGTCCTCAATGTCTATGCACATGCGCACACACTCTTCTATCGTTCTGGGGTCCTTCAGATACACATATGACCTGAGCTTGGTGCTCAACAATCCATCTAAGAACAAGGCCACTTGTTTGGCTGGTGTGGGTAACTCTGGCATCGGGCATCTCTCCAGGTACTGCCTAAATCTTCTTCCAGCTAGTCTGACCGTCTCTTGAGGTGTTTGTTTGAAGCTATGAATTAGTGAGGAAGTGTTGTGCCTGATTCCACTCTTAGAAAACTCAATGATAAATGCCTCTAAGAGCTGGTCTATGTTTCTGAAATGCCTCTCGTTCAGTGGTTGAAACCACGTAAGGGCAGTGTTCCTAAGGGTTAGACCAAAAGCATTATATTGTGTGAATAGGTCCTCTACCTGTTCAGCTTTCAATACTTGCCGAAATTCTGCCACATGGTCATAAGGGTCTCCAGTGCCATCGAAGTAATTCTTCATGGACTTCACCAGTTGAGTTGGTCGCAGGGTCCTAGTGTGTTCTCTCGGTCTTGGCAAAGGGAAATTGTCATCATTCCTTTGATTCCATGGGGTTCTATGTCCCTCAGGTCCCACTCTATTCCTTTCCGTTTCTGTTCTTTCTCTTCCCAGGGAGTTGGCAAAACTTACCTCAGGTTTGTCTCTACTTCTATCTCTTTGAGCTCCATGAGCTTGGAAGGTCCCAGCTCCTTGGTGACTGTATGACACATTAGTCCGAGGTTGGGGAAAAACAAATTCACCCTTCCATGTGTAGGCATGTCTGCCATGCTCGGTGACCACGAAGATCTTCTCTGATGTATTGTCTAAGTAGGTTACTTTGCCTGGGCTATCAGGGTCTTTAAACTCATAGATTGTGAGAGCACCTACTTCATGAGACAAGGTAGGCTTATACCTCCAAAAGGCCTCATCAGTTTCTCGGTTTAAAAGCAAATCTATGCTTTTATTATCCTGTGGAATCAATTCTGGAGTCATGATTCTGGTCCAGACAGATTTACCGCGGGGAGTTCTCGGCTCTTTCTCTAAATTTCCTTGCTCTATATCACCCATATCAGTTTCTGCAATCACATTTCCAAACTCATCAGTTCTATCAGGAAGAGTGGTGACTACATATATAGTCCCTTCTTTATCTAGGTATGCTCCATTCTCAAACTTCACTACCGGGTGTTCTAGTCCATGGGGTTGATCGGGGTTCTTAATCTGGACCACAGATCTTCTCAGTCCGTCTTCGTAGATGCGAGCACCTAGACGATTCGTCCTGATGTATTCCAATTGAGTCTTGTAAGGTCCCTCTGGCTTTTCTAGATAAGCCACCCCAGAACTACCTACTGGTCTCTCCATGTGATAGGACATCTCAGAATCACTTGTTTCTGATCTGGGAGTGTATGGGTAATCACTCAACTACTGGGCCCAAGACTTGGCAGTGTGATTGACACTAGCTTCAAAAGATCTGAGGCTTTGTCTGTCTCGGCCTAAGTGTCTGCCTGATCTAAGGTTCATATGCCTGATTTATCTACCCCCTTGGACCTAAGCACACTCTCGTTGCAGGTTAATTTGCACCAATCACTTTGTTCTTTTGAGTTGAATATTATGTTTATGGTCTTGTCTGAAATCGCGTCGTCAGGAGTACTTAAGTGAATTTCGCACTTGATAAGTGATCGACTCCTGTTTACCTTTTGTCCCTTAGGGTTTTCGCACTTAAGACCTACTAATTTTCTTGCACTTGGTTGATTAATGCTCTTGGACTTGATTCGTGCCTAACGTTGCCCTAATTAATTACCACACCTAAGTCGTACTTAGCCTAGGCTAGGAATTGACAAAGGAGGGTTGAGAGATCTTCCAACCTCAATTAGCTGGTTGACCAGACTGCTACACAAGCCCAGGAAGCCTTCTCCCAAGCTTGGTACTCACCCTTGCTAGCTTGCTTTGGATTGCCTTGAGTGCACACAATGTTCCTGCAAAAGCTCACCCGTCCGTATAGCTCTATTACCACAAGTAATTGACAGACACACATCAACATTTGTAGTCCCCCCTGGAGTAACTCACTGCACCCCCTCAATCTTAGGACCACCTAATCTCACCTAAAGGCCAACTTGAAAATACATGTTCTAAAACTCCACGTATGATTCTACAAAAAACCAGTCGAGGTCCACGTGGGATTTTCAACAAGCTTTCCAACGAGACCAAAATCTCATCAATCGGAGTTCGTATGGTGAAGTTATGACCATTCAGGCACTTAGGGGTCCAAACAGGCTCTCAGGGTTCAGGAAATTCCTTCCTGGTTTCTAGGTCTTTTGCCCACTCCTAAGGCTCTCATATCCTCCCAATGTGTCCAAGATTAAGCCCAAGGATACCTTAATTCAGTCAATTAAATTACTCTAAATTTTCATGCGTTAAGCCCATGTATCGCGATAGGTCGGGTCGAAGTGTCGCGATAGCTCATGAGTGTCGCGCTAGGTCGTGAGGTGTCGCGATACTCCCAAGTGTCGCGATAGGTCGTGAGGTGTCGCGATAACTCGTGAGGTGTCGCGATAGGTCGTGAAGTGTCGTGATACTCCCAAGTGTCGCGATAGCTCGTGAGGTGTCGCGATAGGTCGTGAGGTGTCGCGATAACTCGTGAGGTGTCGTGATAGGTCGTGAGGTGTCGCGATACTCCCAAGTGTCGCGATAGGTCGTGAGGTGTCGCGATAGGTCGTGAGGTGTCGCGATAGGTCGTGAGGTGTCGCGATACTCCCAAGTGTCGCGATAGGTCGTGAGGTGTCGCGATAGCTCGTGAGGTGTCGCGATAGGTCGTGAGTGTCGCGATACCTCGAGGTGTCGCGATAGCTAGGGATATGGTGAATTTTTCTGTTCTGTCTAGTGATCCTGGGAGCTCTAGGCCTGCGCAGTGTCGTGGTGCACTCAGAATCGTGATTGGGTGAAGTTTTCGGAGTGTCGCGATAGCTCGAGCTCGACGCCTCGGGGACTGTGCAGACAGATTCCGTACCTGCTGAGCTTGCTGGAGATGATGATGGAGCTGCAACCTGCAAGAAACATGCAAAAACACACAAAACAAGAACACACACGCTCGCTCTCTCTCAAACTCGCTCACAACAAATGAGGGGAATGACAAGGAAGTGGGAATATGTAGTGGAGAAGGAGGTGGAGGTGGAGATGGAGAAGGAGGTGAAGATGGAGATGGAGATGGAGAAAAATCAGAAATTTACCGACTACTTACCATTCCAACGCGTCCTCTCTACGTCTTATCATCACACGCTCGTCCTCAAAGCTCGAATCCCTGGCAACGGCGCCAAAATTTGGTGTAGCTCAGTGATGAGTAGCACCTCCTTTAATGTCAATCCGGGAAGACATGAGGATGGTATGAAGACCTCGAGCAAGTGAAGGCACAAATGTGTGAGTGAGAAGCACACTAACATGCACACACATACACACACACGCGCACACACAGCAAGAACAAAGAGAGTAAGACAATGGAATCACTTCTATTGCAACAAAGTTCTCATACAAGCTCAAAACTACAAGAAGCTAGCCCAAAAATGAGCTCTCTAGCTCTATTTATAGTTTTTGCCTAGCTTTGGCCCTGTCCAGACCTAGTGTCCGGCCTAGTTAAAAATTAGGTTCCAGGGTTTATTTGAGGGCTCAAACGAGATCTAAAAAATATGAAAATTGGCAGGCAACTACTTCTAAGGCTCCTCAAGCTCGAGGACTCCTCGGCTTGTACAAAATGGAGCTACAAAAAGGTGAAAATGGTATTTACAGGGGTTTTTAGTGATGAGAATCACTTTAAAATGATGTAAGGGTTTTTGAAAAAAAATGAAGGGTTGCCTTAGTGCTAGATCTGCATGTGTGTCCGTACTTGCTTCTTCCCGTATACTGTCAACAGTGGGCCACCACAACCCACTCTGGAGAATCTTCCGGTGAGTCAGGTCGACCGAAAAATGTCCTCCGGTTGGAGCAGTATGGGCCATGGTAACGAGTGAAGCAATTTCATGGGGGGGACACATCTGAGTAGTACTCTTGAATGGTCCATGTATTATAATTGTCCGACAATCAACTGAAAGCATCAACTGTACGTGGCTAGTCTTCGTCTAGCAGCTGAAGAAATCATACCAGGCGGACATCCACTAGTCAAGAACAGAAGCAAGCTATCATAGTAAGAAGAGGGTACCGGTAATTCCTGTTGATCATTTTGTATTGTCTCTGCTGCGTAGATGGCTAGTGTTGTATCATCAATTCCCTCCGGCGGCTCACCGGAATCCAACCGAGAGAGAAAGTCAGCAAGAGCGTGTGCTGACCCTGATCTATGTATGACGGAGTAATCAAATTCTTGAAGCAACAAGACCCACCGTGCTAACCGTCCTCCCAAATGTTGTTGTCGCACAAGATACACCAATGCTGCATGATCTACGTGGAAGGTGAAGCATCTTCCCAACAGATAATGTCGATTTTTTTCACAGAATATACAAAGCCAAGACATTCTCGTTCAGTAACTGAATAGTTACGCTCCACCGGGGCCAATCTGCGACTCACATAATATACGGGACGAAACCATTTATCTGTCTACTGCATCAACATGCTTCCAATGGCACTGTTGGATGCATCCACAAAGACATGAAAGGGCGATTCCCAATTTAGTGCTTGTAAAATGGGAGCCTGAGTTAACAATGATTTCAGCCGGTCAAAAGAAAGTTCACACTCTTTGCTCCATTCAAACTGACACACGCTACTGGTTATCAATCGATTAAGTGGTATTGCCAGATGAGCAAGCCAACGCAGATGCCACCCATGCCACCGGATTTGGCCCAAAAACCGCATCACATCTTTAGGTGTCGTAGGAGTAGGAGCCTCCAGTACAGCCTTCACTTTGTCTGGATCCTCATGAATACCTTGTTTGGAAATAACATGTCCAAGCAACTTGCCACAGGATACAGAGAATACTGATTTGTTTGGGTTCAAGCACAATCGATATTCCCGACACTTTGAAAAGAAACACCATAAATGGTACAGGTGCGCCGACGTATCACCGGATAACGAGAAATCATCCAGATACACTCTCATAAATGTGGTGAGGTAAGGGCAAAAAATTTCCTGCATGCAGCATTGGAACGTACTTGGAGCATTGCGCAGTCCAAACCACATTACGGTACATGCATAGACACCCCACTTTGTAATAAATGCAATCTTGGGTATATCCTGTTCGGCCATTCAGACTTGATTGTAACCACTATATCCATCTAGAAAGGAATACATTTCCCTACTGGCCATGTCGTCTAGCATGGCATCCAGGAACGGCAACGGAAATGGATCAGGTACGGTTGCGGCATTGAGCTTTCGGTAGTCCACACATATCCGCAGCTTCTTGTTTTTCTTTGGAACTATAACAATGGGAGAGATCCATTCTACATGCTCAATAGGCACAATAAATCCCACCTTCAATAATCGATCAAGTTGGGCTTTAACTTGTGCCGCATAGTTAGGATTCATCCTATAACTGGGTTGTTTGATGGGACTTGCATCCGGTTTCAGCACCACTCTGTGTTGATAAATCCGTGGGTCCAACCCCTTCATGTCCTTGTAATCCCAGACAAACACCTCAGCGAACTCCCGTAGCAGCTGCAATAAATGCTCCTGGAAAGTCTTGGATAGTCCTGCTTTTATTTTTACTGGTCATGGGTTGGTTTAGTCACATAAATTGCAGGTGATCAACTGATCTTCCGATACATAGAACTGTCAGGGTTTCTCCAAATTGTCTCCTGAATGAAGTAATTGTTGGAGCATCGTATCATCCAAGGTCTGTTATGTGCTTGACTCATGCTCTCCGGGTAGTGGTATCACCGTACAGGCTGCCACACTCCAGTTATCAGCCAAAGTGAATGCCAATACAGTTCAAACAAGAGACAACACCAAACACAAAGTTGAAAGCATCGGATCAGTGAAGACAAAGAGTGGAAGCACACTTCTAAACAAGGTACTTTATGTTCCAACAATTCCTAAAAATCTAATAAGTGTAGCGCAAATTGTTGAGAAGGGATATGAAGTCAGATTCACAAGTGATGCTGTTTATGTTGAAGATCCAAGTCAAGGATATAAAAGCATTGTTATAGTGAAAAAGGAAGGAAGGTTATTCACTCTCAAAGTCCAAGGTAATGTGGGACATGCATTATTTACTTATGGAAGTCAAAAGATGTCTGAATTGGATCTATGGCATAAGAGGTTAGGACATTTCAATGAAAGAGGAATAAAAGACATGACAAAGAATGGTGTAGTGCTTGTTCTACCAAATATTGAAGGTCAACATATGATATACAAATGTGAGGCTTGTCAACTAGGTAAAGCTCACAATAAATCATACAATAAGCAAGGATACAGGTATTCAAATATGCTTGAATTGGTTCATATAGATGTGTGGGGTCCTTCAAAGGACTATAGCATAAATGGATCAAGGTATTATGTGCTATTTGTTGATGATGCAACCAGGTGGATTACTCTATATGTAATCAAGAATAAATCTAAAGTGTTTGAGACATTTAAACACTACCATGCTTATGCAGAAAGAATTACAGGACAAAAGCTTAAGAGATTGAGATCAGATGGGGGGGGGGATATTTTCCTAAGGAATTGGATGATTATATGTGGAATGCAGGTATAAAAAGAGAAGTGACTTGTAGGTACTTCCCACAACAAAATTTAGTTGTAGAAAGAAGAAATAGAACTCTTGTAGAGTTTGCAAGATCAATGATGAAGGAAAAGAAGTGCTCTAATTATATGTGGGCAGAAGCAATTAATACTACAACTTATCTTGTGAATAGGTTGCCTTGCAAAGCTTTGGAGGGAAAAACTCCTTATGAAGCGTGGTGGCATAAGAAACCTACTCTTGATCATTGCAAAATATTTGGATGTTTGGCATATGATTATGTTCCATCTCAATTGATACATAAGCTAGAACCTAAAGCAGAAAAGTATGTGTTCATTGGGTATGATGATAGAAAAATGGGATACAGGTTGTGGAGTCCATCCACAAAACAATTTCTTGTTTCAAGAGATATCACATTTGATGATCAAAGCACATGGTTTATAGGATCAAACAATATATGCACAGATCTTGAAGAAATCAAAAGGAAAGGAAATTCAAAGATGAAGGTATATGAAGAAGGTAATGATGATGATGTTTGTAGAAATGAAATGTAGGACAATTAGGAAGATAGACCAAGGTTTGATCTAGAACAAAATGAAGTAGAGACTTCAAGGAGTGCAGAAATTAGAAGATAATCAAGAGAAAGAAAACAAACCTATCAAGTATAGCTATGATACTTCTTTCTTGACAATCAAAGATTATCCTTACATTGTGAAGATAGATGAAGATCCATCAACTTATGATGAAGCAAAAGGTAAACAAAATTTTGGTGCCAAGACCAAGAAATCAGAAGGTAATTGGATGCAAGTGGGCCTGTATAAGACAAAGAGCTTTGCAGATGTAAAAGTGTCTAGGTACAAGGCTAGACTTGTGGTCAAAGGATATGCCCAAACACATGCAGTGGACTAGTGAAACCTTTATTCTAGTGGCCAAGATGTCTACAATTAGAACTTTAATTGCTATTGCTGCATGTAAAGGTTGGAAGTTATCTCAATTAGATGTAAAGAATGCATTATTAAATGGATATATTGCAGATGAAGTATACATGGAGCAACTAGAGGGTTTCAAAGAGTCAAATGGATCAGATTATGTTTGTAAGCTCAAGAGAGCTTTGTGTGGTTTAAAGCAAGCTCCAAGGGCATGGAATTACAGACTTGTCAAGCTCTTGAATGAATTTGGATACTATGCTTCAAAGGCAGATAGTAGTTTGCTAGTGAAAGCAAATGAAGATGGATACATTTATGTTTGCATTTATGTTGATGACATTATTATCACAGGTACACATGCTCAAGGAATCAAGGATCTCAAGAAGCAAATGGAAAAGGAAAATTCAAAATAAGTGATTTGGGAAATTTGTCTTATTTCCTAGGGATGGAGATATACTCAACATGGAGTATATGTTACACAAGAAAGATATTTGAAGAATTTTCTGAGGAAGTTTAATATGGAGAATCGTAAGCCTTCAACCACACTTTTGGAGGTCAATCATAATTAAGCAGACATGGAGGAGAAGATTTCAAGGACATGAAGACATATCAGAGTTTGGTAGGTAGTTTAATCTATGCTACCTTGACAAGACGAGATATTTCACACGCAGTTGGTGTCTTATCACAATTCATGCATTGTGCAAAGCAAACTCATTGGATTGTAGCAAAGAGTACTAAGATATATCAAAGGGACTTTGAATGAAGGTTTGTATTATGGATTAACTTCTGATACTAGGCTTGAAGTGTTTAGTGATGCCGAATGGGCAGGTAATTCAGATGATAGAAGATGTACTCATGGTTATCTGTGTTATGTTGGAGATAAGACAATTTCTTGGTGATCAAAGAAGCAACATACAGTTGCTTTGTCATCCACAGAAGCTCAATACAAAGGAATGGTGGAAGCTGCAAGAGAAGGAATTTGGTTGAAGACTTTATTGAAAAGCCTAGGAATTGATTAGAGTATTCCAATCATATTTGGAGATAATATGAGTTCATTGTATTTAGCAGCTAATCTTGTTTTTCATGCAAGAACTAAACACATAGAGATTCAATATCATTTCTTAAGAGAAAAGGTGCTTGATAAAGAAGTTGAAGTCATGTATACACCAACAAAAGAGCAAGTGCTAGACATGCTGACAGAAAGTTTGGATGGGCCCAAGTTACAAAGTTTTAAAGGGATGGCAGGCATAAAGAAGGTGCACGTAATCACAATTGATGATTGAGAGGGAGCTTTTGGAGCAACAAAATCATCAATGGATGATTACATGAAGCCTAGGAATGAAGAAGTGAAGAAAAGAATCAAGCTTAAAGCATGAAGTCAAGTGAAGATTCAAGAAGACATGTTCTATACACTTATGTACATTAGCTTTGGAAAATCTTCAATAATACTTTGATATACTGATGAATTTATACTCATATGTATATATATACTCATGTATAGTCAAGACATATATATAAAATGAAGAAAAGATGACAATATAGTCAATGGAATTCAAGTTCCTTAGTGATAGATGTGTAGAGAGTTTTCTCGTGATATTAGCGACTAGTCTATCTTAGAATTCTTTCAACCTGATCATGTGGATCAAGAAATCTTTTGTACACATCTTACTCAAAAGCTAATCAAGCTATGACCAAAGTTTCATGATCTAATTCTCTTCAGGTTGTGTGTATGACAAGTAAGAACATTCATATGTAGAAGTCTGCAAGTGAAGTTCTCAGAATCGTGCATTTTACTGCTCAAAGATTTGTTTGGATCTCAATGCTCTGTGTAAAGTTTTTTATGTTTGAGCATTCAAAACTTAAGTTAGAAGATAAGGAAGCCTTGGCTAAAATCATTTAGCAAAACGGGTTATACTTTGAGAGAAATCAACTTAAGAAGCTGACCATGTCAAAGTCGCCATTTTTGGAAGGCAGGTTCTGACATATGTTTGATCTAAATGATCAAATTAAAGATCTAATGGTTATTTTGAAGAACTAATGATCATTATGATTGCGCAAAGGTAGCATGAATGTCTGTATATCATTTGAATGAGTAAAATCGAAGTCATATCCAGAGATTGAAGTTTATTTCTCAAGCAGACCTATTGAAGCTGAAGAAAACTTCACACAGAGAAGTATTTCTTAATGAACTTGAAAGTTAATGTAAACTTTGTGTAAATTTTGATTTATTCTTGATATAGAGGAGTTCTTAAATCAAGATAGATCAGACATTTGGAGAATTAAAGGTCTCCAACATTCACTGTAGTCTTACCAAACATAGTCACATTAGGAATAGAGGTTTAATATGAGTCAAGTGTTTTGTTTTTTAGGAACCCTTTTCCATGAAAAATGTATGTATTAATAGAAGTTTCCATCAAAGAAGAGGACACTATAGATGTTTTGTACTCTTGACCTAGAGACAATCCTCTCCTTTTAAGGTTGCCCATTGTATGTTTATCTCTCCATCAAATGGCTTTTTTTTTTCATAGAAATTTTATTGGGCGAGTATATTTATTTGCATTTTTTGTGTGGAACCTTTAAAGATCAAAGTGTCTTTAGGCTTTCTAGAATCAACGGAATGACAGCACCTTCTATCGATAAACATAATGTACGTCGTTGGAAATGTAGGCTCAAGCAAGTTGTTTCAAGAACTAAAAGATGCCTCCAATAAAAATTGTACCTTCATAGATATTAGCCTTTATAAGTGGTTATTTTTCTCTCTTCCTACGTATAGTTGAAGGAGAGTGACCATGATATATGGCTGTATTCAAATGAAAGTGTTCCCACATTTGACGTTTATTGAACTCTTTGATATTTCTATCTACCCCCTTTTTCTTTTGTAATTTTCTCCGTCCCCAAATTCTGTATGGCTCTATCTCTCATTTGTAGTTTAATGCTTTATTTGTGTTTCCTCAAAAAAGAAAAAATAAAAGGCCCACTGAAGACACTATTCATGGAGACTGAATTCTGGAGCATGCATGAATCACATCATACTTACAACACACCATATCTCCATATCAACTCACCATATGTGTGAGTGTGATCAGTTTATCATTGTAATGGCTTTGGGCCATTGAAACTAGATGCCTTCGGGTAGCTTTTTTTTTTTTGATGCTTCAGCAATCTAACCTCTCCTTTTGATTCCATCGGTACTGTACTATATGCCCTTCACTTTTAAAGTTTTTTTTTTTACATATTCAAACCCAAGGTAAGTTTTAGTCAAACTTCCCCCTTTTTTTACCTTGCTTGAAATTTTCTCTCTATTAAAATATCTAAATCTTCTTTGGAGATAGAAAAGTAGCCCTGCATGCACAATTCACAACACTCAGGGAAGATCGATTCTACATAGTGTTCGGGAAAATATTGCCCAAGCTTATATTGGTGCTGTTTAAAAATCCAAAATCTCCTCTTTTTTTAAGGTTATAAAGGAATAGGATAAAATAAAAAAAATGGTGAAAAAGAAAACCTCCCCATTACACTAGTGCTGAAGGGGAGAATTTCCTTTTGGAAGTGTTTGAAAAAAGGAACAATCCCTTTTTATATAGGGAGCAAAAGGAAACACTCCGTTTCACATATGAAGTAATAGGAAATTAACACTTATTATACAAAATATGATAATATAAAATTTAGTATATATACTTAAGTCTAAGTACTATCTAGTTCAGGTTTCACCTCAATCTTAAGTAGTTGCCGCTTGCTAGTTGGAAGTTTTGAGTCATGGGAGGCAAGATCAGTTCCTTAATCCATTGGGTTAGTAACTTAGTAGGTTACTCACAACGCACGAGCCATGAATCTCATTAGTGGTAGGTTGTAGTTGGTTGAAATGCATAGTGCACATTAATTAAGCCTCAATTTTGAGAGTTAAGGCAGTAGGCCATTAGAGATTCGAGAAGTAACTCACTAACTTCGGGCCTGGATTGTAACCATGACACAGATGGACTGGTGATCATTCCAAGTTCCAACCAGGGGTCCCCGAACCTACCATGGAAAATTCAAAGTCCAATATTGCCATTTATCTAATAGAGATATAATGCAGATACAGTACCAATGTCTTTGTAATACACTGCATTCATAAACTAAAGACATGTACACCATTGTAAAGCTAAAGAAAAAGGATAATGTCTATATAAGTCAAGCAATGTAATGTGCATATTCTGGACCATGTGTATCATCAAATGCTATAAGAATAAACATGTAAACGACTGTTCATGATTATGGTTGCTGTAGATTTTCTGTTTCACAAATGGTCACAAAAAAGTGGAGTGATTGTCTTCAAAAGAAATGACATTAGTGTGAGATGTAGCACGTAGAGTGAGATGACAGGTCCACCATAGCTGTTAGGAGTATGCATGCCTTGATGTAAGAAAACATGGAAAACATGCAGGTATGCAGAAGGTTCTGAGAAATCTATTTTTCAGTTGTGTCTCCCTTATTTGATGATGCAAATAACATTTACGTGCATTGGCTCGGGCAACCTATGATCCCAATTTTTTGCATGTGTATGTGTACAAAAATAGTTTGGAAATCAGCAGGGCTTGTTTTTTCCATGATTGAATGAATGTTGATTGCAAGGAGTATACATCTTTTGAAAGAAATTTCTTACAATGATTTGTGTTATGCTCTCCATATTTTTTGTCTCTTCACAAATATGTCCATGTCCAAAGGGTATGTGTACAAAAATACTTAGCATTTTCTTAGGGAGAAGTTATAAGGAAGCCATTGAAAGCACTCCTCTTGTGAAAAATGAATAACTCGTTTGAGGACGATAAAAAGATGTAAGTGTAAAAAAATTGTAGAGTTGCTGATATATAGAGACTGAAAATAGCCTCAACAGTATGGTGGTTTTGGTGATTTTTTCATGATGTTTCAAGGATGCCTCAATGTGGACAAAAGAAAATGGGGCTGCATCAAGAGATCTATAGGAATAACACAAAGGCTTCAAGTATAAGTCTTTGCTTTGTAATATGTGGACTGCTTAATCATTTATAAGATTTTTCTTTAAATTCAGTCTACAAGTACACAACCCATCTTCATCGCTTTGAATTTTTGTGGATCCAATTACTTTGAACATCTCTATGCTAACTTGTAAATGAGATAGATGCACTTCTTGACCAAATCCTAGTCATTAGGAGGTTTTTACTAAAGTTTGTGATGGGCTTGACTATTGACATGCTATATAGGGAATAGTTTTAGTGGTAGAAGGTTGAAGTTATGAAATTCTTGTAATAATGTGAACGGGAAAAACAAATAAGTACATGTTTTTTTTTTAATATAAAGGAAGTTCGGCATTAGGCTACTCTCCCGAACTTGAATTAAATAAAGAAAAGTACAAGAGAAGGAGACTAGTGCCCATGGGACCCCCCAAATCCCACAAAGCAGGGGAAGCTTTTACAGAGCTTAGATGGCATTACAAAGAAGGTTAATCACCCTCTCATCACCCTCATGTGGGGCCCACTTGGGTTTAAGCTTGTTATTGATCAAAAGGAGTACTTGATGATTCCTGAAGGGGGTGGGACTTCTTACACTTAACAATCCTTTTGCCAAGGATGAACAACGATTTCTCAATTGACCACTCTTTGGGGGTGTTGCTCTAGCACAATGGAGAGAACCACGTTAAGAAGCTCCACCTCCATAATGTCAATCCGCGGAAGAGATAGGAGTGATATGAAGATCGTGAATGTGAGATGAAGTGAGAGTGAAGGTGAGAAGCATAGAGATGCACACACACATACACACACACTACGAAGAGACAAGCAAGACACAATGGAAGGTGAGAAATCAACTCTATTGCTCAAGATCTCAATTACAAGCTCAAAATAGCTCTAAGCTCACACTAACCAACCTCAAAAATGAGCTCTCTAGCTCTTTTTATAGATTCTAGACTAGTTTTGACCGGTTTCACATCTAGTGACCGGCATAGTTAAAAAATAGGTCCTAAATGCTATTTGAAAGGGTAAACGGTGTCTAAAAATAACCAAAATTGATACGCTCATTCTACCTAAGCTCTTCAAGCTCGAGGACTCCTCGGCTTGCACAAAATGGAGCTATGGATTACAGAAAAGGTTTTTCTATGTTACATATGTTACAATAGTGATGAAAATCACTGTTGGAGGTTTTGAAGAGTATTTATAAAACATAATTCTTTTGAAAAAAGATCCGACTGACTCCCTGCTCTGTCTTTACATGCTTCCGCGTCTTCTATGCCTCTGGCTGCCAACACCCCCCTCCCTCTCGCTTCTGTCGTCCTCGACAGAACCTTGTTGTGCGGTCTGTCGGATGTAGTTCTGTAGTAGTTCCTGAGCGAGGGTGTGTTCTGAGATTCGAATGCCTCGGGCCAAATCTGCCTTGAGTTTCTCCCAATCAATTGGTTGCGGTTCATCAGGTGGTGGGAGTCGATAATGTGTGGAATATACCATATGTTCACAGGCAAATAAGTGTAAGAGGTGGGTGGGCCTGCTGATGAACACTTCTGAATGGTATTTCCCAAAAACCGGTTGTGAACATCTCTTCGAAAGTCTGCTTGTAGCACGCCAGTAAATATTTAATTCTGCAATGCCAGGCATAACACACCCGTAGCGATGGCGTTGTACTCATATCGTATGCAAGATATAGATTGCCATGCTCGAAGCCCGGGGTGTTTACATGAGGTGCCTTTATACGACGGAAGACTTTAAAAACCATTTGCATCATGTCAAAGATTTTGACAGTCATGTGCGCTGCTATATCGTCCATGTGTTTCAAGCGAGGGAGCCAGTGAAGAATCGTGGCCATCATGTATCCCACTGTCGGTAGTTCTATGGGTGGCTTGAAATATGGGTAATTTAACCAATCTTGGCACTGCTTGTTGTTTTGTACTTTAATGGCAAATGTTGTCCAGGAGCGGCGACGTAGCACTGGTCCCCAACATGGGTTGTATTTCAAATGTAGTGGTGCCTTTACCAAAGTACTCATCATCTCAAGATATTCTTGTAAAAGATCTTTATGCCACTCTGGTTGATAAATCTCGCCTTGCTGCGCATCCAGTGGCAAATCATCAGGCTCAAACTGAGTAGCGTGAGATGGTTTCTTGCCTGTTTCTTTCTCTATTGCCAACTGATACTCGGCCATTAGCATAAAATACGGTTTGTACTGTATCTCATGCCCTGATATATATCTGCGAGGGGCCAAGTGAGCGAAGTAGGGTGACTGTAAAATTCTTTCCTCAATCATTGCCATTGCGTGCAGCTACGCCTCTACTCGTGCTGAGTGGGTGGTTCCAAGCTCTTCAACTGTCTTCATCCATGCGGGGGTTGGAAGCTCATAAGTCATCTGGTCTTCAGCCGTGACTCGTCCGCCTGGGATGGGTTGTGGTTCGTAGGCTTCTTCAAATGTTTCCTCCACCGGAATGGTTACATTTTCTTCATCGGCTGGGAGCTCGGGTGGGGAATCTGGCCGTGGTGGTGCTTCATATATAGCTATCCGCGATTCAAGAGTGGATACCTGGGCCCATAATGCATTGAGTTCCTCTAGGATGTCAGGAGAAGGATCCGCAGGAGCTGGTAATCCTTGGGTTGCTGGTAGTCCTTGTGGTGCAGGTGCTCTAAGCTGGAGTAGCTTATGATCTTCTTTCAGCTTCTGATATTCTTCATTTATTCGATCGTATTCATCGAGCAATCTTATGTGATCATCGAGCAACATTTTCATTGATTCGGAGGGCACTGCTTTGAACCGGCTAGGACTTAATGGTTGGTCTGGGTTATCGAGAGCAGCTTCGAAATTTTCTCTGTTCTGCTCTTGTAGCCGCTGGTTTTCTTCCTTTGCTGCTGCTAGGTGCCTTCTGAGTAAGCCCATGTTCCGAGTCAGCGTCCCATTGCGAACTATCTGGGCCCTTAACAAATTATCAAGATCAACAGTGGCCTCTTTGGCTTTCTCTTCACTTTCTAGTTCCAGCTTGTGATAAGCCTCGCGTAGTTCTTGATATCGAGTATTCAATGAGGCATTCTCAATAGACAATGAGTTGAGCTTCGACTGCAAATCGTTGGTTGTCCTCTGCAGCTGCTGATAATTATTTCCAAGAGATGTGAATTCATCTCTTACTTGCGTCATACACGTGAACATCTGTCGAAATGCTGTGTCTAAGGTGGGTGATAAGATTAATGGTGTGCTAAGTGAAGATGCAGTGGGTGTAGATGCAAAGGGAACGGGGAATGGGGGTGGGAAAGTGGATGCTGTGGTGATTGTTGAAAATTGTGGTGTGCTTAAATATTGTGGTGTCACCATTGACGTGAGTGGTGGTGCGGTAGGTGGTGATATATCCATATCACTAGATGTGGTGTTGAGTGCGGTGACTGTGAATAGTGGTGTGATCGTGGGTAAGTGTGTGGGTGTAAAGACAGGATTTACAAAGGTTGAGGAGTAATCTACTGAGGGGTTGTCTTGGACGGCTTGGTGGAAAGGGGAAAGAGGGGTTACGGTGGGTCGGGGAGGTGAGACTGGGGAGAAGGTTAATGGAGGTGGGAATGGGAAAAGGGGTCTTGGAGGTGTGGGGAAGGATGGAAAAGATGGATGGAGAAATGGGTTGGACAGAAAGGTGGATAGGTTAGGGGGTAGACTAGGTTGAGTGGGTGCGGGAATTGTGGGTTGAGTGGGAGTAAAGACGATTTCTGCTACTCCACCGGAGAAAGAGGATGTTGTTCTGGGAGAAGGGGGGTGAATAGGGGAGGCTGGATGGATGGGAGGTGAAGGAGGAGCGATTGGGGTGGTCGGTATTTCGACGACTGTGGTGGTATGTACAGCGGTAGTATGGGGTGGGGAGTCGACGATAATGGTGTCTTCTACCAAAGAGCTTTCAGGGACAAGACGTGCTTCCCTGGCCTGTTCTGAAGATTGTGCTCCTGTTGGAACACGAATGTATTCGCCCAGTTTTGATAATAGACGTACGCGTCGGGGGTCATACTGCGGTAATGGTTTCCTCTGTAAATATCTTAAGGCTTCGGTAGGTCCGACGGATTTGACAAGCTCTCTGAAACCTCTGATGTAGACTTCTTCTAACCCTCCTGAGACGAGTTCTTGTTCGATGGTTGTTTGGCTTTCTTCGTCAGTCAACTTCTTGCGCGCCCAAACTTTTTCCATAGTACGCTATAATTTTTTTATGGCTAACGTATAAGCTGCAGCTTCAAAGGTCTCGTCTTCATGCGTACTCGTGTCACCTTGGGTGTCCGTTTGCTGTCCTTGTTCGTCCGTCTGTACATGTTCTTGGGAGTCATGTGTACCCTGGCTAGCTTCATCGTCTCCTTCGTCGTCATCTGTTGCTGTTCTTTCGTCATCTGAGCTTGATACGATTTGGCCTTGTGGTTGATCTCGGGGTGTGGTAGGGTAGCTGGGCCTTTCATATTCCTGAGAGAAGATCTGGCCTTCTAAAAACTGAAACTCACTTGAAAATACGTCCTGCATCTCAAAATCATATGTGGTGCCTGCTTGTTCTGTTTCTAAATGGGGTATCGGGAAAGAGAAAGCTTCTGCACCAATAGTGGTGGGAACTTCTGCCGTAGTGGTGTGTAGGTCCTAGGACTGTGGTTGCTTGAGTAGTGACTGTGCTGGTAGTGCCCTCCGTTACAACTGGTCTTGATAACCGTATACGAATAGGTTGTCCTGTGGGAGTGGCTTTGCTGCGAAGACTACTCTGGAGATGGTTGTGGTGAGGGTGATTCTGGCACTTGAAGGCAGGGGATAGTTCCTCTCATTCGCTTTCCTGCTCTTCCTTTGCTAGGCTTCCTAGCTTTCTTTGTGGTTCCTTTAAACGCTTTCAGCTCTTCACTTGTCATTGCTCGCTCAATCGGCAAGTCATATGCTAAGCACATATATACAATGCGCGTGAGGGTGCAACATCCATTGATGACTTTCTTTTTTTCCTTTCTATGTTGTGCTAAATACATCTGATCAATGATCCAGCTAGCTAGATCAACTATCTGGGGTCCCATACAAGATAAATACAAACCAAACCATATTCGTTTGTGAGGCATTGTGAATCTGTCCTGAGCGGGGAAAGCAAAATGTTGCATGCATATCCGTAGTGGTTTTGAAAGCTCAGGTGTGATCGCTGACATCTCCTCCCACTTAGTGACGTCCCCACGTTTCATAGGGTCAGGAACTAACCTTTCTCGCTCTGTGGGCGTGTGGGTTCCATGAATCTTGATGGCAGCTCGAATCAGATCTTTAGAAAGATAAAACCTTTTATATGGTGGATCGTTCACTAAAGATGGCAAAATAAAAGTTCTTGGCAGATCCTTGTTCTCCGAAGCCATCAAAGTGGTGATTAGATAATAGCATCTGTAGAAGTCAGGTTTAGGCAAAGGGTCACTGAAATACTCTGTGAAGCCGACTCTTGCCCAAACATGTGTTAAGTCTTGTGTGTTCTGTAGCCCTTCGAACTCTCTTGAGAAGAACTGATATTTGCCCCAGGTACGGTCATCAAAAGTTAAATTAGCCTCAAATATGAACTCAACATCCGCCAATGGTCCTACCAGCCCTTGAAACCAATGAGAATTGCGATGAATCTTCTCAGTATAGCCTTGAGGAGGGTCGTCAATAGGCATGGGTCCTGGGAAACCTCGAAATTCTGGCGGTGGAGCCGTCGGATGGGACTCTACGAGTAAAACACCGATAGGTGCTACAGGTGCGCTGGGGCCTGCTTCTGATGGTCCTTCTTCGGTTTGCATGATGATTGTCGTGCTAATGGAAAAGATTTGCTACAAAAGATTAACACATTAGTATGGAAATTAATTATGATCCCATTAAGGTGAGACCGCAATCCCTTTCCATAGCCGATGTGTAACCCGTGTAGCCAAGTGTTGTGATGTGATTGATGCAATGCTTCTTGCAGAACTAGTGCAGGTCTCTAGACACCTACCTGCGTTCAGATGATACATACTTTTCTTGATGAGGTATTATCACAAGTGATGTTGGGTTAAAGTGTGTGGATTTATACAAGGTTCAGTCATGAATGAGTTATTACATGGTTGTAGATTAGTCGGGGTGGGAGTTATGTTAGACAATGGGTTAGGAGAAGACTTCTGGATACGTTTCGGTATCCACTTCCTAAGAGTTTGTGATCAGGTGATAGGTCTCTGCTCAGGGACAAAAGATGATATCGGATTTGGTGGCATGGAGGGCTGAAAAGCTTTTCGAAGGGTGTATTTTACATGACTTGAGGGTTGAGCTATAATACATGGTTTGGGTACCCAAATTTGTGTGGGTGTGGGTCGATTCATCAGGTACTTCTTGGCGATCCAAATTTGTCGAATGTTCGAACTTGTAGAAGAAGGTCGAGGGAATGTTGGATACTGACTCTGCTTTTGCCTTGACTTCTTCTTGTCATTATCCGCATTGTTGAAATATGTCGGTGCTTTCTGTTCTTTTGGCACCCATATTTGTCTTGTGCCTCCTGCTTTGTGTTGCTGAGACTGCTTTCCTCTTTGCGTCGTCTGATGTTGTCGTCGGTCTGGGTTCCTTCGTAGTGGTTGACTCCTTTGTGGTTGAGGTTGAGAGGTCGGAGGGACACTCTGCTTTGGAAAAGAAGGGAGGTCCAACACTTGCGAAACCTGCCCATAAGGAAGTGCTCCGTTTTGTACTTTTAATCTAGGCCAGTCCGCAGTAAGTGTGGAAGGATGGGCACCGCAGGGTGTTTTGCCCATGTGTCCGCTGATGTAACCCACCTGACCGCTGATTGTGTCCATCTACCCAAGCGGTTGGGTAATTGCCCCTTCTAGCTTGCACGAAGCCCCAGGGAAAATCTCCTGACGTCCTTCTGATTGACAACTGTCTATAGCCAAGCCCAAGTGGGTTGGTGTAGACGTAACGTGACTGATCTGACCAAAGATCTTCCGGTCTTCCGTCGCATGCATTTCATAGGGTCTATGGCTACAAACCTCAGTCGGAATGCCATTAGGGAAGTCAAGCGGTATCACTCGCTTTTGATCTAAGGTTCCAATCTGTAAGGAGCCTTGTCTAAGATTTAGGTCCACTGAGTGATCGTATAGCCAGTCTTGGCCAAGGATTAGGGGTTCTATCAGGTCGTCATCATGGCACACTAGTAGCTTTACTGTCAAGGTCACTTCGTTTATGAGGATAGGAAGATCCACCTCACCCATGCAAGGGGTTTCCATGCCTCCTAGCCCTATGAGGTATGCCTCAATTGGCCGCATTTCTATTCCTGAATCCTTATAGTGGGACCATCTAATCGCACTAGTCGCAGCACCCGAAACAATTAAAGCCCTGAGCTCTTGGCAAGGGTTGCCGTGCTCTAGCCTGGCTATAATGAATGGTCTCCTGTCCACTATGCTAGGATGAGTGGGTGACTTTACTTGACACATGGCCATGGGATATCTGGGTGATGTTTCCAGATGGTTATACTATTCTCTCCCTAGTCCTTGTCTTCTTAACTTCATGCGCTTAATGCGTTCTATAGCTTCTGCCTGAGCTTCAGCTCGTATTCTATTTTCTTCCTCCTTACGCTTCTTTGCTAGCGTGAGTCATCTAAGCATATCCTCAGTAAGAGGTTCCTGATATAACCTGACTCTACAGCCACTAATGTAATTAGGCACTATATCTCCTTCTAAAGTGGCTAATTGTACTGCTCCACTTGTCGAGAGTTTGTTAATGATCATAGGTCCATAACCTTGCTTTTCTAACTTCCGTGCGTGTTGTTTCAGCATATATACTAGAACTAAATCTCCTTCTTTCAAGCCTTTATCTTTCACATGTGCATCAAAATATGCTTTCTGTCGCTTCTTTGCCACATATATTCCTGCTGCTGCTTTTAGCCTAGTTTCTCCTAATCGTTCCAAGTCCATTATTCTCGCTGATAATTCATGGCCGGTCCACTGATGTTCTTGTGCAACCTTAAGGGTCGGTATCAAGAAGTCCAAAGGAAGCACATCATTCTGACCAAAAACCATCTGAAAGGGAGTTGCATTGAGTACGGTCTTGTAGGCCACTCGATATGCCCAAACAGCGTGGTGTAACTATTTGTCCCAATCTGAACGTTTGTTGTTCACGAGTTTCGTCAGTACGTTACAAAGGATCTTATTAGTGCTTTCAGCCTGACCATTGGCCTGAGGATGATATAGTGCGGATTTCTTGTGAATCACCATAAAATCCTGTAACAAATATTCAATGACTTGGTTTAGAAAGTGAGTGCCTCGATCGCTCACTAACTCTATAGGCAATCCATATCTTGTAAAGACATTTTCAAATAAGAATTTTGCAGTCGTGTCTACATCATTCTTTTTCGTGGCTTTTGCTTCTACCCATTTGGTGAGATAATCTGTCGCCACAATAATGTATTCCGCATGTGTACCTTTTGCAGGGGGGTTAATGGGTCCTACAAAGTCTATACCCCACTTAGAAAATGCACGTCCGCCCATAATGGGTTTCAATGGCATTTCATCTTTGCGAGTAGGAAATTGAGCTCTTTGGCACACATCACATCTCTTTACATGGGTATGTGCATCCATGTGAAGAGTGGGCCACCATAATCCTGCAAAGAGGATGGCTTTGATTATCCTATCTGGTCCAAAATGACCTCATGCAACACCTTGGTGTGCAGTCTCTAGTATACTCAGATAATCGCTTTCATGAACACACTGTCTTAGGTATCCATATCGTCCTCTTTTGTATAGATTATCGCCAATAAGTGAATAGTCCCGAGCTTCCTGCTCTAGAATGCGTTGTCGCACTAAGGTCATTCCTTGAGGGGATGTGTTCGTCCTCAAGTATGTCACTAAAGGTTCACTCCAGTCTGGTGTGAGAGACACATGATATAATGTAGCATGCTCTACTGGTGGTCTTTCACAACAAACATGGCATTCTTTACACAACTTGTAGACATCTGCTTCCATCGTAGGCCAATATACTCCTAGTCTATGCAGAGTCTGTAATGTACAATGTTTTGAGTGATGTTGCATTAATGCACCTACATGTGCTAATTGCAACTAAGTCGCATGTTGTGATTCATCTACACAACAAGCAAGAATCTTTTGATTATCCTATTTATATATGCTTCCTGCTATGATTTGGTATCTCTGAGACTTGGTAATCTCTCCTTCTTTGATCTTTATCCTAGGATTCTTGGAACCATACGTGAGAATAGGGGCTTAGCCCATTCTGGTGCTATCTCAAGGTTAAACAAATATGCATCTAGTAAATCATCCACTACTCCTTGAGGAGCTTCTCCTGAGGTTAATCTTGAAAGGTGGTCAGCTCTGAGATGTGTCTTTCCCTTCCTAACTACTACTTCAAAATCGTACTCCATTAGTAATAGAAACCAACGTATCAATCGTCCCGTGTTACATGGCTTGTTGACTAAATACAATAGGGCTTGATGATCTGTAAAGAATTTGAATTTGTTGGCCAACAAATAATGTATGAACTTCTTTACTACGTAGATCATTCCTAATCCTTCTCGTTCCGTACTGGTGTAATTTCTTTCTGCTGCGTTCAATTGTCTGCTCGCGTAAGCTATGGGGAGATCTATGTTACCTTCACTCGTGGGTTGTGCTAACACACATCCTATGGCATAGTTGGATGCATCCACATGTACATGGAATGGCTTACTCCAATCCGGGGTTGTCAATATAGGTGCTGAGCACAAACGTCGTTTAAGTTCGTTGAATGAATTCTCACATTCATCTGTCCATTCAAAATGAGTCAAAGAGAGTACAATGGCTTGGCTATGATTGCATACATGTGTATGAATCGATCCGACAAGCTTTAAATCACTGAATTTGGATAAGTAACCACTGAGAAATGGCTTTGACAAGATGAGTGAAAAAGTCGGGTACCTGACAGAGAGGTGAAGATGAACAGAACCTGTTGACTTCAAATGAACATAACTGAAGATTGCAACATCCAAATGACATGAAAATTTATGAGCATATAGTAGACTTATAGAGCTAACTTTAGCAAGTTAAATCACTGAAAATGATGCACCAAGCTCAGAGAAAACATCTCTGCAAGCTGACTGAGAAAAACTGAGAGTAATGGCAGTGAGTAGTACACTTCACAAGAACATGGAAAGATGAACTCAAATAATCATGAAAATGAAAGTATATTGCTTGTACAATACAATGACTTACTGATACATATGTGTGCCTTGTAATCACACCTTGATATGGCATAAAGCTCAGCTCTTGGAGGTCTTCACATAGGTCTCTCTAACCACGACTAAAACTGCCATCTATTTATAGTTGAGTTTGGGAGGCTAACTTCCCTCAATCACTCTCCAATCAATCAATGATTGATTTGATTCTCTACCTACCACAAATCACGAATTCGTGGCTCCTCTTTCCATTCTTGATCATGTGGACTCAACCACTTAAGATTCTCTTACTTTTACATTAAGTAAACTCTTCAAAAGTTACAAGAGGTAGTTCACAAGTGAACTTTACATAGTCTTCATTTTAAGGCTTTTTCTATGACTTTGTGGGACTCAAGCCAATACTTAGGCTTGTCATAGACTTGCTCCAACAGCTCCCCCTCAAGCCAAGTATGCTTGAGGTCTTCAATCTTCCAAGATTACCTGCAAACCTATCATAGCCTTGAATTTGCAAAGCTTTGTACCATCCAATGCTTTGGTTAGAATATTTGCACATTGTTGATGAGTGGACACATATGATATTTGAATCTCTTTGCTTAGAACCTTTTCTCGTACATAGTGATAATGAACTTCAATATGTTTAGTCCTTGCATGAAAAATAGGATTAGCAGCCAAATGAATAGAACTCATATTGTCACCAAAAATAGTTGGAGTTCCAAACTCCAATCCAAGATCTTTGAATAATGTCTTCATCCACATAGCTTCTTGTGTAGCTATGGCAAGACCTCTATATTCAGCTTCAGTAGAAGAGAGAGCAACTGTGGGTTGCTTTTTGGATGACCATGAAATAAGCTTTGAACCTGCAAAGGTAAGATAACCTGAAGTGCTCCTTCTATCTTCCTTGGAGCCAGCCCAATCTGCATCAGAAAATAGCTTCAAACCTAAATCAGATACATAAGGATAATAAAGTCCTTCATTTATGGTTCCTTTGAGATACTTGAGAATCCTTTTGGCAGCATCCATATGTGGTTTCCTTGGTGTGTGCATAAATTGACTTAGCACACTCACACTGTAACATATATCTACTCTTGTCAATGTGGCATAGTTGAGACTACCCACTAGACTTTGATATGATGTGATGTCCTCTATGAGTTCACCTTCATGTGAGCTCAATTTGTGATTGACCTCCATTGGAGTACCTGCAATCTTACAATCTTGCATCTTGAATTTTGCCAACATGTCCTTAATGTACCTTCTTTGAGTGAGAAACAAACCATGATCTTTGTAGACAACTTCCAAACCTAGGAAGTAGGTAAGTGAACCCAAATCACTTATCTTGAACTCTTCTCTCATCTGATCTTTGATCTTCTTCATACCATCTTCATCATTTCCTGTCAATATAATATCATCTACATATACACATAGGTAGATGACCTCAGAATTACTCTTTTTAATAAAGAGTGAAGGATCTGCCTTGCTTGGTTGAAAGCCTTTGTCCTGCAAGAATGAAACAAGCCTGAAATTCCAAGCTCTTGGAGCTTGCTTGAGACCATACAATGCTTTGTTAAGTTTACACACATAATCAGGATAAACTTGATTCTCAAAACCAGGTGGTTGTGCCATATATACCTCTTCTGTTATCCAACCATTCAAGAATGCATTCTTTACATCTAGTTGAAGTATCTTCCAATTCTTGGAAGAGGCAATACTAAGCAAAACCCTAATAGTAGGCATCTTTGCCACAGGAGAGAAGGTCTCCTCATAATCAATTCGCTAAGTTTGTGCAAAGCCTTTTGCTACACGCCTTGCCTTATACCTATTAATGGAACCATCAGAATTCTTCTTGTGTTTGAAGATGAAGAGGTGTTGCAAAATCCTTGATCTACACCAGCCAAATGAACTCCAGGAGTAGATGGTGGGCCCTTTTAGCTTGCCAATGGATGTATTAGACACCCTATGTACCTTGGAAGATCACTCTCAAAAAGATAGATCAAAACAGATAAGTTGGAGTTAGCTCAGAGGTGAAAACTTGCTATTCTTGGTTCATACACCTGTCCAGTGTTTTACATAATTCTCTGAGCACAGCAGCTCCTCTTGGGGAAGTCTAGGTTACTTAAAGAGCTAACTTTCAAGAGTAATCTCATCAAAAATAACAAAGCACACACTGAGAATGAGTTTTAACAAGTGATGACATCATCCCGATTTTCACGGGCTGCTACAGAAATAGACCAGTGAGCAGAAAAATCACCATAACTCAAAATGTAGAAATCCAATGATTATGAAAATTTGTATGGTTATACTAAAAAGTAAGCGGAATCCAACAAGCTTTAATCTACGGAATTTGGATACGTAACCACTGAGAAATGACTCTGACAAGATGAGTGAAAAAGTCGGGTACCTGACAGAGAGGTGAAGATGAACAGACCCTGTTGACTTCAAATGAACATAACTGAAGATTTCAACATCCAAATGACATGAAAATTTATGAGTATATACTAGACTTATAGAGCTAACTTTAGCAAGTTAAATCACTGAAAATGATGCACCAAGCTCAGAGAAAACATCTCTGCAAGCTGATTGAGAAAAACTGAGAGTAATGGCAGTGAGTAGTACACTTCACAAGAACATGGAAAGATGAACTCAAATAATCATGAAAATCAAAGTATATTGCTTGTACAATACAATGAATTACTGATACATATGTGTGCCTTGTAATCACACCTTGATATGGCATAAAGCTCAGCTCTTGGAGGTCTTCACATAGGTCTCTCTAACCACGACTAAAACTGCCATCTATTTATAGTTCAGTTTGGGAGGCTAACTTCCCTCAATCACTCTCCAATCAATCAATGATTGATTTGATTCTCTACCTACCACAAATCACGAATTCATGGCTCCTCTTTCCATTCTTGATCATGTGGACTCAACCACTTAAGATTCTCTTACTTTTACATTAAGTAAACTCTTCAAAAGTTACAAGAGGTAGTTCACAAGTGAACTTTACATAGTCTTCATTTTAAGGCTTTTTCTATGACTTTGTGGGACTCAAGCCAATACTTAGGCTTGTCATAGACTTGCTCCAACAGCTCTCCCTCAAGCCAAGTATGCTTGAGGTCTTCAATCTTCCAAGATTACCTGCAAACCTATCATAGCCTTGAATTTGCAAAGCTTTGTACCATCCAATGCTTTGGTTAGAATATCTGCGCATTGTTGATGAGTGGACACATGATATTTGAATCTCTTTGCTTAGAACCTTTTCTCGTACATAGTGATAATGAACTTCAATATGTTTAGTCCTTGCATGAAAAATAGGATTAGTAGCCAAATGAATAGAACTCATATTGTCACCAAAAATAGTTGGAGTTCCAAACTCCAATCCAAGATCTTTGAATAATGTCTTCATCCACATAGCTTCTTGTGTAGCTATGGCAAGACCTCTATATTCAGCTTCAGTAGAAGAGAGAGCAACTGTGGGTTGCTTTTTGGATGACCATGAAATAAGCTTTGAACCTGCAAAGGTAAGATAACCTGAAGTGCTCCTTCTATCTTCCTTGGAGCCAGCCCAATCTGCATCAGAAAATAGCTTCAAACCTAAATCAGATACATAAGGATAATAAAGTCCTTCATTTATGGTTCTTTTGAGATACTTGAGAATCCTTTTGGCAGCATCCATATGTGGTTTCCTTGGTGTGTGCATAAAGTGACTTAGCACACTCACACTGTAACATATATCTACTCTTGTCAATGTGGCATAGTTGAGACTACCCACTAGACTTTGATATGATGTGATGTCCTCTATGAGTTCACCTTCATGTGAGCTCAATTTGTGATTGACCTCCATTGGAGTACCTGCAATCTTACAATCTTGCATCTTGAATTTTGCCAACATGTCCTTAATGTACCTTCTTTGAGTGAGAAACAAACCATGATCTTTGTAGACAACTTCCAAACCTAGGAAGTAGGTAAGTGAACCCAAATCACTTATCTTGAACTCTTCTCTCATCTGATCTTTGATCTTCTTCATACCATCTTCATCATTTCCTGTCAATATAATATCATCTACATATACACATAGGTAGATGACCTCAGAATTACTCTTTTTAATAAAGAGTGAAGGATCTGCCTTGCTTGGTTGAAAGCCTTTGTCCTGCAAGAATGAAACAAGCCTGAAATTCCAAGCTCTTGGAGCTTGCTTGAGACCATACAATGCTTTGTTAAGTTTACACACATAATCAGGATAAACTTGATTCTCAAAACCAGGTGGTTGTGCCATATATACCTCTTCTGTTATCCAACCATTCAAGAATGCATTCTTTACATCTAGTTGAAGTATCTTCCAATTCTTGGAAGAGGCAATACTAAGCAAAACCCTAATAGTAGGCATCTTTGCCACAGGAGAGAAGGTCTCCTCATAATCAATTCCCTAAGTTTGTGCAAAGCCTTTTGCTACAAGCCTTGCCTTATACCTGTTAATGGAACCATCAGAATTCTTCTTGAGTTTATAGACCCATCTTGAGCCTATTACCTTCATGGATGAAGTCTTGGGCACCAAATCCCAAGTGTTGTTTTCCTCAAGTGCTTCAATCTCTTCCTTCATTGCATGCTTCCATTCTGTTTTTGCTTTGGCCTCTTCAAATGATGATGGCTCCTCTTGGTTTATGTCCTGTGCTATGTAGATAGAATGTTTAGTTACTAATGAGGTGTCAAACCCATACCTTTCTGGTTTTTTCTTTTCCCTCATAGATCTTCTTAGGCCATGATGTGATGATTCTGCCTCATGTCCAAGTTCCTGCAATTTTGCTTTACCTTTAGACTTCCATGCTTTGACCTTTTCCATGTGAGATTCTTCATCATCCTCTGAGGTGTCTTGTTCTTCAATCTTTGGTTGTTCTCTACCAAGATTTGGAAAATCTTCTTCAAGATCATATGGTAAATTGACCTTCCTGCATGAATCTTCATACCATGAATTGTTCTCATCAAAAACTACATCTCTGCTTACCAAGAATCCTTTGTTGGTAGGGTTGTATAACCTGTAGCCCTTTTGATTGTTGTCATATCCAATAAATACACACCTTTCTGCCTTTGGATCCATCTTGCCTCTAACCTGTGAAGGAACATGAGCAAAAGCAATACATCCAAAAATTTTACAATGATCTAAGTTTGGTCTTCTTCCATTCCAAGCCTCATATGGAGTCATCCCATCAAGGGATTTTGAAGGCAACCTGTTAATCAAGTAAGTGGCTGTAGATACAACCTCATCCCATAAGTAATTAGGTAAATGCTTTTCATTTAACATAGACCTTGCAGCTTCAACAATTGTCCTATTCCTCCTTTCTGCCACTCCATTTTGCTCAGGAGTGTACCTTGTAGTTACATCTCTTTTGATTCCTCTTTCTTGAAGAAAAGAATCAAAATCATGGGAGAAGTATTCTCCCCCTCCATCTGACCTTAGCCTTTTTAGTGATTTACCTGTTTGATTCTCCACAAGAGCCAAATATCTTTTGAAACATGAAAAAACTTCATCTTTGTGTTTCATAAAGAATAGGATAGTCCATCTGCTGCAATCATCAATAAAGGAAACATAATACCTTGATCCAGATATTGAAGCTTCCTTGCTAGGTACTTGAAGAAAAGAAAGCTTCAAGTGCATCCCACACTTCCTGAGATGTCTTACAACTTCTAATGTGAGGCAACAAAAAATGTGAGATAGAGTTGAGGAGATAAGACCTTGCAAGTGCATCCTTGGAGCACCATGTGCTCAATCTTTCTTGCTCTTCTTGTGTTGGTTGACTTTTGTTCCTGAAACTTGGCATAACTTCATCTCCAACAACATAACCATATAAAATTCTACCTTGGAGATAGACTTCCATTCTTAATGACCAAGCTGAGTAGTTACCTCTGTCTAATTTGTCAATTGATGAAGGAAATCCATCTGCCATGTTGTCCAACCTTGCTCTGATACCAGTGTGAAGAGATGGATAGGTATGTGCTTGAAGATGAAGAGGTGTTGAAAAATCCTTGATCTACACCAGCCAAATGAACTCCAGGAGTAGATGGTGGGCCCTTTTATCTTGCCAATGGATGTATTAGACACCCTATGTACGTTGGAAGATCACTCTCAAAAAGATAGATCAAAACAGATAAGTTGGAGTTAGCTCAGAGGTGAAAACTTGCTATTCTTGGTTCATACACCTGTCCAGTGTTTTACATAATTCTCTGAGCACAGTAGCTCCTCTTGGGGAAGTCTAGGTTACTTAAAGAGCTAACTTTCAAGAGTAATCTCATAAAAAATAACAAAGCACACACTGAGAATGAGTTTTAACAAGTGATGACATCATCCCGATTTTCACGGGCTGCTACAGAAATAGACCAGTGAGCCGAAAAATCACTATAACTCAAAATGTAGAACTGCAATGATTATGAAAATGTGTATGGTTATACTACAAAGTAAGCTGAATCTAACAAGCTTTAAATCACTGAATTTGGATAAGTAACCACTGTGAAATGGCTCTGACAAGATGAGTGAAAAAGTCGGGTACCTGACAGAGAGGTGAAGATGAACAGACCCTGTTGACTTCAAATGAACATAACTGAAGATTGCAACATCCAAATGACATGAAAATTTATGAGCATATAGTAGACTTATAGATCTAACTTTAGCAAGTTAAATCACTGAAAATGATGCACCAAGCTCAGAGAAAACATCTCTGCAAGCTGACTGAGAAAAACTGAGAGTAACGGCAGTGAGTAGTACACTTCACAAGAACATGGAAAGATGAACTCAAATAATCATGAAAATGAAAGTATATTGCTTGTACAATACAATGACTTTTTGATACATATGTGTGCCTTGTAATCACACCTTGATATGGCATAAAGCTCAGCTCTTGGAGGTCTTCACATAGGTCTCTCTAACCACGACTAAAACTGCCATCTATTTATAGTTGAGTTTGGGAGGCTAACTTCCCTCAATCACTCTCCAATCAATCAATGATTGATTTGATTCTCTACCTACCACAAATCACGAATTCGTGGCTCCTCTTTCCATTCTTGATCATGTGGACTCAACCACTTAAGATTCTCTTACTTTTACATTAAGTAAACTCTTCAAAAGTTACAAGAGGTAGTTCACAAGTGAACTTTACATAGTCTTCATTTTAAGGCTTTTTCTATGACTTTGTGGGACTCAAGCCAATACTTAGGCTTGTCATAGACTTGCTCCAACAGTTTGTTGTATGGGCAGTCCTGAGCCGTGTGATTTGTGTATCTTCTCTCAATTGTACAGTATTGGCCACTAGGGTTGGCTTGCGGTTGTGTTGCATTGGGACACACATTTGCCAAATGATTTCCACCACAAGTGTAACAACATACGTTAGTTGTTAACTTGGGCACCTGTTTACTAGAAACTCCTAGTTTCTGGGCCACTTTTTCTGCTAGGTCTTCTATTGAGCTAGACAATTTTGTGGATGCTAGAGAAGAACAATCCGAGTCCTTGTAGACTTTTGAGAGTTCCAACTCGTCTCCTAAGTTGTCCTCAATGTCTATGCGTATTCTTACACATTGCTCTAGAGTTCTGGGTTCTTTTAGGTACACATAGGAGCATAGTTTAGATCTCAACAAGCCATCTAGAAACAATAACACTTGTTTAGCTTGTGAGGGTAGCTCTTGCATTGGACATCTTTCAACATATTGTCTAAACCTACGTCCTGCGAGTCTAACTGTTTCTTGAGGGGTCTGTTTGAAGCTATGAATCAGCGAAGACGTGTCATGTCTAATCCCACTTTTAGAGAATTCAGTGATGAATGACTCTAAAACGTGATGGATGTCTCTAAATTGCCTTTGTTGCAATGGTTGGAACCAAGTTAAAGCGGTATTCTTTAACGTTAGTCCAAATGCATTGTATTGCGTGAACATGTCTTCGACTTGTTCTGCTCTTAGTACTTTCTTGAATTATGCGACATGGTCATAGGGATCTCATGTCCCATCAAAATAATTTTTCATTGATTTTACTAATTGAGTGGGTCTCAATATTCTTGCGTGTTCACGTGGTCTAGGTAGAGGAAAATCATCTCTACCACCTAGTATTCCATGTTCCCTTTGTCTATCCACTCTATTAGTGTCTGTGGTTGTTCTATCTCTCCCTATGGGGTGATTGAAGCTTACTTCGGGTCTCTCTTTGTTCTTTTCTCTTTGATTACCATGGGCTGTGGATGTTCCTGCCCCTTGGTGGCTCGCATTTATGTTTACTCGAGATGGAGGGAATACTAATTCACCTCTCCATGTGTACGTGTTTCTAGCGTGGTCTGGCACCACAAAGACTCTTTCTGAAGTCTCATCTAGGTATACAACCTTTCCAGGTGTATCCGGGTCCCTAAATTCGTAGATTATGATGGAGCCTACCTCACTAGGTTGTTCTGTTTTGTACCTCCAAAATGCTTCCTCAGTTTCTTTATTTACAAACAACTCTATGCTTCTGTTGTCCTGAGGAGTCCAATCTAGAACTAGTACTCGTGTCAGTACAGATTTCCCTCTAGGTGTTCTAGGTTCTTCTATTGGCTCTTTTCCTTGTGCTCTCGCTTCCGTCTCTAACTGAATCACACCAAATTCATTGCTATTGTTTGGCTGCGTACTTAAAATATACATCGTTCCATCCTTGTCTATGTACGCGTCTCTCTCGAATTTCACCAGTGGACGTTCCAATCCAATGGGTTGATGGGGGTTGTGCATTTGCACCACTTGCCTTTGCAAACCATCCTCATAGATGCGGGCACCTAAGCGGTTGGTTCGAAGAAACTCCAATTGAGTCCTATAGGGTCCTTCAGGTCTTTCTAAATATGCAACATTTGACCCTCCTGGTCACTCGTGTCTGAGCTCTCGTAGGGGTAATTACTATTCAATTGCTGAGCCCACGATCGAGCAGTAGTGCCTACACTTGCTTTTGATGATCTAAGGCTTCGTCGGTCTGACTTACCTATATGTTTGCTCGATCTAAGGTTCATTTATTTTCTTCCTTGCACACTCAGTACACGCTCAGATCGTCAATGATTCTTTGTTATTAATTTCTTGATTCTTTTTAAATTTCTTTAGATTCTTGTCTTAATGTATGCGTCAGGAATTCGACTTTCTGTGGTACTTTGAGTTCTCATTCCGTCAGACTTATGTTCTTTCCTTTAGGTTTTCGTAGCACACACCTTTACTTTAGTCTTGAACTTGATAAATTTAATTCTCTTGAACTTGAGGAGTTCCTATCGTCGTGAATCCACAATGCTAACGTTTATCCTAAGCTAAGAATTGACTGAGGGGGTTGAGTAATCTTCCAACCTCGAGTCAACTTTTTTGGTTGCTCCGATGCCCAAGAAGCTGCGCTTCCCAAGCTTTATGCCCTTCTCTGCCTTGCTTTGGCTTGCTTTGTTTACCCTTGATTGCCTTTGCTAGACCTGGAAAAATCCAATATTAGACCAATATCACAAATGGATGATCAAGCACTTGAGTTTATACACTTTTAAGTCCCTTAACTTTTGGCAAAAATTTTCTTCCCAAGGCCCCCTTTCTTTCCTAGTCCCACAGATGGTCAACCTCAAAAATATCCTCTCAAAAAATCAACATATTCTTTATAAAAAAAATAGTTGAGGTCACGTAGTACT
The DNA here is from genome assembly GCA_020310875.1 of Ceratopteris richardii. Lineage (NCBI taxonomy): Eukaryota > Viridiplantae > Streptophyta > Polypodiopsida > Polypodiales > Pteridaceae > Ceratopteris > Ceratopteris richardii. Next base: position 37,377,467 of record CM035442.1, on the reverse strand, counting down.
CGTCAAGAGCTTTCTAACGAGCTATTAAGCTCAAAAAACGGACTTCGGATGAGAAAGATATGAGCGTTCAGGCCCTCGGGGGTAAAAACTCACAAACAAGTTTCTCTTCGATTATGAGCTAAGGGGTCTCCTATGAGTCTAATCACCCAAAAATTTCCCAAAAATAGCCCCAAAATTGGCCAAAAATTGAAACCCTAAAATTTGTGTTTGGGGTGAGCAATCACGATGGTCTGAGATGATCGCGATGGTCTGGGGCCGTCGCGATGGTCCAGGCGAACCGTCGCGATGGTCCAGGCAAACCATCGCGGTGGCATGTGCGCGAACCGTCACGATGGTCTGAAGTGCACGATCGCGATGGTCTAAATGTGAGCAATCGCGATGGTCGGGGTGAGGCGTCGCAATGGTCCGATTGAGTGAACAATCGCGATGGCGTCAGTCAACAGTCAACGTGAAACGTCGTGATGGTCCGAAATGAACCGTCGCGATGGTCACCGATGCAATGGCGTGAGCCAATCGCGATGGTCCAAATTTTGAGCTGTCGCGATGGTGTAAGGGTCTTGTCGTGATGGCGTGGCTAGTGAGCAATCGCGATGGTCTAGCTTGCCACGTGGCACTATCGAGGCGATGGCATGGGCCAATCGCGATGGCATGGGGTCGACGGGATCGTCACGATGGTCAAGGACAATCGCGATGGTTCAAGTGAACCGTCGCGATGACGTGAGACCGTCGCGATGGTCCGGCCGAGCCATCGCGATGGCGTGAGCCAATCGCGATGGTGTGACACAATCGCGATGGTCTGAGACCGTCGTGATGGTCCACCAAAGTGTAAATTTTTGAGATGCGTATGTGGATTCGTGCATACACTTGTGTCGCCTACCTCGTGGTGAACTCGCTTACCAAAAATACCGAACTTGGCAGACCATCGCGATGGTCTGACACACTCGGCAGATTTCTGACAGAAAGTGAATTTTTACCTTTTCCAAGCTTTCCTGATGCACTGGAGCTCTGTATGCAAGAAAACTCAGAAACACACAAGTACACACAAGCACAAAAGCTCTCTCTCTCTCTTGCACATGCACAAATGAGGGGAAATGAGGAGAATGGGTGGATATGGTGAACTTTCTGATTTGGAGTTGGAGATGATGATGCGGTGATGGAGATGGAGTGTGGGGGAGGTGAAAAACACTAAAAACTAATTAAAAACAACAACAAAAACTGAAATTTACCTTCCAACGCCACTTCTTGCTATACTCTTACCATCACACATTCGTCCTAGACTCGTTCCCCGGCAACGGCGCCAAATTTGGTGTTGCTCTAGCACAATGGAGAGAACCACGTTAAGAAGCTCACCTCCTTAATGTCAATACGCGGAAGAGATAGGAGTGATATGAAGATTGTGAATGTGAGATGAAGTGAGAGTGAAGGTGAGAAGCATAGAGATGCACACACACATACACACACACTATGAAGAGACAAGCAAGACACAATGGAAGGTGAGAAATCAAGTCTATTGCTCAAGATCTCAAGTACAAGCTCAAAATAGCTCTAAGCTCACACTAACCAACCTCAAAAATGAGCTCTCTAGCTCTTTTTATAGATTCTAGACTAGTTTTGACCGGTTTCACATCTAGTGACCGGCATAGTTAAAAAATAGGTCCTAAATGCTATTTGAAAGGGTAAACGGTGTCTAAAAATAACCAAAATTGATACGCTCATTCTACCTAAGCTCCTCAAGCTCGAGGACTCCTCGGCTTGCACAAAATGGAGCTATGGATTACAAAAAAGGTTTTTCTATGTTACATATGTTACAATAGTGATGAAAATCACTGTTGGAGGTTTTGAAGAGTATTTATAAAACACAATTCTTTTGAAAAAAGATCCGACTGACTCCCTGCTCTGTCTTTACATGCTTCCGCGTCTTCTATGCCTCTAGCTACTGCCAACAGGGGGAGTCACCGAAGTTGAAAGCACATCTTTCTCGCCAAATTTTCCATATGACCTCCCCTTTGATGGCATTCCAGAGAGTAGCAGAGCAGCCGATCGCTTCTCCCAGCAGGGCCTGCTGCCAACTGAGATGTTTCTGAAGTCTAATTTTCTTTCCAACCGTCTACTAGAGTTTGTTGGAGTTGGGGCAGGTAAACAAGATGTGTGAAACATCTTCGATAGACCGGTAACAGCGTTTGCACTAGGGAGGAATCCCACAAAATTTGCTAGCCTTAAGGTTGGTCCAGATTCCATGATGAAGAATTTGCCATAAGAGGATAGACTTTTTGATTTCTATGAGGGGGTGCCAGATAGCCATGAACTTCATGTCCCACCGAAGCCGCGTCCATGATAGGCACCACTTCTTGTTGAGGTTAACCTGATAGTCAATCGTTTCTTTGATGTTCGGGATTTTTGATAGGCTATTCCCATTGTGCCATTTGAGACCAAGCGAGCTCGACGTGTCGTGTCCCATGAGAAGGCAAACTTTGTGTCGGTCCCAGGCGAGACGTCTGCTTTGTAAAGTGTTCCATTCTTCGTACGAAATGTTGGCGCAAGGGTCAATATCATCAAAGTTTATCCAACGGTTGGTGTGTTGTTTCCAGAGATGTTTCCATTTTTTGAAGCCTTTGTTCCATAACTTCTTGGCATTTTGAATGTTCCAAGATTCCACACTCCGGATGCCATGGATCGGAAACCAGATAGAGTCGTTTTGTCTGATACCAGCTGCCCACTTCCAGTCTTCACTTATTCTTGTGTAGCTTTTGGCTTTATTCCAACTCTTCCATAGGGAGCACACGAGATTAGAGCCTTTCGGGAAGACGGGGATCGAGGAAAACAACAAGGTCAAGATGTCAAGATTCTTCCAATTTGGGAAACCCATGAGAGCCAACTCATTCTTGTTTCTGAAGATCAACTTGGCCCACGAGGCCTCCCCGTTGCACCAAGCCTCAATCATCCATTTGGCCGCCAGTTTGTTAGCCATGCACCCACTGTCTAGGATACCAAGTCCCCCACTATCCCTATGGCTAGTGTAGATGGACCATTTGATTTTAGGCACCCCCCTCCTATTGTGGTCGCCCATCCAAAGGAAGTTTCTACAAATACTATCCAGTTTGGACAGATCTTGCTCTTTCAATCTCCAACAAGAAAGAAAATAAATCGTAGCTGATAAGAGGAACGTGTTGATAACCATAGCACGACCAGCAAGATTGATTTGCATACCTCTCCAATAGTTAAGCTTGTTTTTGAGTTTGGCCAGCACCTAGTTCCACCGTTGTTCCATAGAGACTCCAAACCCTAAGGGAATCCCAAGAAGCCAAGAAATTTGGCCCTACGGAATGATTTGACAGCCATGATCAATGAGAAGGTCGGGTTGTGACCCAACAATAGCTCTAAAGGCAGTCTTAGAGTGGTTGATTGTGGATCCAGAGGCTTCATAAAAAGTAGACAGACACTTCCAGAGCGTCTTCAGGCTGGTACTATCATTGTGAACAAACGCGTTCATATCATCGACAAAAAGTCTCATGGTGATCTGACTGTGGTCATGCGGCAAACGGAGGCCTTTGATATTACCAGCTTCCACCTGATGCTCCACCAGCCTACTAAGCCCTTCCGTGGCAATGGCAAAGAGAAGGGGAGCCAATGGGCACCCTTGTCTGATAGATCTTCTAAGTTTGATCACCTTCGAAATTTTGCCATTAATGTTAATTTGGGTCAATGTGTTTCCGAGAAGGGTCGTGATCATCTTGGTGAATTTCTGACTACAACCAAGATCTTGGAGCGACTGCAGAATATAGTCCCATTCGAGCCTGTCGTAGGCTTTGTCAAAGTCGATCTTGAGGAAGACCACGTCTTGTTTAGACTCATTTGCAAATTCAAGACCTTCCCAGATATCTATAATGGTTTCCAAAATTGACCTGCCTTTGATGAAACCTTTTTGGTCCTCACTTAACCACGCTCTCAAGTGGCAAGAGATTCTATTGGCAATGACTTTGGCAATGATCTTGTATCCTGTTTGGAGCATCATAATAGGACGCCAGTTCTCTATTCTGTTCTTTTCCCCTTTTTTGTGTATTAACTTGATAATGCCATTGTTGAGACAAGAAGGAAGCGCGTCAAACTTGAGCGCCTCTTGCCAAACGAGACGAACAGGGGTGGCAACCACCAACTTGAAGGATGTAAAGAACTCATTAGTGAGCCCGTCGGGTCTCGGGCTTTTACCAGAAGGGAGGGCGTCAATGACCTCAATGATTTCTGCTTCAGAGATAGGGGCATGTAGTAAGGAGCGAAGGTTGAGTGGTATCATATGGGGGAAAACCCTAGATATGGCTGCCATACAGTCCCTTCTATGGTGGGAGAGGGGGTTCGAGGTCCCTAGGAGTCTCATGAAGTGCCCTTCAATGATCCCAAAATTATCTTCTTCCATATTGCATACATTGCCATTTAAGTCTAGCAATAAGGGGATCGATTCTCTATTATGTTTCCTTTTAAGGATACGGCACATCTCTTTGGTGGGTTTGTCGGCTTTGCCAGCCCACCACTCCTTGAAGTAAATTTGCAAATTTTTCCTTTGTATTTCTTCCTCGTATCTCAGCAGTGCTCTGATTTTTTGAAGACCTTTATGGGCTTGAGATTTTCCTTTGTTCACTTCCTCCTCGAGCCTCCATAGTCTATGATATAGAGCTTCTCTATGAGCCCGCCGCACAGTCTCAAGCATCTTCCTGGATCTAATCATGATCTGTCGTGACTTATCGACCGCACTTCTCCAGCACTTGGTTGGGGACAAGCCGGAGGTGAACGCCTCCTTCCACACATCAGAAATTTCTTGATGGACGGAGGGGAGAGAGAAGGAGGGCGCACTGGCGTGGAACCAAGGAGCCTTACGGATCTTGGTGGAAGGTTGGAAAGTGATAACGATCGGGTAGTGATCAGAGAAGGTGAGGTCAGTGTGTTGCTAGAGGGAAGGGTGGCCCCACTAATGGGAAAAACTCTAAGAAATGTAGCATCTATCAAGTCTAGCTTTCCTCAGGTCCTCGCCGGCTTGGAGATTTGACCAAGAAAAGCCATTCGAATCTTTCGATTCCACCAAATCCAAGTGTAGTTTGGTTTTGTCCCACGTTTCTTTCTCCCAACTATCGATGACCCTGCCCTTGCCCATCCATCTGTCCATAGGGTCCTCCACCATGTTGAAGTCACCACAAATAAGCACGTTGTGGGGGAGCGAGTCCAAGGAGGCCCAACAGTTCAGTCTCTCTAACTCCCCATTAGGGGCATACAAAGAAACTAAAGTAAAACAAAAAGGAGCACCAAAAGAAACAACAATCCATCGATGGCATTCATCTTCAATGGAGTTCTCAAGATTTTCAAACCAGAATTGATTAATACAGATTATCATTCCACCAGACCCCCGCTGGTGCGCCGTTGAAATCCAAACATGGGTTGAGGACACATGTCTAAGCCGTTTCAAGAGGTCTTCTCCGTCAATTTTAATCTCTTGAATACATATAAATTCTGGGTTTAGGCTAATGTCGTGAAGCCATTGACTAATGATGGTTGCTCTTGAGGGGTCCGTTAGCCCTCTAGCATTTAATGAGATGATGATCATTGTCGTAGTAAGCCCTCTTTGCGGGAGGGAGCTTTGTCCTTTCTTTTCTTGGATTCATCTTTCTTTTTCGCTGCGATCAGATCCCGAATTAGCAATAGGTTCTTGTGGGGGCTTTTCCAGGGTAACTCCATAGGTTGTTTTCCTTTGCGGGATGCCTCCTGTTGGGAAGAACCGGGCACCATTTTTGACACCATTTTCAGAATAGTCGATCCGATGATGGAACTTTCATTATCCGTGTTATCTTCGTTACTAGTAGTAAAGCTGTCTTCTTTGCTTGTAGTGTAACCCTCCTGGGAGGTTTCTTTATTGTCAAAGATCTCTAGGGCTTTGTCGTTGGTGTCCACCTCAAGTTGGTTCCCACCTCGGTAGTAAACTCATTGATCTCCTTTCCCAGATTGTAATACAAGTTGCTGGAGGGGGTAACTGACGTGTTGTTTCGCTCAGAAGTCGCCTTAGGGCTTCTTTTCCTTCTTCTTCTAAATTCGATGAACCCGTCTGCATCAGCTTCTAGATTAAGGGGGCCCTTGACTTCCTCTTCCTTTGTCGAGTGAGTCAATGCCCCTTTGCTGTCTTGAGCGTTTCTAGGGGCTTCTTGATTTCGCTTGCTTTTTTGTCTCAAAGGGCAATCTTTAATCCTCTGACCTTGTTGGCCACAACGAAAGCACGCGTTGGGAAGGTTTTTGTAATTGATGTCTTGCTCCCATACATCCCCTTTGCCTAAGTCCACTTTGATCTTCGATGGAAGCGGCATGCTGAGGTCAGCCTCAACACAGATTTGAGGGTGCCACCGAGCGTTGAATGAGTGTCTTGCACCTTCATAAATGAGACCACCAATGTCCTCGCGTGAGGCCAACGGCTTGCCGATAGGAGAAACAATGTCCCACACAAAGTTGTACAAGAAGTATGGCAAGTTAGGGAGCTCAACCCAGAGAGGGTACCGAAGCGATTTCGATTTGTCGGGAGTAAAATCAGGGGACCATCTGAATAGGCACAGGGTCGCCTGGCCGAGTTGCCAGGTTCTGACATGTTGCTATGAGTGTGCATGTGTGCTTTGATGAGCGTGTATTTCTATGATTGTATATTCACCTTGATGCAAACATTCCTTAACATTCACCTTTTGATGTGCAAAACAAGAACCCATGTATATGGAAGAGCTTTTCATTCACCTTTTGATGTGTAGAACAATAGCCTATGTATGAAGAAGGGCTCCTTTGGATGTTGGCAAATAAAAAAATGCACATTATTCATTCAGTTCTGCCGTTATATCCTCGTGTTTTTTTCTCTCTATCATAGATGTTGTTCCTTTGTATTGTTGCTGCCCATCCTACATGCCTATCTGTTTCCTTCTTATGATGCCCTCTCATCTCCAATAATGCATTACAAATAAGAACAATATCCTATGAATTTTAAGGGTAATTTTTTCTAATACTAGGGTTTCCTTGAGGTTGTGCCATGCTCGAGAGAATGCTTGCTAGATGGTCTCCTTCACATGTGTAGCAATGCTTGATTGAGGTAATCCATGGTGCCTGTTTGCTTGAGACACCTAGCTTCTGAGCTACCTTCTCTGCCAAGTCCTCTATGGAATTAGAGTGCTTAGAGGAATAATTAGTAGAACAATCTAAGTCCTTGTAGACCTTGGAGAGTTCGAGCTCATATCCGAAGTTGTCATCAATATCTATACAGGTTCTCACATAGTACTCTAGCATTCGGGGTTCCTTCAGATAAACATATGATCATAGCTTAGAGCTCAATAAGCTATCTAAGAATAGAGACACTTGCTTGGCTTGAGTGGGCGACTTCGAGATGGGGATCTTTTGATATACTATCTAAACCTATGTCTAGCTAATCTAATTGTCTCCTGAAGGGTTTGTTTGAAACTGTGAATAAAGAAGAAGTATTATGCCTGATCCCACTTTTGGAGAACTCAAAAATAAATGATTATAATTGGTGGTGGATGTCTCTAAATTGCCTTTCTGGTAAAGGCTAGAACTAGGTTAAGCAGTGTTTTTCAAGGTGACTCCAAATGCATTATATTGGGTGAACATGTGTGTACCTAAGCACCAACTTCAATGCTGAAAGCTACTTACCATCACACGAATGCCTCGGTTTGATTCGACATTGCCCGGCAATGGCGCCAAAAACGTGTGTACCTAAGCACCAACTTAGGGACTTGTGGAGAAAGAGACTATACCTCGATCCCCCTCAAGTGCATATAGTGGGGATTCACACTTTATTTATCAATCCGAGGAGTATCAAAGCCTAGCCGAGTGTATGAGGACATGCATTCAAATGACGATCAATGAAAATGAACTTCCCAAAGAGTGCAAACAAGGCAAAGACTAATCCAAACAAGCTTCATCTGTCAGTCATGGTGTCAGGATACTTGGAGCAGCAACCAACAATAAATTGAGCTTTTCTCTCAGTTCCGAACTCCGAATATAGCAAGTAGCATATGCCTTTCCAAGCTCTCAAGAAGATGCATCTAATGGTGGTATTTTCGTTCAATTCTGACACTTCTACTTCAAATTATGAGCAAAATACTGAGCCACAGGAATGACCTTCCTACACTTCAGCACTTCCTACACTTCACACACACATTAACAACAGTAAACAAACACTTTCATGGATAGAAAACAATTCCTAACACTCTTTTCAAGCAACACACAAGCATACAAGCTCACAAAGAAGATGATACAGAGAGGAGAAGACACAAATTCGAAATTATGTGCTCTTCATTCTCACAATGGACAAAAGTCCTTACAAAGAGTCACAAATTGACTTATATACAAGTGCCCTAAAAATGGTCCTTTCACACAAGAGACCGGAACTTTATTCACTAAAAGTCTAATTTCCTACTAATTTACATGGGTAAGCTACTAAACTTCTACGGGGATGCATCTAGAGGACTCCTCTAGTGCATTTACATCGGAAAATATATTACAAAATGATTATGATACAAAAATAAAGTGTCCAAATCAGAAAATTTTTGGGACCCGTCTTTTTCTCTACCTTTTGCTCTTCTTCGCTCTGCAACACTCTCCCCCTCTTTGTCTCTGTCGTCCCTTGACAGGCTTTACTTCTTATCTGTCACTTGTTGTCCGCATGCATCTCTTGGTCAGTTCTGCCTGTTTGTTAAACATGTGTTCATTTTTTATGGCCTCTTTTTGATTCTTTTTTTACATCCTCTGGGCCTGATGCATTCGTGTTGCCTGTTAAGTCGGGCTGCCACGCACGCCACCAGTGGAAGGTATGAAGGTCTAGTTCTTCAGCCTTCGATCTGGACCTTCCAAAGATCAAGAGGTTGAAGTACCTTCTTGGGGTTCTGGAACCGCCGGATATCTTCTTGCACTTCTTCATGGATGCTTCTTGGCCCTGGTTCCTCCTTCCCACCTACGTGCTTTTTCTTGATGTGTGCCCCTGCGGGGCTCTGTGCAGAGATGGGTGTTGCACCCCTGCGGGGCTTCCTGCAGAGACATATCTTCAAATGTAATCTTTTAGTGAAGCTTCTTTCTTTGTCCTCTTCTTTTCTTCTTTTTACTGGACTCTCCCTCAACACCGCCCCCCTCCTGAACTTTGTCGTCCCCGACGGGCTTTGGAAGTCAACGGGAGTATCTTCTGTATATTTTTTGCTCTGTTTCATTAAGCAGATTAGCTTCACGTATCATGAGTTGCTTCCACTGTTATTCTTTCACACCATCATGTGGAGGCTGTCTATGGTCAGCGAAGAAGCTTAGCTCATATGCCACTAGTCTGGCATTCAAATTGGATGACATCTTTAAAAAGATTTCTGAATCAATTTCAAAAAACCCTATGAAAAAGGCTTCTTCGAATGTTTGCATATATGTACTTGGTAAAAACATCAACCTAGAATAATAAGCCATTATTGTGGGTCAGCTAGGCATAACAGACAGATAAAAAATGAGGATATTTGTTCCATAAAAAATGAGGATATCTGTTCCTTGATTAATACCAATGAAATTCAAAAAGGTATACATCGCGTGCTTGAACACTTTCAAAACTGTAAGGATCATGCTAAGAATTTTATTTGTCATCTTGATTGTTAAATCGGGTACTATTGTGTAACAGTGTAGCCAAAATTTGATTGTTTTTACCATGTAATCTTTCGTTGGTAGATAATTATGGGGTGGGCTTGGAAGTAGCGGATAATTGAGCCACTGTTTATTGATAACACCATTCTTTTGCATATCCGAAAATTCTCTTGCTTCTCGACGACGTGGTGTTGGGCAAAATGAAGGATTTACCTGTAATAAGTATGGTGCTGCTTGCCAGTGCACCCGCAATGTAGGATTTTTCTCCAAAAATCTTCTTCTCCAGACAGGTTGTGCCGCTTCAAATTCTTCTTGAGTATAATTGAATGTGTTATCTTTAAAATGCAATTGGTCGTTTGGATTTTTCTGTGTGGTCTTCTTTATGTATTGCATTGTCTTCTCTTTCAATAATCAGTACGGAATGTTGAAACGCTTCATATGGTTTCCAAGTCTTTGCCCTTTATTTTTGCCTCCTTCATTACTTTGATCACTTCACTTTCAAAATTCTCTGTCAATCAAGACACCAATAGTGCCCATTCCTTCTGACCTATTTCTCTACCTCGTCAGTAGGATTCTCTTGTGTTAGCTCTACTGGTGTCCCGACTGGTACTTGCTCTTCTGCTTTAGTTTCTAATTGTGCAAGGCGTGCAGTCTTCTCTTTAACTTCTTGCATAGCTGCTCGGAGTGCTTCTTTGGTAGCAAGTAACTCATTACCAATCTCTGCTACCTGATCCATATTTTCAGTGTAACTTATTGCAAGTTTTCCATTGGCCGTATTCAGTTGCTTTTTTAGCTCAGTGGTTTCTTGAACGTACTTAGGTTCCCATTCATCTCTTAAGGCCTGCTCTTGCTTCAGCAATTCTACATACTTCTCATTCTGATCTTTTAATTCTTTCTGGTCAGTCATAGAAGTCTCTTGTTTTTCTATAGGCTGGTCATATAATAATGCCTTCCTCAATTCTTTATTTCTACTGTGCAAACTATCATTTTCCTCCATCCTCTTGCGTAGCCTCGAAATTAGAAGATGCCATCTGCACTCAATATAGAGCAGTAATTAGTGGCAAGATGGTATCAAGAATCATCCTTCATTTATCCTTCATTAGATTGGCAACACTCCGCGTGAATTGTGTCGTCCCTTCCCCGTGGGTGTGAGAAAGGTAATACCTGGAATTTTTCATACTTTCATATATTTTTATGTTTTTGTTTGAAGGAAAAATTAGAAAAGTTAGTTCATAGCCAAAGCGGTTATTAAATCTTGAGTGATTTTCTTAGATTATGTACAAGTGCTCTTCTATTTCCCGAGAGGGAAATGTGCTTCACTATTCCGAAGTAGAAGAAAAATGTGCCGAATGCTTGGCCTTGTAATGTGGCCCTATCATGCGTACTTTGGGTTCTGGTAACTCCAAATGTGTGCAACTCGAATTATTTGGTTGATGCATATAGATTTTCTTGCCTGTCGGCATCCAAATTTGCTTTACCACATTGGTATAGTCTGTATTCCTAGCATTCCTAGAAGATATAGTGCTTTTCGTGTAATGCTTTTGCTTCGTCTTCTGTTCGAATCTTTGAGTGATTTTTGTTGCATGTCGAGTTTCCTGCTCTATGCTGTAGTGGTGTATCTTTTGTTGTCTTGCCTTTAGATCACAATGATTCTCCTTGTGCCTTGGCTTGTCCTTTTTTATGTTTATCACTTGAGCACATGACTTGGGAATCCATATTTGTGTTCGGGCCGGCTGGGCAGCTACCACGTTTTTCGGACTCCATACTCGAGCAATTCTTTGTGGAACTAGGTGTCCAACGTGATTTGTATTTTTATTCTCTCGTTTCTTCTGATGTCGTGAGTAGTTCTGTTGTTGAAAATACGCATTCACTTGATCTTTTCGGATCCAAGCCTGTCTAGTGTAAGGAATTGGGCATATTCTAATGATTGCAGGTTTGTAGTAGTCATGCCGACTTGTCTCTCTTGTGCAGGGTTCCTCACTGAGGTTGTTATCGGATAGAACACTAATCATATGACTGACTAGATTAGAAGATTGTGTGAAAGCGAAATTCGGTTTATCCTCAGATGGGGTTTTCATAGTGTGAGTGATTATACATTCATCAGAGTGTTCGTTTGAGTGAGACCTCAGTTCTATACACTTGGCTTTGATCGGTCGTTCATCTAACATGCTGAATACCTCACGATGTCCTATCTTGGACGAGATGTATCCTAAGGCCAATTGAATAGTCACTTCATATTCGTATATCCAATCTTGGCCTAAGACGAGCTCTTCTAATAAGTCTTGGTCATGACATATTAAAAGTTTTTGTTCCATTGAGTTGTTTCCAAGATGTAGAAGTAATGTGATCTCTCCGATACATTAAATAACTATTCCTCCCATTCCTATCAGTTGTGTCTTAGAAGGACGTAATTCTTCCTTGAGTTTCTGGGTCAATGAAAATTTGATACAGCTTATAGCGGCTCCTGTGTCAATGAGAGCATCCACCAAGTGGTACTCTTTCGTTCCAGCTCCCAAATTCAAATAGGGTTGCATCATTTGCTGGCTTAGGTTTTCAGTGGCTCTAAAATTAGCCATTGGGACGAGTTCCTCTCCTAGTCGATATCTCTCATCTCTCTCTCTCATCCACTCTTTTCGTTTCTTGATCCGTTCTAGTGCTTCTTGCCTAGCTTCTTCTCGTATTCTTTCTTCTTCTATGCACCTATTTTTACCCATTATTAATCATGACATTATCTCTTCTATCAATGGCTCTAAATATTTTTTCACTCGACATCCACTTATATAGTTTGGTAATAATTCTCCATCTAGGGTTGTTAGACTGATGGCTCCGCTTGTGGATATGCGATTGATGATTAACGTGCCATATCCTCTTTTCTGCAGTTTCTTCGCGTGTTGTTTCAAAGTATAAACCAAAACTAAATCTCCTTCATTCAAGTTTTTATCTTTGATATGAGCATCAAAATAGGCTTTCTGTCGCCTTTTTGCAGCATAAATCCCTGCTACTGCTTGTAACCTAGTTTCATGTAACTTTTCTATTTGATCCAATTGAGCTGATAGTTCATGTCCAGTCCACTCATAAGTTATTGCTACTCTGATAGCGGGTATTAAGAAATCAATTGGCAAAATAGCATTCTGTCCGTACACTAAGTTAAAAGGAGTAGTTCCTATGGCGGTCTTGTAGGCTACTCGGAATGCCCATAAACCATGATGTAATTGTTTATCCCAATCAGATCTTCCATTGTTAAGAATTTTAGTAAGAACTGTGCACAAGATTTTATTTGAACTTTCGGCCTGTCCATTGGCTTGCAAGTGATATGGGGCTGATTTCTTCTGAATTACCAAGAATTCATTCAGTAGGGCTTCTATCACTTCATTCACAAAGTGCATGCCTCTATCACTCACAATTTCTATCGGCAGTCCAAATCTAGTGAAAACGTTCTCAAAGAGAAACTTGGCCGTAGTCCTTGCATCATTTTTCTTGGTTGCTTTGGCTTCAACCCATTTGGTCAAATAGTCTGTGGCTACAATTATGTACTCAAAATGGGATCCTTTAGCTGGTGGGCTAATAGGTCCTATGAAGTCTATTCCCCATTTAGTAAAGGCTTTGGCACTCATCATGGGTTTCAGCGGCATTTCATCTCTTCTAATTGGATATTTCGTTCGTTGACATGTATCACATCGTTGCACATATGTTGCTGCATCTTGATGTAGAGTTGGCCACCACATTCCTGCAAAGAGAATCATTTTTGCAGTTTTATCTGCAGAAAATGTCCTCCTGCAGCTCTTGTATGTGCCATTTCTAAAACAGCAAGATACTCGTCTTCATGAATGCACATTCGTAAATGATTATCTCTTCCTCGCTTAAAGAGTTGTTTTTCTATGAGAGCATAGTCCTTGCTTTGTTCTACAAGTGCACGTTTCCTTGCCAGAGTGGCTCCTTCTGGGTACTCTTGGGTCTTCAAGAACTTTACCAGAGGCATGCTCCACCTTGGTGCCACTGTGGAGTAGCATAATGTAGAGTTCTCTTCTGGATTTCGTTCTTGACAAGTGGGGCAGGCTAATACATAGTTATGTGTATCTCTTTGCATGGTTGTCCAATACATGCCTAATCTCTTCAATGTTTGCCATGTTCCGTTTGCATTTAAATGAGTTTTCCATTGATTTACATGTGCTTTTTGAAGCCACATTTCTTGTTCCTCCTCTTCTACGCATCTCATGAGTAATCCACTTGAATCTTGGTGATACAAACTTCCAGCAATGATATGAAGGTTTTTAGTCTTCCATAGGTCTTGGGTTCGATTTGGTGCGATCCCATGTTTAGGTCCATATGTGAGTATAGGAATCAACTTTTTTGCCCATTGGGGACATACTTCGAGATTAAAAAGGTACGTGTCAGGCAGATCATCTGATACTCCTATGGGTGGTTCTCCATGTGTCATTCTTGATAAGTGATATGCTCTAATGTGGGTATTCCCTTTCTTGACTGCTACTTCAAAATCAAATTCCATTAACAATAGAAACAATCATACTAGTCGTCCTGTATTACAAGGCTTATTGACTAAGTACAACAGAGCTTGATGATCAATGAAGAATTTGAATTTGTTTGCCAATAAGTAGTGTCGAAACTTTTTTACTGCGTACACCATCCCTAGGCCTTCTCCCTCGATCGTGGTATAATTGTGTTCCGTTTGATTCAATTGTCTACTGGCATAGGCTATAGGGTGGTCTAACTTTCCTGTATCTGCGGGTTGAGCTAAGATGCAACCAATGGCAAACTTGGAAGCATCTACGTGAAAGTGAAATGGTTTGTTCCAATTAGGTACTCGAAGGATTGGGGCTGAACTTAATCGACTCTTTAATTCGTTAAAGGCCTTTTCACATTCTTCTGTCCAATTAAACTGAGACAATAAATCATAAAGAGGTCTAGCAATTATGGCATACATGTGTATAAATCTTCGGTAGTATCCGCAATGTCCCATGAATGCTTGTACTTCCTTAGCAGTCTTTGGTCTCGGTAAATCCAGAATCACTTTGATTTTGTCTTCATCCGTTGAGATTCCATTCTTAGAGACAATATGTCCTAATATCTTTCCTTGTCGAACCATGAAGACACACTTTTCCGGATTGAGGCATACTCTATATTGTCGACATTTGGCAAAGATCTTTCCTAGTTCAGGGATATGCTCTGATCGTATAGCTGAATAAGTACATAAATCGTCCACGTATACCTCCATACTCTTTCTCAGGAACTCCTTGAATACATGGCACATCAATCTTTGGAAAGTGGCTGGCGCATTGGTTAGACCAAAAGGCATAACCCTAAAGGCGTATACTCCCCATTCAGTTGCAAAGGTTGTTTTATGTTGGTCCTCAAGGACAATGGCTACCTGATTATACCCAGAAAAGCCGTCCAAAAAACTATAAACTTCCTTCCCTGCCACTCTTTCCAAAAGATGATCCGTGATGGGTAATGGGTAACTATCCCTTATGGTGGCAGCATTTACTTTTTTCAGGTTAATGCATACTTTTAACTTAACATTCTTTTTCGGCACAACCACCAAAGGTGACACCCATTCCGTGTGTTCGATCTCATAAATGAACCCAGCATCTAACAATTTATCTATCTCTTCCTTGATTTTTGCTGAGTACACATCCTTATAAGTGTATGGTCTTTGTTTGGAAGGTTTAGCTTCGGATGTCATAGGGATTCTATGGGCACAAATAGAAGGATCTACTCCCTTCAAATCCTTATATGTCCAAGCAAAGACATCCCTATATTCTCTTATGAGTTGTATTAACTCTTGCTCTTCTTCCATTGAGACATCTTGTCCTATAAAAGTACATCGTTCTTCTCCTTCCTCTAAGGTTACTACAATTTTCTTGGTTTGTTCTTTGTTTTCATATGCTATTCCTGGCCGTGCTATTCGTTTTGGCATTTGAATAGCAATTTTCCTCTCTTCAAATTGGTCTTGAGGCTTGTTTTCTTCATCATCTTTTGCTTTATCTAATCCAAGCTCTTCTTTCTTTGTCCTTTCTTGATTTATTTCATTAGTCATGACACTTACTTCTTGATTTCCACTTTCTGTTTCCATTTGCTCTTGCTCCATTTCAATGTTCTCGTAATCCTCCTTCCATTCTTTTTCAATTACTTCTCCTTCTTCCGCCTCTTGAAGAACTACCACATATAGACTAACGTCATAGCCTTCCTCGTCAAGGCATTCATTCATGGTTATCACTTCTTCGTTTACACATACATCGAGAGTGGCTAAAATCTCCATCCAACCATGAGGTTCAAATTCATCATCTAGGAATATTTGAGGCATGTAGGCTGGATCTTGTATAGATCTAGCGACTCCCTGCCTTTGCTGCCATCCTTTCCTTCTATCCTCTTCCTTTTTTGCAGTTTGGCATATCCATAGGTGAGTGTCTTCTTTCATCCATGATTGGTCGCTTGAACCTATACTGTGAATCGACTGATCGTCTTCCTCCTTATGAATCTGATTCCATTGTAAGGGGGGAACATCTTGATATGTGTATGTGTGGAGATTTATTCTTATTGTGGTTCCTTCATGTTGTAAGTATACTGCGTCTTTTCCCCAATCTTGCACTACCTTTAGCTGTCTCATGAAGGGTCTTCCAAGTATCATTTCATAATTGCTATCCCTTTCAAATTGACATATCACTAAGGTGTGCTCAAATTCAACTCCGCAAGTGGTAAAAATTACTCGTTCCAATAATCCCAAGGGTCTTTCAGTGTGTCCATCTGCCATTTGTATTTTCATGCGTGTTAGTCTCAGAGCTGGTTTTCCCCATTTCTCCCAGATTTCTTTAGTTGCAATTCCCACTCCAGTTCCTGAATCTAAAATAGCTTTAGTGGTATAACCCCTATAGGTAATTGGAAGGCAAGTGTTTCCTTCATCTCCTTCGCTAAAATCTCCAACCTTATCGACTGGGATTTTGACCGTGGTCACCTCATCAGACATTTCCTTCTCTTCAGACTTTGTCTCCAATTGACTGGTTAATTTCTCCTTCAAATGTGGTTTGACCTTCAACAGTTCTTCCAATGTCAGAGTAGAAGGGATTTTTACCTTTCCAAGGTGTTGTATGATGTCCGATGTTTGGACTGATGGGTTCTGTTCTTTTTTTCTTATTGAGGGAATGCAGTATAATTCCGAATTATGTTTGTATTCTCCTGTGTAATTGGGCAAGACCTTTTCACTGTCATTCTCCTTTTCACTTTGGTCTAATAATTCTTCTGAATTTAGCTCAGGTATTGAATGTTCTAATTCACCTCCTGCTTCTAGTTCTTCAAAGGGTGGTTCTATTCCTTCCACTTTCTTCCATCTGTCTTCTTGGACTCTTGCCCACAAGTCTTTAGGCCATTCTCCATCTACTTCGGGGACAATGGATCCTTCCCTTTTATACTCACAGTGATTTTCATTACGTGTCTCACCTTCTTTTCCTTTCTCAGGATCATTAGGGGTGACACACTCTTGGAATTCTTTTTCGGGAATTCGTAAATTGGGTAGTCGAAGAACAAGTTTTTCTAGGGTCTGTTGAGCTACTTCAATTAACTTTTTGCATATCTCCAACCTTTCTTTCTCTAAGTCACCTCTAGGATATCCTTTTTCATGTTGTTCAATGGTTGGTCCCGCTCTTATTCGTGCTTGGTATGCCTGAATCCACATGGCTAACTCTTCTGGCATGGGATCTGCTAAAACTGATCCTACCTCTTCTTTTTTATGCTTTCCTTTTTTATTTTCTTCTTCAAGTTTCTGTTTTTCCTTTTGATCTTGTTCATTTTTTTCCTTCTCCATCTGTTGCTGTAGTTTCTTTTCCTTTATCCTATCTCTATGATTCTTCCATCTCTGTGTTCGTTTACTTGTAACACTTTTCCCAGGCTCTTGTGAGTCTTCAACTCTTTGAGGTGCGGGTGTATTCACCTCTCTGTCGCTTTGGTCATTCTCCCCAGTTTTTTCTGGTGTCTCTCTAGCTTTAGCTCTTGTTATTGCTTTCAATGGCACGGTGTACTCCTTATCACTCCCTGACGACTCTATCACTTCTATCACATTGATTTGCACGTTCGACTTAACTTTGCTGGGGTTTTTGGGGCAATCTCTAAAAAGGTGTTCTTTACCATAATCACTACAGTATCCTTCCCAAACTCATTGTGGTGGTAGTGGGTTTGGTAGTGTACATTCCCTGATATAGTGATCACCTCCACATCTATAACATGGTCCTCTAGGTACAGGCGGTCTGTTCATAGGTCGGGGGTGTATGGGTGCTCTGGGAGCAGTGTACATTAATGACAGGTAATTGTGCTCATATGCGTAAGAACTATCTGGTGCTTCCATGCAATATGCGTAAGGTTTGTACATTTGGCCATATTCTATCATAGAGCTCTCATAATTGGGATAGTTTCCTTGACTATGGTCATAGGATGAGTCATATGGTTCATTACTAGTCAAAGGTGTGGCTGGAACTATTGCTCTCTCTAAGTTTTCTTCAGGTTGAGCCATTTTCACTAGGACAACATTCTGAGGATGGGGTGGTTGTTGCCCTAACACCGGTTGTGGTTGAGTGTAATTTTGATAAGCATAAGGTCGTGGTAATGGTGCCTGCTGCTGATATGTCAGATATCTAAAGGCTTCTCCTCCTTGATCTCTCTTAGGGTATCCATAAGGTCTCATGAGCGGTTGTATTAGTCTTGATTGCCGATTGTAAGGACAATTTTCTGTGCTGTGGTTTGTGTACTTTTGTTCTATGCTACAATATTGTAGAGGGCCCGGGACAGGTGGTCTTTTGTAAGCATAAGCAGTTGGTGGGACTACTCCCCTAGTGCACAAATGAGAGGGATGATCACCTCCTTAATGCATACATCTTCTAAGCATGGGTACTCTCATTGGGTTGTTGGCGTAGTTCCTCTGTCCTTGAACGTTCAACTTCTTTGCTACTAAGTCGGCTATTTCCTCTACATTGTTCTTAGGGTTTGATGTGCTGCTGGCGGAATCTTCACTTTTCACACTACCTTGAGGTATTTTCAGATCTTCCGCTAGATTGTCCTCTAGGTCAATACATTCTTTCATACATTCTTGCAAAGTTTGAACTCTTTTCACATATACCAGAGATCTTAATGATCCATTCACTAACCCTTCCAAAAACAATGACACCATCTTGTTTTGAGTGGGTCTCTCTTCAACAGGGCATCTATCCACATATTGTTTGAATCTCCTTGCTGCCAGTCTCACTGATTCCGTAGGAGCTTGCTTAAAACTATGGATCAATGAGGAGGAGTTGTTTTTAATCCCAGATTTAGTGAATTCTTCAATTAATTCTTGATAGAATTGTTCCATGTTTTGAAAATTATTAGGATCTAACGGCTGGAACCAAGCTAAAGCTATGTCTGTCAAAGTTAGACCAAAAGATTCATATTGTATCAAGAAATCTTCCACTTGTTCGGCTCTGATAACTTGCTTGAATTCAGCTATATGATTGTAAGGTTCACTAGAGCCATCATAATGGTTTCTCATGCATTTGGCGACTTGAATGGGTCTTAGTCTTCTTCCTGCCTCAGATGGTCTAGGCATCACAGGGAAAACTGGTCTTCCTATCGGTATACCAGGTCCTCTTACAACAGGTGGTCTATCTGGGATAGGGATTCTATTTCTTGGGTCAACAGGTGGCTGAGGCCGATAGTTATGGTTATTTGCAGGCATAGCAAACTGCACATGGGGTCTAATCGGGATTTTTGTTTGTTGTGTTTGTCCAGACTGTTGATATGAATTATCTTGGAAGGTTCCTTGAGGGTTCTGAGAAGTAGTAGCTTGCTCCCTAGGAGGGAACACTGGAATGTTCTGATATTTCAACCCTCCTCTTTCTAACTCGGTTAGAGGCCAGTACCTCTTTTGGTTTTTGTCCAAATATGTGATAATGGAGGGGACTTCTAGATCTTGTAACTCATAGACAGTAATTGGGTTAGGGGCTACTTCCCATAATGAAGAGTGGGCTCTAAGGAGATTCTCCATTCCATTGATCAAATACACATCCATTAAGGAGTCATCTTGGGGAACTAGGTCTCCTCTCCAAACCCTAACAACAGTAGATCTCCCCCTTGGAGTGGTCACTTGCTCTTCATGTCCCTCTGTATTAAGGTTATGAGCATTATCTTCTTCCCCATGTTCATTGATGTTTTCAGGGTGTTCCATGAATACATATTGGATATCTCTTTTGTCCATATAAAACGCTCCTGCATACTTAACTGCTGGCCTAGGCAGTATGTAAGCATCTGAAGCTTTCTTTAGTCTTGCCACTGATCGGTTTAGACCATCTAGGTAGATAGGTATCTCATTTTGGTTGGTGTTCACATATTCCAAAGATGTCTGATATTCTCCCTCAATAATTGACATCATGCCAATCATTGGTACAGTGTTCTGCATATTCTCTGAAGTCATGGGAATTTCTTCCTCTGACTCACTGGAGGTGTCACAATAATGGGAACGGCTACTTGGTTCGGCTACACTTCCCACTGAAGAGATTACACTTCTTCGGCTTCCTAGGGTTCTCCCAGACCTTAGGTTCATTCACTTAAAAGGTTTGATTAACCTTAACCAACCTCCAGCTCCTAGAGTTCTTTACTCAGGGTCAGAATTCTAGAGAAAATTTGGTTGGAAAAGGACTGACAGTGAATCCATAATTCACGATACTTGACCCCAAAAAAGTCCACAATACACGATATTTCACCACAAAAAATCCCGATGATACTCGATACTTAACCTTGCTGTGTCACTCACGATACACGATAGTCCACAAGTATCGCGAGAAAATTCCCGATGATACTCGATGTTTGTGAGGTATCGGGAAAGCCGCCTCCGCGATACACGATATCAGATAAGTATCGCGATCAGAGACTCATGATACACGATACTCGATAGTCCACAAGGGGATTCTCCACGATAGTCGATACTAGACAGAGATCGTTTTTCTGTGAGCACGATACTCTATACTGGACAAGTATCGCGAGAATTTCCAGCGATAGACGATATCTAGCAAGTATCGCGGAAGTGACGATGCTCGATATGCCACAGGTATCTTGATTGAAAATTCACGATAGATGATACTCAACAGGTATCGCTATCGGATCTTGATACACGATACACGGTGTCTGATAAGTATCGCGAGTGTTTCTCAGCGATGCACGATATTTGATGTCTTGCAAGTGTCGCGATACTCGACCACAGGAGTTCATGATACCTAGGTATCGCGATACCTCAACCGCGGGAGAACATGATACTTGACACTTTTTCAATTTTTTGCAAATGTTTTTTGGATTTTAAATGCATATAAGTGTTTCTCAAGCTCATCTACCCTCTCCTCACCATCTCTATCACAAAAACAAACTTTCTTCACCCCGGGATGACTTTCACGATAATTGACGCAGGTCATTTTTCTGAAAACTTGATTTCAAAAGGAGTTATGCACAAAGAATCAATAGTGTGCTCACCTTGGAAGCTTTTCCCAACTCCCTTATCCCTCTTGCTCGCACGACAAAGCTCAAAAACCCTGATCTCAGCTCATACACTCGACAGATTGCTCTCACGATACTTGTTCTAGAGACAAGTGACTTGATCAATGACAATTTGTTTGGTTTTTATACCTTTTGAAAAATTCTTCCTAATTGAAAAGACTCACAAGACTAGAGTTGATGGCTACTCTAACTCCCTAACTACTCCCTTCTTCCTCCTACTCTACTCATTCCACTCACTTCCCTAGACTATTAACTCACTACACACACTTCAAGAGTGAGAAGTAGTAAGTGCGGATGAGTGTGACTTACCAAAGAAGAGAATTTCACAACTCCTCTAATTGCTTCACTGCTGAAAGCTACTTACCATCACACGAATGCCTCGGTTTGATTCCACATTCCCCGCTAATGGCGCCAAAAACGTGTGTACCTAAGCACCAACTTAGGGACTTGTGGAGAAAGAAACTATACCTCGATCCCCCTCAAGTGCATATAGTGGGGATTCACACTTTATTTATCAATCCGAGGAGTATCAAAATCTAGCCGAGTGTATGAAGACATGCATTCAAATGACGATCAATGCAAATGAGCTTCCCAAAGAGTGCAAACAAGGCAAAGACTAATCCAAACAAGCTTCAACTATCAGTCATGGTGTCACGATACTTGGAGCAGTAGCCAACAGTAAATTGAGCTTTTCTCTCAGCTCTGAACTCCGAATATAGCAAGTAGCATATGCGTTTCGAATCTCTCAAGAAGACGCATCTAATGGTAGTATTTTTCAGTCAATTTTGATGCTTCTATGTCAAGTTATGAGCAAAATACTAAGTCGTGGGAATGACCTTCCTACACTTCAGCACTTCCTACACTTCCCACATTAACAACAGTAAAACAAACACTTTCATGGATAGACAACACTTCCTAACACTCTTTTCAAGCAACACACAAGCATACAAGCTCACAAAGAAGATGATACAGAGAGGAGAAGACACAAATTCGAAATTCTGTGCTCTTCATTCTCACAATGGCCAAACATCCTTACAAAGAGTCACAAATTGACTTATATACAAGTGCCCTAAAAATGGTCTTTTCACACAAAAGACCGGCACTTTATTCACTAAAAGGCTAATTTCCTACTAATTTACATGGGTAAGCTACTAAACTTCTACGGGGATGCATCTAGAGGACTCCGCTAGTGCATTTACATCAGAAAATATATTACAAAATGATTATGATACAAAAATAAGGTGTCCAAATTGGAAAAATTTTGGGGCCCGTCTTTTTCTCTACCTTTTGCTCTTCTTCGCTCTACAACACTCTCCCCCTCTTTGTCTCTGTCGTCCCTTGACAGGCTTTACTTCTTGTCTATCACTTGTTGTCCGCATGCATCTCTTGGTCAGTTTTGCCTGTTTGTTAAGCAGGTGTTCAGTTTTGATGGCCTCTTCTTGATTCTTTTTTTACATCCTCTAGGCCTAATGCATTCGTGTTGCCTGTTAAGTCGGGCTGCCACACAGGCCACCAATGGAAGGTATGAAGGTCTAGTTCTTCAGCCTTCGATCTAGACCTTCCAAAGATCAAGAGGTTGAAGTACTTTCTTGGGGTTCTAGAACCGCCGGATATCTTCTTGCACTTCTTCATGGATGCTTCCTGGCCCTGGTCCCTCGTTCCCACCTACGTGCTTTTTCTTGATGTGTGCCCCTGCGGGGCTCTGTGCAGAGATGGGTGTTGTGCCCCTGCGGGGCTTCCTGCAGAGACATATCTTCAAATGTAATCTTTTAGTGAAGCTTGTTTCTTTGTCTTCTTCTTTTCTTCTTTTTACTGGACTCTTCCTCAACAACATGTCATCCACTTGTTCAGCTCGCAACACTTGCTTGAACTCAGCCATGTGATCATAGCGATCACCTATTCCATGAAAGTAATTTTGCATGGATTTCACTAATTGGGTGGTTCTCAATATTCTGGGGTGCTCTTTAGGCCTAGGTAGAGGAAAGTCTTCTCCAACACATTGGGGTCCAGGTTCACATGGTCTCTCTCTCTCTCTCTGTCTCTGTCTCTCTCTCTCTCTCTCTCTCTCCCACTCTATGTGTCTTTGTGGCAGATCGGTCTCTTCCTAGCAAGTTATCAAAGCTCACTTCATGTCTCTTGTTGGGGGATTCTTAGACAAGAAGGAGTTTGAGGGTTTGTAGGAGAAAATGAAAAGACCAGAAGAGGAACTACACCTTGGAAGCTTCTGCCGATTGATTACAGTAAGACAATTACAATGTTTGAAGCAAAATACAAGCCAATACTTCTGTGCACAATCACACATAGTGCTCAATTACAAAATACCCAATATCCCAAGGTATTCTTGCCACCGGCCTCCTCTGCACCAGACCTCCACCTTCTTCAAGCTTATCCTTGTGCACACCTTGCACCAAGCTTCCACTAAGGGGGAGGAATGAATACCTTCTGTCGGCACGCGCACACTGCAAAGAGACCTTGAGATCCTTGGGGGACTAGCTTAGCACCCTCTGCACAATCCCTTAGTCACTCTCTATGCACTCCTGCAACTCCACTTCTCTGCATCGCACACTGGTGACCCTTGCACTTCTCTTTCTTGCTTCACTTAGACTATGCTTCTCTTGCTTACTCTAAGATTGGTCCAAGAATAGACTTTGCCTTGATTTTAGTGTGTCGATCACGTACGCTCCTAATTGCAATAGTATCTTGGTGCTCACTTTGATGTCCCAAGATTGTCTTCACAAGTGGCAGCCAACAACTCACTGTTTTGTCCTGTAGTGACTTTAGACTAAAACCAAAATTTTAATGGGGGAACCATACTTTCACCTGTGCGTACGCTGCCGGTTCACATACCTTCACATTTCCTTTTAAGTCTTCACTTTTGCACATAAGAGGGGGTTCACCTGAACCTTCCAAAACACTTTAAAAAAACACTTTGAACCTTAGGGAAATTAGAGAAAATACCTCTGCAACCTGCAACCCACTTTCTCCAATTTACCCTTTGTGGACAATTAATTGTGCACTACCTGTGCACTTTGACACCTACACTTTAGCACTTTGACTTTGCACCTGTTGACTTTGACCTTGAATTTGTTGACTTTGACCAGTTGACTTTGACCTTTTGACTTCGTCAGCCATTGACTTTGACCAACGTGACTTTTATGGGCTCAACAGTTGCCCACCACCTAATGTGCTCTCCGTCCCGGAGAGCTATAGCCAAAACGCTGAGCATATAGAACATCATGATAATGGAGCTACAAAATCTTGAAGAGGACATCTGAGCAGCAACCAATTCCACCAGATCAAGCACCAGAAAAGAACCAGAAGTGGGAGTTTGTTATGGAAAAGCAAAAAGGGGGCAAGGGGAGGGTAGAAAGGAAGGGGAAGGGAGGGCTGATGGGGCTGAGAGGGATAGGGTCGGGAGGGGTAAGGATGTGGCTGGGCAGATGGGTAAAGGGAGGGATTAGGAGAAGGATTATGGGGTCTGGAGAGAGGAAAAATGATCAAAGAGGAAAGCTACAAAGGGAGCATATGTGAATTATTGAAACATATGGTGAGAGGAGGTGATAATAGACAATGTGGCCAAAGTGGTAAAATAAAAACAGTTGATAATCGTGGCAAAACATGTGGATTTGGACCAAATGCCAAAGAAAAAGTGGGAATTGGGAAAAATAAAGTCAAAAACTGAGTCCAGAGGTGCCAAAAAACATGAAAATGACTCCATTTCTGTAAAAAACGGCCAACCGAGGCACAATCCAAAGCCAAAAGCTTTGAGCCATAAAAATTTAAAAATATATATATATATATAATAATAATAATATAATTATATATATATAATTATATATATATATATTTTTTTTTTTTTCTTTTTCTTTTTTTTCTTTTTTATTTGAATGCGAACGCCTATGCAGAAAAAATGAAAAGAAAAATAAATCACAAAAATAATAAAATAAAATATAAAATAATAAAATAAAAAATAAAAAATAAAAATGAGAAAATAAACTCAAAAAATAAAAAAAATAAATTTTGGGGGGGTGGGGGGCTGGGGGGGGGGGGTGGGGGGGGGGGGGGGGGGGGGGGGCAGGGGCTAAATTTTGCGGCCAAGACAAAATGTCATATGACAGGCAAATTTTTCTCCTACCTTTCATAACAAAAATTTTGACATGTTCATACAAGGCATATACATATAATATATATACAGATATATAAAAAATGACAGGCAAATTACCAATTAGAGCTTGTCATTTGACAGGAAGTTTCAAAAAACACCTGTTTTGACAGGCAAAATGCGTGTCAATTTTAAGCCCTTGGGGGGGGGTGGGGGGGGAAGGGGGGGGAGGGGATTTTTTCTTTTTTTTTTTTTGGAGCAAAAAGCAAAAAAACGCCTTGGGGGGCCTTTTTTTTTAGAAATAACCCAAAAATAGAAAAAAATGAAGGAAAAATAAAAAAAAACCTAAAAGTGGCCAAAAATTCTTAAAATTTTCTCATGAAATTTTCCACAGGGCTAGGCCTAATTTCTTTCATCAAACCACAGAGAGCCTCCTTTTATTCCTCTTATTTGGCAAGAAAATGACATCGTAAAGGGATAAAAAATGCTAGAAAAATGCTAAAATTGCTAGAAAAAATTTCCAAAAATACCCAAAAGTTTTTACGTTTGCAGAGGTTATGAAATGCCTTCTAGGTTTGCTAAAAACACCGGGAACAAAAATGAAAGTGATAAAGAAAACTACTAAAACTGAGCAAAATGAGATGAGAAAGCTATGAACAACCTAGAGAGATTTTGCAGTTCGAGGTGATCCATACTTCTTGAAGTGTGTTGATGATAGGCCTTGAGCCTTGATATGTTGACCAGTGGCAAGGCCCCTCCTTTCAGCGTCTCTAACTCCACAGCACCCCAATTTAGCATTGTTTTGACTCTATAAGGTCCTTCCCAATGTGGAAGCCATTTTCCTCTTAGTTGTGTATGAAGATGAGGTCTATGGAGAAGAACTAACATGCCTGCTTCAATGTTGTTGTTCCACAGATGTTGATCATGTGCCTCCTTCCTCTTCATCTAAGTCTATCAATTGTTTTGTTGCTAGTAGACGAATCTCCTCCACTTTATGTAGTGCTCCAAGCCTCTGAGAGACATCACAATCCTTCTTGCCCTGCATGAATGCTATCTTAGGTGATCCATGTAAAAATTCAAAGTGCTCAATGGGCAATATGCCATAAACCAGTTGGAATGGAGAATATCCCGTGGCCTCTTTGTAGGCTAACCTGTATGCCCATAGGGTACCTTGATAAGCAATGCCCTAGGAAGTGGGCTGTAACATACACTCCTTTCTTAACATTGAGATTAAAACCTTATTTGTCAATTCAGCCTGTCCATTGGCTCTTGGAGAGTAAGCACAGGAGGTCCTATGTAGAATTCTATACCTGTTGAAAATTTCCTGCAAGACTTTATTGACAAAAGCGGTACCCTGATCTGTACAAATTTCAAGTGGACATCCAAACCTGCAAATGATGCTATTGTAAATGAAATCAGCAACAGATTGGGCAGTGCAGTCTGGGGAGGCAATAGCTTCAGCCCACTTTGTTGCATAATCTGTAGCTATCAAGAGATATTTCTCTCTTTTTGGAATCGCGGGAGGGTAGATGGGCCCTACAAAATCTAGCCCCCCACTTCTCAAATGGTTGCCAGGAAGTGGAAACAATCAAGGGGTTATGCCTCTGCTTTGTTGGCTTAGGTCCACACCTCTGGCAAACATCACATGCCTTTCCCCATTCATTTGCATCCTTAAATAGTGTAGGCCACCATAGACCAGCATCCAGTATCCTCTGACTCATAATATGCCCTGGAAGGTTCCCACCACCTGTTCCTTCATGTGCAGAGTGAAGGACTTCCCTCACTTCTTCTTCTTCCAAACACTTCCTAAACCTGTCATCCTTGCCCTGTCTATATAATTTATCTTCAATGAAGGTATATGGTCTACTCTTGATTAGCAGTCTCTTCCTTTGCACAGCACTAGCCTTTTCTGGATACAACCCAGTTTTAATGAAATTCTTGATATCATAATACCAACCTTGAGCTTGTACAGCAAACGGATGAGCATCTAGAAAATCATCATTGATTCCACTAGCTTGATTCATCATATTGATTCTGGATAGGTGATCCGCCATAACATTTTCTTTACCTGGTCTGTGGACTACAGAAAAATCAAACTCTTGGAACAACAATAACCACCTCCATATTCTACCAGTGGCTTGTGGTTTGTTGAGCAAGTATTTTAGTGGTTGGTGATCTGTTATAATAATAAATTTTACTCCCAGTAAGTAAGGACGAAATTTTTGGACAGCAAAAACCATTGCTAGGGCTTCCCTTTCTGTAGTACTGTAATTCCTTTCAGCCTTGGTCAAGATTCTACTGGCATATTGAATTGGTGTGTCCACTTTAAATTCTTCACTGGGTTGGGTCAGAACTACCCCCACTGCATAGGCACTGGCATCTACATGTATATGAAAGATTTTTGACCACTCAGGTGTGATCAAAATAGGAGCAGACACTAACCTTGCCCGTAATGTTTGATATGCTTTTTCCTCCTCTTCTTCCCATTTAAAAGCTACTTCCTTACCTGTAAGTCTCGCCAGTGGTTTGGCTATCTCTGCATACATTTTTATAAACCTTCTATGGTATCCAGTATGCCCCAAGAAACTCTGAATCTCTTTAGGAGATTTAGGTTTAGGCAACTTTAATATAGAAATGATTTTGTCAGGATCTGGGGCCATACCTTTAGCCGACACCACATGTCCTAAGAGAGTTCCTTCTGTCACAAGGAAATGACATTTGTTTGGATTGAGCTTTAGCTTAGTCTCCCTGCATCTTTTGAAAACATTCTGCAGCTGCCTCAAGTGATGGTCCAAACAATCTAGAGGAGTTTCTTTGTGAGAACTTGAAAACGAAGAGAAGTCATCCATGAAGATTCTAAGTGATTCCAGCAATAGGGGGCCAAAAATGAGATTGACCGTTCTGTTAAAGGTGGCTGGAGCATTTCTGAGCCCAAATGGCATTTTTACATTCACATATGTTCCCCAAGGTGTGATAAAAGCAGTCTTTTCACGATCCTCTGGGTGTATTGATATTTGATTATAGCCACTAAATCCATCCATAAAGCTATATAATGCATGCCGAGCCACTTCTTCAATGACCTGCTCTGCAAAAGGCATTGGGAACCCATCTGGAATGGTTACCTTGTTGAGTGCTCTAAAGTCAACACAAATTCTGATTTTATTAGTATTCTTCTTTGGTATTATAACCATAGGTGAGAGCCACTCTGAGTGTTCTACAGGAATGATGATTCCTGCATCCTCCATCTTCTGTATTTCCACATAGACAGCTTCAGCATATTTTGGATTAAGTCTATAACTCTTCCCTCTTATGGGTTTGGCTCCATCAACCAGAGGGATTCTGTGCTCTCCATAAGTTGCAGGCACTCCTTCTAAGTCTTTATAATGCCAGGCAAAAACATCTGTATAATGGGTCAAGAATGATTTTACCTTTTCAAGGAGCCCTGGGTGGCTCCACAACCAAGTGGCCACCAAAACTGGCTGATTATTGTCTTGAGTGCCTAATTGTATTTCTTGGACAGGATTTCTCTCTACCATATTATCTTCGTGCTCATCTTCTACCTTGTCTTCTTCTACTAGCTTTTCGTGCATTGCTTCATAAGCAGGTGTATTTTGGACTTCAATGTGTTCCTCCTTGTCCTACATCCATCCTGCAGGAATTTCTTGAATTGGGAAAGAACATTCTTCACTAGAATTTTTTACCTTGCCTTTAGCTTCAGTAACCTCCTTATCTGTGGTTGTCATATCCTCCTCCAAGTTGTATTTGAGGGGTGTCTTCCTGCCCCTTCTGTGGTCTGTGATGGGCTCTCCCAATCCATCAACTTGGACTTTCTCCTTATCTTCACCATAACCTTCAGTCGTGCAAGAATTATTAAGAAAAATTCCAAAACAAGAGGAAGAGTTGCCTGCTTGGAGCCAATTTAAAATATCCTCTTCTTCCTTGAAATCTATTTGGGGTTGATCCTCCGATTCTGTTTCCATGCATATACCAACTGTTTGCATCATGCTAGTGTTTCCTTGATTATCTGGGCCCTCTTCTAAATGAATCCGTGTCAGCTCTTGCCCTTTCTTTTGTACCCACATAGTGTCCTTGCCCCAATCATGAATGACACTTACATGCCTCAGCCATGGTCGTCCAATTAAGAGGGGAAATCCTCCTTCAACCTGGGGCAATCTTAAAACCACAAAATCCAAAATGAATAGATTACCTTGTACTTCAAGTGGAACTTTTGGGATCACTCCCAAGGACCTTACTTTGCTCTGATCTACCAAAGTAATAGTGAAATTTGCAGGCCTTGAAGGGTGGAGTCCAATCTTTTCCATTGTATGTTCAGGCATCAAGTTAATGCCAGAACCACCATCCAGAATAACTCCTTGAAATTCATGACCTTGGATAGATACTATCTTTTATAATCTATAAGGGGTGCTTCCCCTACAATTTTTCCTTTATGTAAAACAGCAATCTTTGCCACCAAACTTGTAGTAGAAGCTTCATCAATTATCTGCAATAACTTTGACCTGAATTTCCCATCCATCTTTATTAAATAAAAAATACTAACCTCCTTTTTCATGGACTTGAGTAGTTTTGAAGCCTCTTATTCCTTGAGAGCATGGGCTCCAGTTGACTTATCAAACTCCTCATGAGCCCTGTTGAAGGCATGCCCAATGGCATCACTGGTGCATATGAGATCTCCTTTTTGACTTGTATCTGCACCTGTGGTGACTTTATCTTCACATGGTTCTCTGTTTTGATTCCATTCCTTAATCTTTGACGCTTGTCCTATGTCTGCTTGAGCCTTCCCCTTGCTTCTTGTCTGCATAGTCAAAGATTCTATTTCTTCTAATTGCACCACCCTGGTAGATGGTGATGGCTCATTGACCAGATCACACACTTGTTCTTTGTGCACCGAAATCATTTGAATATGAGGCCCGGATGAAGAGGCTTGATTCTTAGGACAACAATTTGTATAATGGTCTCTTGCATCAGGGCAGTTCCTGCAAGGAGGGGCATTTTCTGGTAGGGTCCACCTACTTTGATAGTACCCACATTCTCCACATCTGAAACAGATGATTGGCCTCCTAGGCCCATTTCCAAAGTTATTCCTCTGTCTAGGATTATAGTTGTTACCTTGATTTGGTGCAGCAGCCATCACATTTGCTGGTGTTGGGGGTCCTCCTTGTGTCCAGTATGTCGTTGCAGGCATTCCTCTTGATTGGCATTCATGGGCCTCATGGCCAACTTTCCTGCATAATTGACAAGTCACACTTAACAGAGGACATTCACTTACTATGTGACCTTGCTTGCTGCACATGGAACACCAAAGTCCACTGTTGATGCCACCTCCTTTGAGCTCCTGCAACTCCTATCGCAGCTGAGCCAATTCTTCTGCCTGTGCCTCCTCCTCGTTTTGGAGCTTTAGTGCTTCAATCTCCCTTCTCAACTGAGCAACAACATTCTCCTCCTCTTTGTAGGGCTTATTTCTTTTTAAGCCCTCCAGCTCCTTCCTTAGCTGGATCATTGGATCCTCCATTTCTGTACCATATGTTGGTTGGGAGGAAGTTGCTCCATACTAGTACCTTATCTGCTCCAAGCGTGTGGTTGTGTTGATGAACTCCTCTATGGAGGCTGTAGGTAACACTAATTCCTTTATTTTGCATTGGGTGGCCACTGGTAGGGGCTTAGCTAACCACTTCTTAACAAAAAAATCGTGTGGTGGATCTGGCAATTTAGCCATTAGTGCTTTGGCCCGAGTCACAAACTCTAGGAACTTTTCTCCTGGACCCAATCTTAAATTTTCTAGCTCTTCTATGATAATCTCCGTAGTGTTGCAATGCTGGAACTGATTTTTAAATGCATCTTTCATCACATCCCAAGTGGTAAAATGGTTTTCAGCAAACTAGCTGAACCACTTATCAGCTAATCCCTCTAATGAGGCAGGGAAGAGAATAAAAAAGGCATCCTCCCTACCCATTAGGCCTCTAGTCTTACATAGTGCCAAAAACCTTCTAATGTGTTCATCTGGATCCTCCTGAGCTAGGCCTTTGAAAGAAGGAAACTTTATATTTAATCTAGAGAGTAAAGTTTCCAAGTCTACCTGACCCGCCATGCTCTTGACTGATGATGTTGAAGATAGTGGACTGGAGGACCTTCTAACAACCTTCCTTCTTCTTTGCTTGCAGGTGACCCTCAATGTTTGGGACCGGGTTGCGGTCATGAGGAGCTCATAGCCCACTGAATATGAGACACTTGATAAGAATATTTACCTTTAGTTTGATGAAGTAGCACTGTGGTTCCGTCGACACTTGATCTCTTCTATGCTTTGCACTTGGTTTCTCCTAAGCTCAAATCTCCTCGGAAGTCCCACCGTGCGTGCCAAATTTTGTTGGGGGATTCTTAGACAAGAAGGAGTTTGAGGGTTTGTAGGAGAAAATGAAAAGACCAAAAGAGGAAATACACCTTGGAAGCTTCTGCCGATTGATTACAATAACACAATTACAATGTTTGAAGCAAAATACAAGCCAATACTTCTGTGCACAATCACACAGAGTGCTCAATTACAAAATACCCAATATCCCAAGGTCTTCTTCCCACCGGCCTCCTCTGCACCAGACCTCCACCTGCTTCAAGCTTATCCTTGTGCACACCTTGCACCAAGCTTCCACTAAGGGGGAGGAATGAATACCTTCTGTCGGCACGTGCACACTGCAAAGAGACCTTGAGATCCTTGGGGGACTAGCTTAGCACCCTCTGCACAATCCCTTAGTCACTCTCTATAAACTCTTGCAACTCCACTTCTCTGCGTCGCACACTGGTGACCCTTGCACTTCTCTTTCTTGCTTCACTTAGACTATGCTTCTCTTGCTTACTCTAAGATTGGTCCAAGAATAGACCTTGCCTTGATTTTAGTGTGTCGATCACGTACGCTCCTAACTGCAATAGTATCTTGGTGCTCACTTTGATGTCCCAAGATTGTCTTCACAAGTGGCAGCCAACGACTCACTGTTTTGTCCTGTAGTGACTTTAGACTAAAACCAAAATTCTAATGGGGGGACCATACTTTCACCTGTGCATACGCTGCCGCTTCACATACCTTCACATTTCCTTTTAAGTGTTCACTTTTGCACATAAGAGGGGGTTCACCTGAACCTTCCAAAACACTTTAGAAAAACACTTTGAACCTTAGGGAAATTAGAGAAAATACCTCTGCAACCTGCAACCCACTTTCTCCAATTTACCCTTTGTGGACAATTAATTGTGCACTACCTGTGCACTTTGACACCTGCGCTTTAGCACTTTGACTTTGCACCTGTTGACTTTGACCTTGACTTTGTTGACTTTGACCTTTTGACTTTGGCCGCAATTGACTTTGACCAACGTGACTTTTATGGGCTCAACATCTCTCTTTGCCTTTTTTTTATTTGAGAACCATGAGCTAGGGATGTTCCTGATCTTTGGTGAAAAGAAACATTAGCTCATGGTGGGAAAAAGACCAATTCACCCCTCCATGTGTAGGCATGCCTCCCATGCCTAGATACCACAAGTGCTCATTCTAACATGTTATCTAGGTACACCACTTTTCTAGGTGTATCTCAATCCTTGAAATCGTAGATAGTGACCATTCCTACTTCACTTGGTTGCTCATACATATACCTCTAGAATGCCTCATCTGTATCCTTATTCAAAAACATCTCAATACTTCTGGTTGACCACCCGTGTCAATACAGATTTTCCTGTCGGTGTTCTAAGTTCACCATCTAGTTGTCCCTATTCTAGGTCTCCCATTTTCCTTGTTGGGATCACTACCCCAAATTCATTGAGGAACTGAATGCCTTATGGGCGTGTGTCTTAGAACTACCCACTCAAGTTATAGTTCACTTAGTGATTCCGTGGCTTGACTCCCCACTGGATATACCAGAGGCCGAAGAAACTATGACTATTCCAGTAGAACCTACATTCGAGGAAGAGTATGAATGACAACTAGAAATTAGTGGTTGTTTAACGGAAGAAGATCAGGATACCTTTGAATTGCCCACACTTGTGTGGATGAGAGCTATCAAAGAGTTAGGAAAAATGCACTCTGTCCACGTTGAAGCACAATTACATGCCATGTCGACCATCGAGGAGAGCATCCTTCAGTCTCCATATTTCGTAGAGTTGGTGCCAAGATTGTAGATTTGAATAAATGAATTACAATACTGTTGGAACTCAAGGTCAAGCATAAAACATGGAAGCACATCAAAGAAGTAGACATAAAAGAAGAGAGAGCAAGTAGGGAGCTCCCAGAAGTGTATGTCAAATTTTCAGAAGAATCCCCTACAAAAATAGTGATTTTCATCACTAAAAACCATTGTAAATACCATTTTCTATTTTTGCAACTCCATTTTGTTCAAGCCAAGGAGTCCTTGAGCTTGAGGAGTATTAGAAGTATCATCCTACCAATTTTCATAATTTTTAGACTTCGTTTGAGCCCTCAAATAAGCCATGGAACCTAATTTTTAACTAGGCCGGACACTAGGTCTGGACAGGGCCAAAACTAGTCAAAAAACTATAAAAAGAGCTAGAGAGCTCATTTTTGGGTTAGCTTGTGAGAGAATAGAGCTTTTGTAAGAGAACTCTTTTGCAATCGAAGCTTTCCATTGTTCCTCTCTTTGATCTTACCTTGTGCACGTGTGTGTGTATGTGTGTGCATGTTTGTGTGCTTTCACTCACGCACTTGTGCCTTCACTTGCTCGTGGTCTTCATACCGGTCCTCACGTCTCCGCGGATCGACAAGTAAAGGAGGTGGTGCTTACGCTTGAGCTACACCAAATTTTGGCGCCGTTGCCGGGGAGAGAGCTTCGAGGACGAGCGTTGTGATGGTAAGATCGTAGATTTGCGACGTTGGAAGGTAAAAAAACTGTCATTTTTGTTCATTTTCTGATTTTTCTTCATCTTCATCATCATCACCATCTCCATCTTCTTCCATCTTCTTCTTCATAGAAATTTCTTGTTTTTTAGTGCATTTTCATCATTTTCATACCATCATTCATGCATTATTGTGCGAGGAGGAGTTAGGAAGTGCAAGAGAGTGCAAGCGCTGTGTTTTTTCATGATTTTCTGCACATGCGGAGCTCGCCATTGCTCGGCGCTCAGAAATTCAAAGTTCCCGCCAAAAAACTCGATTCTGTGATGAAAATCGTGATTCTGTAAAAGTTCAAATTTTTTTCTGAAAATTGTGATTCTCTGTTTCCCGCCTAAAAGCTTGCTGAAAGAATCATGATTCTGTGGTCATTCTCAGAATCGCGATTCTGTGGTTGTGCTCAAAATCACGATTCTCACAAATCACGATTTTCAGCCAAAAACAGGATTCTGTGAGAACACGATTCTCTAAAACACGATTTTGTGAAAACACGATTCTCTGAGACAAAATCGCGATTTTCACGTCAAAAAACACGATTCTGTGAGAACACGATTCTCTAAAACACGATTTTGTGAAAACACAATTCTTTGAGACAAAATCACGATTTTCACGTCAAAAAACACGATTCTGTGAGAACACGATTCTCTAAAACACGATTTTGTGAAAACACGATTCTCTGAGACAAAATCGCGATTTTCACGTCAAAAAACACGATTCTATGAGAACACGATTCTCTAAAACACGATTCTCTGAGACAAAATCGCGATTTTCACGTCAAAAAACACGATTCTGTGAGAACACGATTCTCTAAAACACGATTTTGTGAATCACGATTCTCTAAGACAAAATCGCGATTCTCTAGAACACGATTCTCTAAAACACGATTTTGTGAAGACACGATTTTGTGAATCACGATCCTGTGAACCACGATTCTCTGAAACACGATTCTGTGCTCAAAATCGATATTTTCAAAAACACAATTCTGTGCTCAAAATCGCGCATTTTTAAAAACACGATTCTGTGCTCAAAATCGTGATTCTTTGACTTCATAGCATCGCGATTCTCTGATTTCACACAATCGCGATTCCCTGATTTCACAAAATCGCGATTTTCTCCAAAAGGTATTGTTTGCCTATTTTGACCCCCAGGAGCCTGATTTGACATAACTTTTTCATCCAAAATCCATTTTTTGAGCTCTATAGCTCGTTGATTTTCAGATAGGATATTTTGAAGTTGACCCTCCAGTGGGACTAGGAAACCAAGGGGGCCCCAAGGGATTTTGAGCAATACAAAGGGGAATTTTGGGACTAGAAGACAAAGCTTATGAACCTGAGGTCTGGTAGACACCTAGGCAAGGATAAACAAAGCATTAGATCTTCTGAGGCTAGTGTCAACCATACAGCTAAGACTTGGGCACAACAACTAAGTGGTCATCCTTACAGACTAAGTTCAGACACAAGTGATTCAAAAATGTCTTTTAGCATGGGGAAACCTGTAGGTGGCTCAGGAAGTGATTATTTACAAACACCACAAGGTCCCTATAAGACATAGTTGGAATATATTTGGACCAACCGATTAAGTGCTCGCATCTATGAGGATGGCCTGAGCCAATCAGTGGTCCAACTCAAAAATCCAGATCAACCCTTTGGACTTGAACACCCGGTGGTCAAGTTTCGAAGAGGGTTCATACATTGATAAGGAAGGAACCATGTATGTGGTCACCAACCTACCAGATAGGACTGATGAGTTTGGAAATGTCATTCTTGAGAATGAAATAGGAGACCTAGAACAAGGAAATGTAGGACAAGGACCCCAAACTCCTAAAGATAAGTCAGTTTTGACCCGAGTGATCACTCCGGATTGGATCCCTCAAGACAACAAAAGCATAGAACTATTCTTGAATAGAGAAACAGAGGAAGCCTTTTGGAGATTCAAGCTAGATCAACCTAGCCAATTGGGCATAGTCATCATCTACAAGTTCAAGGATCCAGAGACACCAGACAAAGTGGTCTACTTGGATAACACATCAGAGAAAATTTTCTTGGTAACAGAACATGATAGACATGCATATACTTGGAAGAATGAATTGATTTTCCCTCCACCAAGATCCAATGTTTCCCATGGCCTCCAAGGAGTAGGATCATCCCAAGCTCATGAAGCCCAGAGAGAAAGAACTAGAGAGAGACCTGAGGTAAGTTTTGCACACACGATGGGCAGAAATAGAGCAGGATTTGAAAATGAAAGACCTGAAAGAGAGAGACATCAAGCACATAGGCAACAAAGAGATGAACAGGATTTTCCATTGCCTAGACCCCGAGAGCACCCAAGAACCCTTAGACCCACTCAAGTGATCAAGGCAATGAAGAATTATTTTGACGGGTCAGGAGAT
Organism: Ceratopteris richardii; assembly: GCA_020310875.1. Classification (NCBI taxonomy): domain Eukaryota; kingdom Viridiplantae; phylum Streptophyta; class Polypodiopsida; order Polypodiales; family Pteridaceae; genus Ceratopteris; species Ceratopteris richardii. Next base: position 37,340,915 of record CM035442.1, on the reverse strand, counting down.
CCTTATGATCATGTGGCCGAGTTCAAACAAGTGTTAAGAGCTGAGCAGGTTGAGGACTTGTTCACCCAGTACAAGGCATTTGGTTTGACTCTTAAGGGCACTGCCTTGGCTTGGTTTCAACCACTAAGTAGTCACAACTATAGCGATATAGGTCAACTGCTAGACGAATTCATTGTAGAATTTTCCAAGAGTGGTATCAGGCATAACACATCATCTTTGATCCACAACTTCAAGCAGACACCCCAAGAAACAGTGCGGCTAGCAGGTAGAAGGTTCAGACAGTATCTAGAGAGATGCCCTGCTCCAGAGTTACCCACACCAGCCAAACAAGTGGCTTTGTTTTTAGATGGCTTACTAAGCACTAAGTTAAGATCATGGCTTACTAAGCACTAAGTTAAGATCATATGTGTACTTGAAAGAGCCTAGATCCATAGAAGAGTGTGTGCGGATGTGCATTGACATAGAAGATAACTTGGGAGAGGAATTAGGATTGTCCAAACTCTATAAGGATTCTGATAGTTCTACTAGTCATACTTCGAAAATCTCCACGGAAATAGAGGAGATAGCTGAGCAAGTTGCCAAGAAGCTGGGAGTCCAAAATAGACAAACACCGAGAGTCACCCAATTGAATCAATGTTATACTTGCGGAGGCGACCACATGGCTAATGTATGCCCAATGCACAACCAGAACATGAGAGAAAGGAATACCCCATATTGCACTATTGAAAGGAAGTACACAAACCATACGGCTCAAGATTGTCCCTACAATAGGCAGGCTGTTAGACAGAATTATCAACAACCTTACACACAAGGTAGGTATCAAAACCAATACCAACAACCATATTATAGACCACAACAGCAATATCAGGCACCATATAGGCCACAACCAGTCTTGGGAAACCAACCACCAACTCCTACCAACGTGATTCCAGTCAAGTATGCCGTGGGAGAGGAAAATCCAAGAGCATTGGTCCCACTAACCCCATTGATACCAAATAATGACTCTCATGCTCATAGTTCAGACTACTCCCATGAAGGTAGTCCACATGCTTATTACACAGAGTCACCTGAACATAGTGAGATTTACCCATATCAATATGAGGCACAACCTATGGAAAAAAATTGGGAGCCTGAATATTCCAATGTCATGTACGCAAATGCTAACCCTAGGCCCCAACTAAGACAAGTAAGACCACAAGCTCCTAGAGGACCATGTTTTAGATGTCAGGGCGACCATTTCCTTCGTGATTGTCCCCACCCATCATCTCCAAGTCAAGGATAGGCTATCACAATACAAGCTTTTTGTCCTGATTGTGGAAAAGACCATCTCCCCAGAGATTTTCCAAGAAACCCCTCCAGTGCACCCAAGATTACACCCATTAATGTGGTAGGCTTAGTGGCGGATTCAAGTTCAAGTAGCAGTAATGTGGCAAGTGTACATGCAGTTACTAGGGCACAAGCATTAAAACAAGATAAACCAGCAGAACAATCGGAGTCGAGTGAATCAGGAGAGCCTAGTAAGAGGAAAACAAGAACATGGAAGGATACCAGAGAAAAGGCCAATCGTAAGTGGAATAAAAAGTTATCGGAACTAGAAGAAAGCTTGAAAGATGCAAAAACAAAAATAGAAGACATTGCATCTCAAAACCCCTCGCATGCCGAAACTCCATCCACTCCATCTCATCCCATCCCACCACCCATTGTAAATAGGCCGCAACCAGGGTTTGATCTTGCAGATCCAACCCCAGAAGGCTTGGACATGATGTTCAAGGCCTACCACGCTCGACTTCAAGAAGGGCCAACGGTTGCAAACCTAGACAAGAGTTACCCTAGAGCAGACTTAGAGATTGAACGAATGAAAATGTGCATGAAAATGGTAGAACAAGCTCAAGCTATACTGGAGACTAGTCAAAATTTTAATCAGACAAACTCTGTCAAACCGGATTTGCATTCCAGGGCTTACTAGAAAGATTATAGCAATTGGTAAACAAACCACAAGTTTCTTTACCGCCACAGGCTCAACCAGTTATTGAGAGAAGAAGCTCACCACCAATGGGAGCTTATGTTCCTAATTCCACGGATGCCGGAATACCTCCTTCAATTCAACAGTACTCTCAAGAGTTCTTGCGGGAAATACAAGAAGATAAATGGGCCAAGGAGAAGGGTAATTCCCCTCCTATTCCTGAGATTGATGATCTTCATGATCAATTTCCCCAAGATTCCACTTGTCGTGTGGAGTTTGAGCACACATTTGCTATATGTGACTTTGAGAAAAATAATGTCTATGAGATGATCCTAGGAAGACCCTTCCTACGACAATTGCAAATAGTACAGGATTGGGGAACCAACTCCTTGTACTTGCAGCACTTAGGGGTCACCACCAAGGTCAATTTGAAGGATTACTCCTTCAGAGATGTACCACCCCTACAGTGGAATCCTATCCACAAAGCGAAAGAAGATTCTATCTCTATGCATTCTGAAAGTTCACCTGATCCATCATGGCTACATGAAGATACTCATTTGTGGATGTGCAAGGTCGCAGAGGAAGAGGAAAAACGGTTAAAGGCAAGAGAAGAAGGAACTTCGCCAGGAGATAGATCAGTTAGAGACCCAACCTACACAACGATGATCTTTCTAGATGAGGAATTTGAGCCTCATGGCTGGCCTAAAATCTTAGCCACTATGGACATTGCTGTCAATGAAGAACAATGGACACCTCATTGTGATGAGGAGGGTTATGATATTTCAGTGTTCATGTGTCAGCCCTTGCTAGAAGAATGTGACCCTAGTGATGTCATAGAAGAAGAAGAGAATGATGATGATATAGAGTCCATTGTGATGGATAGTTGCTTTAACTCAGAGCAGCACTATCTAGAAGATATAGGAGTGTTCACCCAGAAAGAAGAAGAACCTCTCACAAGTATTAAAACGGTAAATTCAAAGGATGGAAGTGAGAGCAGTCAAAAGAAAAAGAAAAGAAAATAGTGAAACCAAAAGAGGAGGAATCATTGTTTGAAGTACCAGAAAACTTCAAGAAATATGAAGTTGACGATCGCAAAATTTTGGTACGCATGCCTAAGAGAGAGGCCATCATAGGAGAATCATATGATAATAAAGAAAAGACCAAAAAAATTGTAGTGACCATTGAAGAGAACGAAGAGAGATGCACATACATAGGAGATGACCTAAGTGCAAGAGAAGAAATGGAGCTCGTAGCTCTAATAAGGGAATATAGGGATGTGTTTGCATGGCACTATAGAGACTTGAAAGGGGTAGATCCAAGAATTTGTTCTCATACTATCCCCATGACTGCTGATGCCAAGCCCACCAAACAGAAGCCCTACACATATAATGATACATATGCAGCCAAAATAAAAGAAGAAATTGATAGGCTGATTGAAGCTGGATTCATCTATGAGATTGAGCATACTGAATGGGTGTCCCCCATTGTAGTGGTACCCAAGAAGAACGGGAAGTTGCAAGTGTGTATTAACCTTAAAAAAGTTAATGCCGCTACGATCAGAGATAGTTATCCACTTCCAATCACAGAACACCTATTGGAGCGTGTTGCAGGCAAGGAAGTTTATAGCTTCCTTGATGGATTTTCAGGTTACAATCAAGTAGCCATTGCCCCAGAAGATCAACACAAAATAGCTTTTGCCACAAAGTGGGGAATCTTTGCATTTCGTGTTATGCCATTCAGGCTCACAAATGCACCTGCAACATTCCAACGGCTCATGTGTCATGTCTTCAAAGAGTTCTTGCGAAAGAGCTTAGAAGTATATGTGGATGATTTATGTGCTCATTCCCAAGAAAGAAGATTTCACATCCCTGAACTTAGACAAATCTTTAACAAGTGTAGAGAATATCGAGTGTGTCTGAACACAGAAAAGTGTAGGTGAGACGAGGCTACGAGCGGCAGCAGGCATCTACGCTGCAAAGAAGAGGCAAAAGGCATACTTTGATGCACACATCAAGGATAAGGGATTGAAAGAGGGAGATCTAGTGTTGGTTTACACACTAAAACAACATGCCCATAAGTTGGAAAAAAGAGGATATGGACCCATGATCATTAATAGAATTTCCACTATTGGTGGAGTTCAGTTGGCCACTCTAGAAGGAGATATCTTGCCAAACTATATTAGTGGTTGTAGAGTCAAGCTATATCAAGAACCTCTTACTGAGGATATGCTAATGAAACTCAACACTGCTAAGAAGCGAAAAGAAGAAGAGTTAAGAGTGAGAGAAGAAGCACAGGCAGAGGCCAGAGAGCGTATTAGGCAAAATAGTTAAGGCGATTAGGCCTAGATGTCAACGCAAAAGCCCCAAAATATCACATGGATATGTGCCAAAAGTTAGGCATAACAACTTCTCAAGTCATTGACCGAAGACCCTTTGTGACCATAGAGATAGGACAAGGGAAGGGTGCAAGGACTGTGAAAGCATTGATTGACTCAGGTGCAGCAAGTAGTGCAGTTAGACTTTCCTACTACCAAGACTTGCAATTGAACATCAATCCCATAGAAGCTTATCTCATAGGATTGGGAGTGTGGAAACCCCTTGTTTGGGCGAGCTGGAACTTCCCATCTACCTTTAAGATGTTCCAATGAAAGTCAAAGCGCTAGTATGTCAAGATGAGAACCTTACAGAACCACTTGTCTTGGGTCAAGATTGGATCTATGACTATGCAGTTAACTTAAACCTAAGAATTCAAATTCTTCAAGTTTGGGTACATGAACACTGCATTACATTAGAATTAGAGAATTGCATGCTCCTAGATCATGGCACCACACACTCTCTTAGTTCTTCCAAGACTAATCATATGAAAGAAGATGTTGTATGTGTCAAAAGCTCTATGATGCAGAAGGAGTCAATCGTGGAAGACCAGGTTCGAAGGCGGGTGGATCTTTCTTCTTCTCCAAAGAATCAAGTAGCCACAGTAGTGAGTCCACCACACAAGCAAACACAACCGTTCACGACAACTGCTACATCAAATAGAAAGACACCATTCAATAAGAAAGCAGTTCCGAGCATGAAGCAGATCTAGGTACGCAAAGGAGAGCAACCACCAGCCTTGCCCCCACAAATCCCATCCAGGCAAGCCAACCAGGCTAGAAGACGAAGGAAGCAGCTCGGACAAGCTCAATCACAAGGTATCCAACAAGTTTGGGTGCCTAAGAAGTTAGCTGCAGCTCAACAAGGGCAATTACAGATGTGGGTACCTGAGAAGCTCTTACATCCACAACAACCTATGTTCTCCCCCATGCAAAAGGTCTCAACAACGAAGCCAAAAAGAGAAAAGGCTAAGAACCACGTACAAAGACCAAAGGAAGATCAAATCAGCTCTTCAACATTAATAGGAAGACATGCAAAAAGGATATGGGTTTGGAAGCCAAAAGTACAAGTAGCCTCCACCGAACCAAAGCACCAACCACACTGAATACCATAGTTCAGAAAGCATCCAAAGAGGAAGATGCCTGAAGTGACCTCTACAGTGCCAAATGATGTTCTAAAATGGACTCCAATAAGGAGGATTACATCAGTTTGAGACTCAATGGATACCTCCACCAAGGTCGGCATCAACCTCCGCAAATAACATCGAAAGCCTCGAACGAGCGACAACCATGTGCTCCTTGCACAACCCTGTCTTTTGCACCATTCAGGTCATGCATTTCCAAAGTATGCATTAATATAGGGCCACATTACATGGCCGTGCATAGACACAATTGAGAGTCCCATGCACGAGAGCACATTGACACATGTACACTATTTTTTGATACTAAACTTTGTCTTCTTGTTTTGTGACATTGTTCCACAAAAAAAAAAGGACAAGAGAGAGAAAGAACGTGTTCCCAGGTTTCACTCATGGAACATGAATGAGTCATGCTTAGTTGAAGATGGAACCATCGATTACTAGGCATTCATGAGTTTGGATAGAAGTGTGTCTCGGCTAGCAAATGATGTAATTGCTGCCTTATCTGGTAGATGTCAAGAACTTGGCATGAACATGGCATCCACAACTATGGTTCCCCCTTACCAAGGTAGGAGTGAAGAGCTTGAAGGTCCGCAACTTGAGAGATGCTTAACTATTGCATGTAAGAGAGCATCCAGGGAGATATCTACAAGGGGTAGTTCTAGTAACCTGCAAATCTTTGTATGTATACTAGATGAGAAGACTCCTGCTTATGGTGAGCTAAAGAGAGTATGTGAAACTAAGCTTGGTGTAGATATCAAATGATGTTTGTCAAGGAATATAAAGAAATTCAATTCTCAGTATTTGGCAAATGATGCTTTGAAAAGAGGAGAGAGGATTAGCCACTCAAAAGATCTCATCAGTGGACCATCAACATGGACATTCATCAACAATGTTCCATCCTAAAGGCCGAGTGTACAACACGAAGAGATGAACATCGATCGCCCTTCTCCATGGTAAGTATCTTTACTTGGGAAACATCATAGCCATGATAGCTTAGGAAACCTCTCCGTCGGCATACCCTTGAGCACTTAGCTCAAGACCCCCAATTTTTGCACCATACTTCTTTTGATGCATTTTTCCAAGTAAGCATGCATAGGGCTACATTTCAAGGCCGGGCACAAGGCACATATGTTCCTCAACCCATGCACGAACACACTTACCCATCATCCATTATGAGTACTTGGCATGACTACTATGAACATCATCTTTGGATGATCTGAGGTCATCAATGGAGACTCACAACGACACAATCATGCTGGACTCCAAGGCAGAAGCACTTACCAAGGGACTACAATGTGCAAAAGGCTCGCAGTGACCAATGACGAATCGGACAACCAACCTTGCCACATTTGGAAGAGAGACGGCTCTAGTTCTTTCGAATGGACACTCCCTCTCAAAGCAACCTGGAACAACCATTACAACAAAGGTCTGTCAGGGACGACAAACTCGAGAGGGGGGGGGAGTGTTGGAACTCAAGGTCAAGCATAAAACATGGAAGCACATCAAAGAAGTAGACATAAAAGAAGAGAGAGCAAGTAGGGAGCTCCCAGAAGTGTATGTCAAATTTTCAGAAGAATCCCCTACAAAAATAGTGATTTTCATCACTAAAAACCATTGTAAATACCATTTTTGCAACTCCATTTTGTTCAAGACAAGGAGTCCTTGAGCTTGAGGAGTATTAGAAGTATCATCCTACCAATTTTCATAATTTTTAGACTTCGTTTGAGCCCTCAAATAAGCCCTGGAACCTAATTTTTAATTAGGCCGGACACTAGGTCTGGACAGGGCCAAAACTAGTCAAAAAACCATAAAAAGAGCTAGAGAGCTTATTTTTGGGTTAGCTTGTGAGAGAATAGAGCTTTTGTAAGAGAACTCTTTTGCAATCGAAGCTTTCCATTGTTCCTCTCTTTGATCTTACCTTGTGCGTGTGTGTGTATGTGTGTGCATGTTTGTGTGCTTTCACTCACGCACTTGTGCCTTCAGCTGCTCGTGGTCTTCATACCGGTCCTCACGTCTCCGCGGATTGACAAGTAAAGGAGGTGGTGCTTACGCTTGAGCTACAAATACAAACCTTATTTTATCTACATGAAATAATATAACTTAGCAATTGACAAGATCACAAGAAAAAAAGCTGATCCACACTACTGAGTTTCAACCTACAGATGTTCCATCCAATGCTCAATGACGCATCATCTTTTAGCCTAATTGGAGAAAAGTGTTATTCCAAGAGTATCTAGAGATGATGTACACATGGAACAAGGGGTCTCTACACATCAAGTACAATCCATGCTATGGTCCAGTGCTTCATCGTCGTTCTTGGACCACTTTTGCAATCAAGGTACAAAGCAATAAGTAGTGCCAAGACTAGTTCAATTACCCTTATTTCATGCCACCTCCCAGTTCCCCCACTATTGAATATATGATGGCAACAATCAGACATTGGCTCCCCCCTTATACAAAATGATCGACATTATAGCTCACATGTTAGTGAAATTTTTTTATCTTATGTAGACAATATTTAAGGTCTTTTGATGCATACGAACACCTCATGTTTCCACCCTCAGATTTGAGCATGGCAATGGAGACCTAGTATATGATATGAGTACCATGCCATCCCTTTGGGTGTGCTATTCATGGCACTGTCGGATCAAATACTTACCTGCCTGGTACAAGCAAACATTTGAGGAAATTCTCACAACGAGGTTTTGGGAGTACCATTACGAAGTATTTTTAGTAGACCCACACACCTACAACTCTTTGCATGTGAGAAAATGATCCATTAAGCTCACTATAGACTCCCATCCTCGGACAAGCCTTTGGCCATTAATTGGGAAAAGCTTAAAGCCGATTTAACAAGGCTTAAGGATTGCAAAAAATACCCTTGCCCATTATCTCTTGTAGAAGTACATCAATCAATCCCTACAACAAGGACCTATTGGGGACGACAGACACGAGAGGGAGGGGGTGTTAGCGGTGGCATCGGCAATGGCCATAGGCATCAATGTCGAGGAATCATGTAGAGGAAGATGCATGAAGACTACTAGGGGACCAAGTTTATCAATTTTCAAAAAGATTGCTTTATTATAATGATCAAACCTTCAAGAGTGATTATAACCACTACTCATGTAACATATGTAACATAGAAACCCCAATTTTGTCATGAGCCACTCCATTTTGTGCAGCTCAAGGAGTCCTCGAGCTTGAGGGACTTAGATAGATCACTCATACCAAGTTTCATAATTTTTGTACTTTATTTGAACCTTCAAATAAGCTTTGGAACCTAGTTTTTAGCTACGCCAAACATTAGGATTGAAACCAATCAAAAATAGTCCAAAAAATATAAAAGAGCTAGAGAGCTCCTTGCATTCCACCTCCTGTTACCTCTACCTTGAGTGTGTGTGTGTGTGTGCCCTACTGTGCGTCTCACCTTCAACTTCGTGCACATCACTTACAACTAAGGAGGTGGAGCTTCTTGACATGATACTTGCCATTTTCTAGAAGAGCAGTTTATTTGTATTTATGAAATGCATATTGTTGTCATTGTTTCTTGTTTCTCAACATAAATCTTTCCATAGTTCCCACATGCTATCAATATTTACACCAGTTTTTCTATCATTGTTTGAAAATCCTAAAGCTCTTTTTTTGGCCATTAATATTGTTGAGCAACATCATGTGAACCATTGGATTTCTTGATATCAATGAGAGAAACAGTTCTTCCATGAAGTTCTATAGAATTAAGAGTATTTGCCACATTCTTAATTGCTTCATTTGACTTGTCAATCAGTTTCATGGTGAAAGCACACTCATGTGCAATTTGAGAAGTTCATCATATATCCTCATATATGGGTGCAAATTTGAAAAAGGTACATTATTCAAGGAAAATGTAATGGTAGGGTTCGTTTATTTGTCTTACATTGCTATATTGGGATCTTCCATCATTTCTCCCTTCAATGTTGATAAATTCCATTCTCTAACTTCATCACCATGCAAATTCATATCAACATTTTTTAATGTCTCATTCTGCAAAGGGATCCGTTGTATCCTCTCATGCAAAAGGGGATAGATAAAGGATGTAGACACCTTCTTTGTATCCTAAGATGGAGTTAATGGTTTTCAAATCACCAACCAAATGTCATTCCACAAAAAAAGCTCGTAATCCATCTACTTCAAGCAACTCTCCCTCAATCTTACACTTGATTGTGTTTGTTATCCAATGTATTCTTCTTGAAATTCAAGAACGTGTTTTCTTAGTCTCTTTGGGAATGTCAATGGAACCCAGCCACCATATATCCTATTTTTATTGCCCATTCAAAGCTGGATCTCCAAGTGAATATCTTTCATTTTCATTTGAACATCTTAGAAATGCTTCATTCATCAATGTAACACTAAGTATTTTAGTTCTTCGACCTTTCACAATCTGAAATTCATCGAGCTTCAACACTAATTTTACAGGTCTGCCAAGAACTAAAAACAAAAAAGATAAGGTAGTAAGTGCAAAAAAACATACACACTATAATCTATGAAATAGACATACTCTTGAAGGGAATTTGTAAAATTATATCATAGTCTTTTGCGATTTCAAGATATCAACAAATATGTTGTTGAATTTGCTGTACACAAAACCATCCCTTTTCTCCGAAGTTTTTGTAGAATATGATGATTATTTCCAATTTGCAATTGAACATTAGTATTTGTAATCTTTTTTTGCACGTTTACTTGATATGGACATGTAAGTAAATTATTATAATCCCTCATTCTTCCATTGCCACTTTAATAAGTTTAAATATCACTTCATAACATTTTGAACTTATGTGGACATCATGGCAAGTGTATTGAATCTCTTTATGGAAAATTATACTTTGCATGTCCTTCATTACCTCTTTGGTAGCCACATTTCTCATTCCCTTTCCCAATGGTGACCACACACTAGAGGGAAGTATGATTATTTTGATGCAAGCACTTAGATATTGTATATGATCTTCTTCTTGAATTCCACCACATATATCTAATCAAGTTCTTAGCAGAAAGTACTCGTCTTTTCTGTTGGAGTAAGACGTCTGCGGAAGCATGCGAACAACACAAGGAAGAAGAAGAAGCTTGGAGCACAACACACAATACTGAATGTATTACTAGAGAATGTACAAAAGATAAGTAGCCCGTTAGGGCAATAGGCATATATACAAGCCGAGGGGAAAAAACCTCCTAAAGAGGGAAATAAGTGCCCCAACGATCCTAGAGTGTTCACACACATCACTACCTAAATATATCAACAAATCCCCCCTGGGAGTGATGCAGTGAACAAGGAGCTGGCAGTCATGTATAAGGAAGTGCCAAGCTATGTGGAAATCACTCCACAAAAGGAAGTAAGCCCAAAGCTTTACGGAAAGCTTCAAACTTCTTCCTAGGTAGAGCCTTCGTGAAAAGGTCTACAATGTTCTCCTACATGGGCACATATGCCAAGCTGATCTCCCCAGCAGAGAACCTCTCCCTGACATAATGATAATGCACCTCAATGTGCTTAGTGCGAGCATGGAACACACAGCTCCTCGCAACTGCCAATGCACTCTGACTGTCAGTGAAGATGGTGGTGGTAGAAGAATGACCAACACCCAAATCAGCCATAAGGCGTCTGAGCCACACACACTCAACAGTCGCTATGAAAGCTGCCCTATACTCAGCCTCACAACTAGAAGTGGCCACTGTAGGCTGCTTCTTGCTCAACCAAAATATACATGAGCTACCACGCATGAAGCAAAAGCCACTAGTGGACACACGAGTGTCATAGCAACCAGTCCAATCAGAGTAAGAAAAACCATGCAAATCTAGCGATGGTGATCCCCCCTTGGGATAAAACAACCCAAGTAGACGAGTACCACTCAAATAGCAAAAGATGCGCTTAACCGCCTCCCAATGCTTGACTCCTAGGCAATGCATAAACCTGCTCATCTGTGAGACAAAAAATTGAATATCTAGCCGAGTAATGCATAAGTAAATAAGGCACCCAATAGCGTACTGGTAGAGAACAATATCAAATGCATCTCCAACATCATGAAGACTCAATCGTAAACCTGTCTCCATAGGAGTGGCAATAGGTTTACAGTCTTCAAGTCCAAAATGCTGCAATAATGTGTCAATATATTATGTTTGACACAAAGCCATTCCACCATCAACATGCATAAATTGAATGCCCAAATAATGATGCAAATGCCCCAAATCAGACATCTCAAATGAGGCATGCAAATGAGCCTTAAAATTAGCAATATGCCTCTCATGAGGACCAGTGAGCAGCATGTCATCAACATAAACCACAATGATCAGAAGAACATCATTAGCACACTTAACATATAAGGGGCTTTCAGTTGGACTGTTCTCAAAACCATGTGCAATCAGATAGGCATGTATCTTTTCATACCAAGCACGTGGTGCTTGCTTTAAACCATATAATGCCTTCTTTAGCCTGCACACCTGGTTTTCATGCCCTTTTTGCACAAAGCCATGGGGCTAAAAAACATACACTTCTTCATGCAAGTCACCATTCAGAAATCCTGTTTTAATGCCCAACTCATGTACATTCCAACCATGATGAGCTGCAAGTGCACAGATGCTATGAATAGTAGTCATTCGGCAAGTAGGAGCAAAGGTTTCATCAAAATCAATGCCTCTTTCCTGCGCATAACCCTTTGCAACAAGCCTAGCCTTATACTTGTCAATTGTACCATCAGGTTTACACTTCAGCTTGTATACCCACTTGGTGCCAATGGCCTTCTTGCCCAAGTCACATAAAGACCAAGTACCTTCATTATTGCATCATATTCAGATTGCATATCAGCCATCCAATTTTTTGAATTTTATGCTTCATCAAATGAAACATGCTCAGTCTCATCACAGATACATATGTTGCACACATGACAGCCTCAAGCCGGAAACTATGTGGTAAAGCCTAGCTCTTGACCATACACCTCGCCATCTCCATGAGTGACCTGTTCTTTCGTTCAGCAACTCCATTCTGTTGAGGTGTATATGACACTGTACACTGGTGTTTTATCCCACATTCAACCAGAAATGCATTAAAAATAGAAGACATATATTCCCCCCCTCGATCAGAACGAAGGGTGCCCATTTTACATGCTGATAGATTTTGAGCCAAAACCAAAAACAATTTGAAGCACATGAACACTTTGGACTTTGCCTTCAATGGATATACCCATGCATGCCTGGAAAAATCATCGATGAAGGTCACGAAGTAAAGATAATTCCCAAAAGAAGGTGTTTGCATAGGACCATAGACATCACTATGTACAAACTGCAATTTTTGAGTAGCCTGAATTGAACCATCTTTTGGAAAGGACGAACGTTGCATTTCGCCCAAAATACAACCTTCACAAACATGTTTCCTAGGTGCCTCAATTTTGGGCAAAGAGGACACCATTTCAAATTTCTGCACATGTAGCAAACTAGCAAAATTCAGATGACTAAAGCGTGCATGCCAAAACTTTGCATCTGACATAGCCTGAGAATCATGTACTGCACATGCCCAATCATTTATAGATCTTTCATAGTCTACGAGCTTATATATCCCATGACATAAAAGGCCAGAAGCAATAATCACATCACCATTTGATAGATCATGAAATGTACACATGGCATCAACAAATTTCACAAACAAGCCAATCTTGGCTAATGCAGAAACTGATAACAGATTTTTCTTGATCCCTGGCACAAACAAAGCATCTGACAAAGTGAAAGAACTACCATCAAAAGTATTCAAAATGATCTTACCAACTCCCATAATAGGATAACAGGAGTTGTTGGTGCATGTAACAGTATTCCCTGTAGGGGGAGGCTAGAGTGAAGAGAAGAAACTGTGCTGCAAGGTAATATGTTTGGTCGCCCCACTGTCAAAGTACCAAACGTCTGAGTCTACTGCTGACATGAATTGCTCATGAGAAGATGGGTCAAAACTACAAACAGTAGTAAACGCCCATTCTTCTTCCTACACAAGATTAGCAGGCTCTGTTTTTGGTGTAGAGGCCTCTGCAACAACCATTCCAGCCTCTTTCTTCTTTGCCTCTTTAGCAGCCAGTTTTGGACAATTCTTTATGATATGATCATTTCCTTTACAGTACTTGCAAAACAATTTCTGCTTTTTTTATTTCTTTTCATCTTTGTCTTCCCTCTTCGATTGTGCAAAATTAGCACAATTTTGCATACTAGTTGAAGAGCTCCATTTCCTTTGCCCTTCTAACTAGCCAGGAAAGGTTGATCTACAACATGCATAATGGACCTGTTCTGCCTGGACTAAAACACAGACTAACTCCTCAAAAGACAAGGCATTTGGATAGCCTTTCATCATCAACCGAAGAGTACAAGCAAAACTCTTATATGAATCAGGAAGACCATTAAGAACGGTCTACACAAGTGAGCTATCTGGTATAACCTCATCAGCAGAAATCAATTGTTCCTTCAAGTCTTTGATCTTTGTTAGAAAAATGTCCATAGAATCACCTTCATTCATGTGCTCACTCTCCAACTGTTTTTGTAGGTAAGCAACACGAGCCTCATTCCTAGCTTGGTACAATGTGGTAAGCGTATCCCAAGCATCCTTAGTTGTTCTGCAAGAGCGAATGTGAGGAATAATGGCACGCTTGATAGACAAAGCTATCAAGGCATGTCCCTGGGCATCTCTGCCATCCCAACAAATTTGCTCTATAGTAGGTGTAGCTGAAACCATAGCACAAACATGAATATGTAGAATATCATCATCTTCAACACGTTCTTCATCAGCTTAAGTACCTGCAGTTGTAACAGTTGTAGTTGTGATAGGACATTTTTCAACACCCTGCACAATGTTCCACAGTCCTTTTGCAACCAATACATGTCTCATCATATAAGCCCATAACGGGTAGTTGGTACCATCCAACTTATCCTCAATAGCCAACATAGGGAATACATCACTGCTTTTAGCCATGGCCGGTAACTAAAATACCTTGATGCAAGAAATTGACTATATCTCAAAAGTTGAACAAAATTGCCTAGACGAATTCTGCTAGACTTGTAGCACACTTCGAGACGCTTATACTGACGAACCAAAACTGTTATATACCTTTGCCACAAAAAGATGAAATATCCTGCACAAGCACTGCGATAGTGCATTCGGAGACCGAAACAAGCTTAGATTGCAATTTTGACGCCACACAACAACTAGAGAGGTGTTGACGATGCCCTAGATGAAGCGACGACCTGCTCTGATACCGATTGTTGGAGTTAGATGTCTGCATTAGCACGCGAACAACACCAGGAAGAAAAAGAAGCTTGGAGCACAACACACAATACTGAATGTATTAATAGAGAATGTACAAAAGATAAGTAGCCCGTTAGGGCAATACGAGCTGGGGGAAAAACCCTCCAAAAGAGGGAAAAAGTGCCCGGATGGTCCTAGAGTGTTCACACACATCACTACCTAAATATATCAACATTTTCCATGCTCAACTTGACATTAAAATTTGAGAACAGTTACATTTGCACATTTTACCATTATTCCTTGCATACATTGAATTGACTTTTGTGTGAAAGTTGAATCCTCTATATTATTTTTTAGATCTTCATTCTCTACCTCTAAAGATGCAATCCTTTGATGTAGAGATAAAATACTTCCTTCATCCATTGTGCGTTGCTGCATCCACCAACTTTGTACAACTTGATATGCATGCATTGGTAATCATTTGTAATAACCTACAAGTCCACTCTCACCTTACCCAAGATTATGAAATGTTGGGTGATAGCCTAAGTGAGGATCATGTGGGTAAATGTTGTTATCCACCCAAAGATCTATACAAAGTTCACTCGTAGCAAGTCGCTTAGTGGCTCACCTTTGATTTCTTGCTCCCCTATTGTGTGAGTGAATTCATGTGGAACACAGACATGAATACTCCTTGAGTATGATTCACGTGATTGATTTGTTATGTCATCGAATGCCATGATCAAAGTCTTTGTGAACTTAAGCAAACAAGCTTAGTAGAAAATATGATATGGTGATGAACCTTAAAACTGTTGTACTGGAAATAAAGAAACAAAAAATGTGAAAATTTTTAAATTTGCTCATTTATTTATCTTATTTGATGTTTTCTACCTACTTATTCACCTATCTATCGATCTATCAATGAATCTATATTTATATTCATCTAAACATCTAACTCTCTATTGTCTAGGTATCTATCTACCTATCTATCTATTTACCCACGTACCAATCTCTCTCTCTCTACACACACACACACGCACACACACACACACACACACACACACACATACACATATATATATATATATATATATATATATATATATATATATATATATATATAGTTATATATAGTTATATATAGTTATATATATAGTTATCTAGCTATCTTATTGACTGCCTATGATTCCATAAAATCAAGCTAGTAGACCATTAAAAACCGTAAGAAGTGCTCTGAGTGTCAAATGTGAACAAAAAAAGAGGGCAGGAAGGGCATGGCAATTGGATCTACATCATGAATGTAGGGCCAATCCTCACTACAAAGAATAAGGGGGTGTAGCTCAAGCATAAGCACCACCTCCTTTACTTGTCAATTCATGGAGATGTGAGGACTGGTATGAAGACTGTGAGCATGTGAAGGCACAAATGTGTGAGTGAGAAGCACACTAGCATGCACACGCATACACACACACACAAGGCAAGATCAAAGAGAGGAACAATAAAAAGCTTCGATTACAAAAGAGTTCTCTTACAAAAGCTCCAATCTACAACAAGCTAACCTCAAAAATGAGCTCTCTAGCTCTTTTTATAGTTTTTTGACTAGTTTTGGCCCTGTCCAGACCTAGTGTCTAGCCTAGTTAAAAACTAGGTTCCAGGGCTTATTTGAGGGCTCAAACGAAGTCTAAAAGTTATGAAAATTGGTAGGTTGATATTTCTAATACTCCTCAAGCTCGAGGACTCCTTGGATTGAAAAAAATGGAGTTACAAAAATATGAAATGGTATTTACAATGGATTTTAGTGATGAAAATCATTATTTTTATAGGGATTCCTTCTGAAAATTTGACATGTACTTCGTGGCGCTTCCTGCGTGCTCCATCTTTTTGTGTGTCCACCTCTTTGATGTGCTCTTGTGCTTTGTCCTTGACCGTCAGCTTCAACACTCCCCCCCTCTTGAGTCTGTCATCCCTGACAGACCCTTGTTGTAGTGGTTGTTCCAGGTAGTGCTTTGAGAGGTGGTGTCCCTTCTACATGAACAATCGCTGTCTAGCTACCAAATGTGGCATGGTTGGTTGTCTGATTCCTCATTTGTCATTGCAAGCCTTTGCAAGTTGTAGTCCCTTGGTATGTACTTCATCCTTGGATTCTTGCATGAAGATATAATTGTGAGCTTTCAAAAGTTGCTAGGTGCTCAGAAGAGGTTGTCCATGTTGATTTGGAGTAGCTATCCATGGTGGATTGCTTCATTGCTATTGTTGTTGTAACCTTAATGTCCTCTGGATCTTTCAAAGATGATGTTCATAGTAGTCATGCCAAGTACTCGTGACTCATAGTAAATGATGGGTAAGTGTATTAGTGCATGGGTCAAAGAAATTATGTGCCTTGTACAAGGCCTTGTAGGGTGTCCCTATGCATGCTTACTTGGAAAATGCATTGGAAGAAGTACTGTGCAAAAATTGGAGGTCTTGAGCATATTTCTCAAGGGTATGCTAACGAAGAGGTTTCCTAATCTATCATGGTTATGGTGTTGCCAAAGTAAGGATTCTTACCATGGTGAATGGTCAATCGATGTTTATCTCTTCATGTTGTACACCCGTCATTGTGATGGGCCATGGGCTGTTCTATCATTGTCGATGAATGTCCTTGTTGATGGTCCATTGATGATATTCTTCAAGCGGCTGGTCTTGTCCCCTCTCTTCAAAGCAACATTTTCCAAATACTGAGAATTGAATTTCTTTATATTCCTTGCCAAACATCATTGGGTAACTACACCAAGCATGGTTTCACATATTCTCTTGAGCTCACCATAAGCAGGAGTCTTCTCACCCATTATACATACAAGGATTTGTAGGGTATCAGAACTACCCCTTGCAGATACCTCCTTGGATGCTCTCATACATACAATAGTTAAGCATCACTCAAGTTGTAGATTGTCAAGCTCTTCCCTCCTACCATTGTAAGGGGGAACAATAGTTATGGATGTCATGTTCATGCCAAGTTCTGGACATCTACTAGATAAGGCAACCATAATATCATCTGCTAGCCGAGACACGCTTGTATCCAAACTGATAGTGCCCATTCATCAACAGTTCGACCTTCAACTAAGGATGACTCATTCATGTTCCATGGGCCAAACCTGGGAACAAAATCTCTCTCTCTCTCTCTCTATTTTTTTTTTGTAACAATGGCACAAAACAAGAAGAAAGATGTTAGGAAGAGTAAAAATAATTGACATTTGTCAATGCGCTCTTGTGCCTCGGACTCTCAAATGTGTCTATGCATAGCTGTGTAATGTGGCCTTATATTAATGCATACTTTGGAATGCATGACCTGAATGGTGCAAAAGATAGGGTTGTGCAAGGAGCACATGGTTGTCACTCATCCAGGCTGTCAATGTTTCTTGCAGACGCTGAGGTAGCCTTTGTTAGAGGTATCCATTGGATCTTGAAATGATGTAAGCGATGGATTGTTGACTGACCACTGATCATTCTTCCTTATGGGATCCATTTGAGAAGAGTGTTTGGCTGAGAAGTGATCACCTTTGGCTGCTTCATGTTTGGAAGGTTTCTTGATTTTTGTGTCCCTTGTGGTAGGCTCTTTAGTTTTGTAGAGGCCCTTGTTGCTTTTGGCTTCCAAACCCATATCCTTGCTAATTGTCTTCTTACCATTGCGGCATAGGTGGGGTGATCTTCTTTGGCTCTTTGTTCCTCGTTCTGACCCTTGCCTTTCCTTGACTTCTTTGTTGAGACTTTACTCGTGTGGGAGAACGTCGAATCATGTGCATGTAAGAGTTCCTTGGGAACCCACATGTGTAATTTCCCTATTTGAGTTGCAACTAATTTCTTAGGCACCCAAACTTGTCGGCTACCTTGTGGTTGAGCTTGTCCTAGTTGCTTGGTTCTTCTTTTGGCATGGTTGGCCTGGCTAGATGGGAATTGTTGTGGCAAAGCTGGTGGTTGCTCTCCTTTTTGTACCAAGATCTGCTCCGTGCCTGGAACTGCTTTCTTGTTGAATGGTGTCTTTCTATTCGATATAGCAGTTATCATGAACTGTTGTGTTTTCCTTTGTGGTGGAACTACTATGGCTACATTAGTCTTGGACGAAGAAGAGAGATCCACTTGCCTTCGAGTATGTTCTTCCATGTTTGACTCCTTCAGCATCATAGACTTTTGACAGATACAACATCTTCTTCTATAAGATTATTCTTAGAAGAACTAAGAGAATGAGTGACACCATGCTCTGTGAGCATGCAATTTTCTAACTCTAATGTAATGCATTGTTTATGAACCCAAACTTGAAGAAGTTGGCTTCTTAGGTTTAAGTTGAATGCATGGTCATAGATCCAATCTTGACCCAAGACAAGTGGCTCTATAATGTCTTCATTGTGACATACTAGCATTTTGACTTTCATCAAAACATCTTGAAGGTAGATGGGAAGTTCCACCTCGCCCAAACAAGGGGTTTCCACACCTCCCAAACCTATGAGATAGGCTTCTATACGCTTGATGTTCAGTTGCACATCTTGATAGTATGAAAGTCTAACTACACTAGTTGCTGCACGTGAATCAACCAATGCTCTCACAGTCCTTACACTCTTTCCTCGTCCTACCTCTACAGTCACAAAGGGGTGTCGGTCGATTATTTGAGAAGTAATTATGCCTTATTTTTGGCACATGTCCATGTGATATTTTGGGGCTTTTGGGTTGACATCTAGGCCTAGTCACCTTAACTTATTTTGCCTTATGCGCTCTCTAGCCTCTGCCTATGCTTCTTCTCTAACCCTTAACTCCTCTTCTTTTCGCTTCTTAGTAGTGTTGAGTCTCATAAGCATATCCTCTATAAGAGTTTCTTGACACATCTTGACTCTACATCCACTAATATATTTTGGCAAGATGTCACCTTCTAGCATGGCCAATTGAACTGCACCACTAGTGGAAATTCTATTAATGATCATGGGTCCATATCCTCTTTTTTCTAATTTACGGGCATGTTGCTTTAGTGTGTACAACAGTAGTAAGTCTCCCTGTTGCAATGCTTTATCTTTAATGTGTGCATTAAAGTATGACTTTTGTCTTTTCTTTGCAGCATAGATGTCTGTTGCTGCTCGTAGCCTTGTCTCACCTAAGCAATCTGTTGGAAACAATGTTCAATTGGGTCAAATTTTGCTAAGCTAACATACCATGTGTAGCTATGATATGACTCCTTCCTACAAGCAAACGGGCGCCACAAGCATATATAGTAATCGTATTCATTTCTTGTACAAGCAATGAGCGTGGGCAAGATGGTTAAGTCGCTATCCTCTCACCCTAGTGGTCCGGGTTCAAATCCCGTGAGCAGCACGCAGAGCGTTCGCGATTTTTCAGACATACTTTTGCTTTAATTAAACTCAATAGCAAACGTGTTTTTTTGCGGATGTTTTCCAATTACGAAAACGACGGACGGAGATATATGCGAAGAGATTTTTTATCTACGATCGCTATGATTTATTGCTTTATTATGAGCTTTTCAAGGATCATCAAATACTATAAAAGAAGCACTTTGGGCTCATTGTATCCATCCTTCACCTAGGATCAACACAAGCTTTCTAGAGCTTGGACCTCAGTAGAGGTGGTGTTTCTTCTAGCACATGGGGCAGCCATGGTGCTAACTTGAAGCATGTTGAGAAGCAGCTATGGAGTTCTTCTTGGTGATTCTTCTTGGAGAAGATGAAGGGTGTGCTCACACTCTACCTCATGGAGAGGAGGTTATCTCTTGTTCATGGCAAGAAGACTTGGTCATTAGCAGCTTGAAGGTAAGGATCGCCCATCTACATAATGCCTTTGAAGATTGTCTTCCACAGGAAGATATTAGGTTGAAGATTATTTTCTACAAGAAGATGTCTAGCTACTTCAAAGACATTGGGTGGGACCATCTACATGGCGTATTTGAAGATCATCTTCTACACGAAGATGTTAGGTTGAAGATTGTCTTCTACAAGAAGATATCTGGCTACTTCAAAGACATTGGATGGAGTTTAACATAAGATTCACATCTTATGTTAAAGTATTCAGGTACATATTCTCTTTATGCACACAGGTACTACTTGAAGTTTATGGAGGCTGTGGCGTTCATATCAGGAGGAGTCCTATTCGGCATAGGTACAAGAGAATCAGTACGTATATGCTTTATGCATATTTTTATGAGGTGTTTGAGAAGGTGTGTTCACATGAGTTTGAGGATTTCCGTTCATACTGATCCTTCCTCTTTCAGTCACTCATATTCACTCTTCTATAACCTATAAGGTCACACATCTCATGTATATTCAGATGTATATACATGAGATGTGTGACCTTATAGGTTATAGAAGAGTGAATATGAGTGACTGAAAGAGGAAGGATCAGTATGAACGGAAATCCTCAAACTCATGTGAACACACCTTCTCAAACACCTCATAAAAATATGCATAAAGCATATACGTACTGATTCTCTTGTACCTATGCCGAATAGGACTCCTCCTGATATGAACGCCACAGCCTCCATAAACTTCAAGTAGTACCTGTGTGCATAAAGAGAATATGTACCTGAATACTTTAACATAAGATGTGAATCTTATGTTAAACTCCATCCAATGTCTTTGAAGTAGCCAGATATCTTCTTGTAGAAGACAATCTTCAACCTAACATCTTCGTGTAGAAGATGATCTTCAAATACGCCATGTAGATGGTCCCACCCAATGTCTTTGAAGTAGCTAGACATCTTCTTGTAGAAAATAATCTTCAACCTAATATCTTCCTGTGGAAGACAATCTTCAAAGGCATTATGTAGATGGGCGATCCTTACCTTCAAGCTGCTAATGACCAAGTCTTCTTGCCATGAACAAGAGATAACCTCCTCTCCATGAGGTAGAGTGTGAGCACACCCTTCATCTTCTCCAAGAAGAATCACCAAGAAGAACTCCATAGCTGCTTCTCAACATGCTTCAAGTTAGCACCATGGCTGCCCCATGTGCTAGAAGAAACACCACCTCTACTGAGGTCCAAGCTCTAGAAAGCTTGTGTTGATCCTAGGTGAAGGATGGATACAATGAGCCCAAAGTGCTTCTTTTATAGTATTTGATGATCCTTGAAAAGCTCATAATAAAGCAATAAATCATAGCGATCGTAGATAAAAAATCTCTTCGCATATATCTCCGTCCGTCGTTTTCGTAATTGGAAAACATCCGCAAAAAAACACGTTTGCTATTGAGTTTAATTAAAGCAAAAGTATGTCTGAAAAATCGCGAACGCTCTGCGTGCTGCTCACGGGATTTGAACCCGGACCACTAGGGTGAGAGGATAGCGACTTAACCATCTTGCCCACGCTCATTGCTTGTACAAGAAATGAATACGATTACTATATATGCTTGTGGCGCCCGTTTGCTTGTAGGAAGGAGTCATATCATAGCTACACATGGTATGTTAGCTTAGCAAAATTTGACCCAATTGAACATTGTTTCCAACAATCCCCCCTGCAATGTCATATTGGTACAATCTGAACTGGATCTGCAAACTTTATAATCTGCAAATTACCACAAGCTTCAAATAGCCTGTCACAAGCTTCAAGCTTGTACTTCTGCACCTCAGAACTTGTTCTTCAAAAGTCTTCTTCAAAACTGAATTTGACTTTCCTTCAAGAAACTTGAACTTGCTAAATATGAACCATAATACTTGAGAAAATATGCAAACTAGATATCCAATAGTGTACACATCAAGCAATCACTGCTCAACAAATGTAGCATGAACTGTCTCTGAACCTGCTATCTCCTTTCTTCAAAAACGTGAAAACATACACTAGGATCCATATATTTGCATTTTACCTTCCAAAAAAGATTTCTCAACGTACTTCTGCTGCGTCATGTAAATACACTAAACAAAATCAAGAACTGAATCTTGGAACCTGTGACTGTCAACTCACAACTTAGTGTATTATGAACACTGCTGGTTCATCTCTGACTGTACTCAAGTCATGTCAACTCATCTCAATTGAAATCAACTGAAATATGAGTCAAAAAATCTATGATGTCATCATGTCTTCATCCTTTAAATCCTTCATACCTCTTTCCTTCAGAACCTGGTATAAACATATATGTGCGCACTTCTGAAATATACCTTTCTGAAATATCAAGTTTCTCTTTAAATAGAACTCTGGAACCTTCTCCTGAATAGGAACATCCTAACAAGAACTTTCTCCAAACATTCTTCTTCTTCCTTCTTCTTTCAAAAATGGAGTATAAAGAGAACCTGACAAAGGAAATATAGGAATACCTGTATCTGGAACAAAATCTCGGAATCCTTTTTATTAGCACTGTACACATGCCAATAGCTTTCCATGTCATTCCTCAGCTTTCCAAATTGTAGAATAAGGTTAGCTGATCCTAACATAACAAAACCTTGCTGAAAGCTTTATAGGATTCATAAGCTTCAGTAACATAACAAGTATCTTCTATCTCTTTGCAACACAAATCTGATAGAATCTGAATTTTTGACTTACTTCTCCATTGTTAAGAATCTTTACAAACAAAGGATAGACAACTGAATCATAAATACTCAAGATCATATAAGATCATTCAAGATCAATGATCTCTCCTGTGTAGAATCTGCTCTTATCAAACCTTCATGACTGAATGTTTGATTTGCTACCTGAATGTCTCCAAGTGTCCATGCTTCTCAAAAAATTGTAAAACTTTTCTTCAAACAAAGCCTTTCCAAGAATCTGTAATTCTTACTTGAAACATAAGTGGAAAAACTTCTCACCTTGAGAACTCCAAAAGCTGCAAGTTGATACTTCATAACTTTCATATTTTACCCGGGTGAAATGTGATAGTACCTGCTTGATTTTCTTTTGGCTAACTCCACTTTTCAATCAAGTTATAGGATCTAATGGAACACCTTTTGAATACAAGCATGTATCCAAAAATCAAGACAATCATAAAAAGTAGATTCTCCAACTGATTTGTACAGCAACAAGATTCTGAATTTTCTGAAGTTTCTGAAAATATTGAATATGAGGTAACCTTTTCCAAACATAAAACCTCAACCCAAGTCTTCAACATCTGCTACAAAAAACTCTTTTACCTCAAGAGTTACATAAAGAAGAAATATTTTTCTTTGCAACTTGTCATATACCAAGTAGCTCTGTATTGACACTCCAAGAATTCTTTGAGGGAACATATAAGCTGCCTGCTTAAAAGCTTCATAACTCATATTCATATGAGTCAAAACATATATCTGCTGCTTTTCTTTCTCTCAATGCAATTCTTTGTCAAATCTACTAAATCATGACCAAGTGTAATGCAAAACAAGAAACTGCTTCTTCTTTAAACAAGATGTTCTCGTAGACTTGTCTTTGGGTGTAGAGGATAAAATAGGAAAAGTATATGGAAAATAAATGAGAAAAGGAAGCCTTACTTTTCTTTTAGAAATGATGGACTTTCTTCTTCTGCATCTTTCTTCCACCTGACGATAATGTCGACATCTTCAAACTTCTCTTCCATACCTTTTGTTCTCTTGATCTTGAAGTAGCAAACACTCTTGACTTCTTCAAACGAACTTTTCTCTTCCTCTAATGTAAGAGTAAGAGATAAAAAAAACATGGTATACAAATGGAAGTGAATATAGAATCATGTTTTATCATCTCCTCATATCTCTGAAAAAAATTCTGCTTCAAATGTCTGAAACGACTAAATTCACCAATCGTTGTCTGAATGATGAATTGCCCTTCTAGAGTTACCTTCTCTAGATACATTTGTACCTTGATATCCAACCAACTTACAACAGAAAATTGGCTGAAAAAACTCATCTCATCTCTGCACTTGTCTTCTTAGATGAACTTTCTTGCCATGAAAGAGATCTCTCAAAACTCGCTAGAAAAACCTCTAGATACCTGTTTTGATGTAGCCTTTAACTTTCAAATAATGAAAGTGTATAAAAGTACTCCTTGAATTTCTTCAAATCTCTTCATAACTGCTCTTCTAAGATATGACCTGCAAATGATAATCTGATAGTAGAAAGTGATACCTCTGATTTGATGTTGATCTGCTTCATTCATCTTCTCTAAACCATTGTTCTTCCTTGAATTTGAAGTAGCTTTCTCTTCATCAAGTCTGGGTCTTCAAACAATACTTTTGTAAAGTATTTGCATACTCTTCCAAAAATATTCGGCTGCTAACAGATCATCAACTTCATACTCCACACTGATGAATACACATGTAACTGAATTGTCTAATTCTCAAATCTCTACTCATCTAGATTAAGTGTGTATGTCAAATGTCAAATATTAGAAGATGCTTTCAAATCATATGTTGTAAATCTGGAATTCTGGAACCTGAGATATGAATGAGCCTTAATGAATTGATGCCAAAGATCTAAAGTTCTGAAACCAAAACCTTAGTGCTCTGATACCAAATGTTGGAAGTGAGGTAGGCCCTTAGCTCATGTCATATGTCCATGGTTCCATAGGTCCAGTATATATACAACATTAATTCTAGCAATCTTCCATATTGACAAAACATGAACATACAACAACTTAATCATTTGTATGATTAAGTTGTTGTATGTTCATGTTTTGTCAATATGGAAGATTGCTAGAATTAATGTTGTATATATACTGGACCTATGGAACCATGGACATATGACATGAGCTAAGGGCCTACCTCACTTCCAACACAATCTAGATCAAAGATCCTAGAGGACAACTCGTGTCCATTCCACTCATGCTTTTGTGCTACCTTTAAGGCTGGTATTAGGAAGCCCAATGGTAGCATAGCATTCTGGCCAAAGACCATATGAAAAGGGGTGGGATTGAGTATCGTTTTGTAGGCAACTTGATAAGCCCATACAACATGATGAAGTTTTTTATCCCAATCAGAGCGTTCATTATTGACCAATTTTGTCAACACATTACATAGGATCTTATTTGTGCTCTCAGCTTTCCCATTAGCTTGTGGATGATAGGGGGCCAACTTCTTATGTATCACCATGAATTCTTGAAGGAGATTCTCAATAACTTCATTCAAGAATTGCATACCTCTATCGCTCACTAACTCTATGGGTAGTCCATATCTTGTGAACATGTTCTCAGATAAGAACTTTGCCATCATTTGAGCATCATTCTTTGTTCTGGCTTTTACTTCTACCCACTTTGTAAGGTAATTTGTGGCTACAATAATGTACTCTGCATGGGATTTTCTAGCTGGGGGATTAATAGGACCTACGAAATCTATACCCCACTTTGAGAATGCACGTCCTCCCATCATTGGTCTCAAAGGCATCTCGTCTTTTCTCATCAGATATTGTGCACGTTGGCATGTGTTGCATCTCTTCACATAGGTATGTGCATCCATATGAAGAGTGGGCCACCAAAGTCTTGAGAATAGAATGGTCTTAATTACTCTGTCAGGACCAAAGTAAACACCACTATGTGTAGAATCTAAGATTTTCAAATAGTCTGATTCGTGAACGCATAGTCTTAAGTAACCATCTTTGCCTCTTCGATACAGGTTGTCTCCTATCAAGGTGTAGTCTTGAGCCTCTTGCTCCATGCTCCGTTTTCTTGCTAGACTAGCCTCGCTGGGTAGTGTTCCCGATCTCATGAATTCTACCAATGGAGCGCTCCAATCTGGAATTAATGATACATGATAAAGGGTAGCATGCTCCACTAGGGGTTTCTCCTAGCATGTTGGACAATTCTTAATCCACTCATGTATTTCTTTGTCCATGCTAGGCCAATACACTCCCAAATGCTTTGCGATGTTTGTTGTTTAGAATAGTGATTCCCTAGCAAACCTTCATGGGCTTGTTGCAACCAACTGCTATGTTCATCGTACTCGACACAACAAGCTAATACACCTTCTTTATCTTGTTTGTACATGCTTCCTACCAATATTTGGTACTTTCTTGATCTTACAATTTCATCTTTGTTTTTTTTCACTTATTTGCAGGTATGAAGGTTAGGACAAGTACCAACTTATTTTCCCACTTAGGAACAACTTTTAAATTGAACAGATAAGCATCAGGTAGTTCATCAGAAACTCCTTGTAGTGGCTCTCCTAATGTTACACGAGAAAGGTGATCTGCTCTGAGGTGGGTTCTACCTTTCCTAACAATAGCTTCAAAGTCATATTCCGTTAATAAGAGGAACCATCATATTAAGCATCCTCTATTGCGAGGTTTATCGACCAAATATAATAAAGCTTGATGATCGGTGAAAAACTTGAATTTATTGGTCAATAGATAGTGTCTAAACTTCATCACGGCATATACCATGCCTAAACCTTCTCTTTCCATTGTTGTATAATTTTTCTCAGCTGCATTGAGCTCTCTGCTAGCATATGCTATAGGCAAATCTAGATTTCCTTCACATGTGGGTTGTGCTAGCACACATCCTATTGCATGATTGGATGCATCCGCATGGACATGGAATGGCTTATTCCAATCAGGAGTGGTCAATATTGGTGTTGTGCACAAACCTCTCTTTAGTCCATTGAAGGAATTTTTGCATTTGTCGTTCCACTCAAAATTTGTTAGCAAGGGGTAAAGCAGCTTAGTTATGATTGCATACATGTGGATAAATCGGTGGTAATATCCACAATGGCCCAAAAAGGCTTGTACCTCTTTAACATTCCTTGGCCTTGGCAACTCTGCTATGGTTCTTACTTTGTCTTCATCTGTTGAGATTCCATTCTTAGAAATAACATGACCTAAAATTTTACCTTGTCGTACCATGAACACACACTTCTCTGGGTTCAGGCACACTCGATATTCTCTACACTTGTTGAAGATTTTTCTGAGCTTAGGGATGCGGTATCTTCTTTCTTGAGAATGAGCACATAAATCATCCATATATACTTCTAAGCTCTTTCGCAAGAACTCTTTGAAGACATGACACATGAGCCTTTGGAATGTTGTAGGTGCATTTGTGAGCCCAAATGGCATCACACGAAATGCAAAAGTTCCCTACTCTGTGGCAAAAGCTATTTTTTGTTGATCTTCTGGGGTGATGGCTACTTGGTTGCAGCCTAAAAATCCATGAAGAAAGCTATAAACTTCCTTGCCTGCAACACATTCCAATAAATGTTTTGTGATTGGAAGCGGATAGCTATCTCTAATTATAGCGGCATTAACTTTTTTAAGGTTAATACACACTTGCAACTTCCCATTCTTCACCACTCCAATGGGGGACACCCATTCAGTATTCTCAATCTCATAGATAAATCCAACTTCAATCAACCTATCAATTTCTTCTTTTATTTTAGCTGCATAAGTGTCATTATATGTGTAGGGCTTCTGTTTGGTGGGCTTGGTGTCAGCAATCATGGGGATTGTATGAGAGAAAATTTTTGGATCTACTCCCTTAAGTCTCTATAGTGCCATGCAAACACATCTCTTCGTTCCCTTCTATGGTTACAACAATTTTTTTGGTCTTTTCTTTATTATCATATGCTTCTCCTGAGATGGCCTCTCTCTTAGGCATTCGTACCAAAATTTTTCGGTCTTCAACTTCATATTTCTTGAAATTCTCTGGTGCCTCAAACAATGATTCCTCCTCTTCTTGTTTCACTGCTTTTCTTTTCTTTTTCTTTTGACTACCCTCACTTCCATCCTTTGAATTTACCACTTTGATGATTGTGAGAGGTTCTTCTTCTTTTTGGGTAAATACTCTTATGTTTTGTAGATAGTGCTCCTCTGAATTAAAGCAACTATCCATCACAATGGACTCTAGATAATCGTCGTCCTCTTCTTCTATGACATCACTAAGGTCACATTCTTCCAACAAGGGCTGACACATGAACACAGAGATATCGTAACCCTCCTCATCACAATGAGGTGTCCTTCGTTCTTCATTGACCACAATGTCCATCGTGGCTAAGATTTCTGCCCAGCCATGAGGCTCAAATTCGTCATCTAGAAAGGTCATCGGTGTGTAGGCTGGGTCTCTAACTAGTCTACCTCCTGGCGAAGTTCCTTCTTCTCTCACCTTTAAGCGTTCTTCCTATTCCTCTGCAACCTTGCACATCCACAAGTGAGTGTCTTCGTGCATCCAGGATGGATCAGAAGAACTTTCAGAATGCACTGAGATCGAATCTTCTTGCACCTTGTGGATAGGATTCCACTATAGGCGTGGTACATCTCTGAAGGTATAATCCTTTAGATTGACCTTGGTGGTGACCCCTAAATGTTGTAAGGACAAGGGGTTGGTTCCCCAATCTTTTACTATTTGCAATTTTCATAGGAAGGGTCTTCCTAGTATCATCTCATAGACATTATTTTTGTCAAAGTCACATATAGCAAAGGTATGTTCAAACTCTACACCGCAAGTGGTTAGCGTTATCCCATCTAGAAATCCTAGAGTTCTTTCAATATGGTCATCAACCATTTTTTGCTTCATTCTAGTTGGTCCCCCATTGCTTCCACAAGGAGGTGATTGCAATTGCAACACCTGCATCTAAATCTATGATCGCTTTGGTTGTGTAACCTTGGTAGGTGATTGGAAGATAAGTATTACCTTCTTCACCTTCACTAATGTCTCCTATTTTGTCCAAAGGTATCTCTGGAACGCTTGCTTAGAGCCTTCTTTCGACACATTGGAATCGAGTTTGGGAACCTAATTCACCACATGCTTCCATAACTCTGGTTTTACTTTGAGCATCTCTTCTACGATAAGAGAACACTAAACCTTAGTGTTCTTCAAGACATCAATGTTCCTTGGAACCACTGAGTCTTCATGTCTTACTAAAATTGTAGGAGATCTATCTGAAGAGACTCGAATTCCCATGGGCCTGTGAATTGTGGCAACTCTTGTAAAGAATTACATTCAAAATCTAATCTTTTGTCTTCATGTTTCTCCGCTTGGTCTCCGTAAATAGATGGAATGTCTTGGGGAAACTGATCATGAAGGTTATCAATTTCCGGATTAGGAGGGGGGTTATCCTTCTCCTTGGCCCATTTCTCTTCTTGTATTTCCCGCAAGAACTCTTGAGAGTACTCTTGGATTGAAAGAGGTGTTCCACCATCTATGTGTTACCGTTAGTGTCCATGTGAAAGGCCAAATGGCCACCGGACACTTCTTTGTATATGTTCTTTAATAAAACATGTAATGGCCTGGTCAGTCACGGACTGTAAGTTCGACCGCATTTGTAAGACGTAAGAAGTCAGTTTTCGTGCTCCCTGAGTACTGTGTTTTCTACGTATTCTACAACCTCTGTGCGGAGTACTGTGTGCGGCCTCAGGTGCTCGGTTTTCTACTCCGAGCATATCATCATGGAGCTCTCAAGAAGTAGAGCGCACTGTGGTATGTCGCCATCGAATCACTTCACTGGTATTAGAGCAGTTCAAGGCAAAAGCTTCATTCCTTTTGTGCGAGCGAAGCGAGCACCCCCCCCCGCCCCCCAAGGCGTTCTCCAAGGCTTACGACTAAGGCGGCGACCAAGGCATAGACCTTGGCATACCTTGTCATCCGAGTCACCGAAGTCACCCTTGGCGCCGTTGGCTGCGCGGGAGGGAGGACCTCAACGATCAAGGAATATAGAGGTTCTTGGTACTTCCCGGGAGCTCACCCATCCCAGTACTGTTCCCCCCAGAGCTCGCTTAACCGTGGCAATCTCTTGCCACTAAGCTACACTCTTGTGGTGTTTGAAGAAGGGGAAAGACTAAGGTTGACATTACCTTGAACAAGTTTTGGTCCCTCAAAGCTTCATTTTTGCTTTCAAAGCCTATTTTTGAAGCAATTTTGGGGTGTTTTTGGAGCTTTTAAAGCCTAAAACATCAGAGTTGACAGACACTTGCAGGTGTTATTGGCTAGTTTTTGGGCTGTGTATTCAGCCTTTTAGTGTCATTTTCCTGCAGGTGGAAGACTTACCCAGCCTCGCCATAGGAGATGTATGATAGTTGTTCATAGGTGCTCGATAAGCCTAGTTGGCTTCTATTGGGTAACTGATTATATGCAGTGGAGTCAGTGATTCACTATGCAGGTAGACATGTCAGTACTTGCAGTTTTATGATACTTTGACATTGGTCATTTGCTAATTTTGCAGAGGATACTCTGGCAAAATTTTTCTAGATTTCTGTTTTAGTCAACTATACAGTGGTCGATTTACTCTTTGATACACTTATTTGTTGGTGTTTGGACTCTTCTAGCTCCATTATCATTCTATTCAGTTCTCTACGATCATGGCATCAGAGGTCTCAGGCATATCCGGTGGATCAAGGTCTAGTGCTAGTGTTCCGAGGAGGAGCTATAACTTGCAGGGCAAAGACCATTTTGAGATCCGAAAATTTGATGGCACAAACTTTGCTCTATGGAAGAATCAGATTAAAGATGTGCTGATTCAAAGGAGGCAATGGAAGCCAGTAAATGGGATTTCAAAGAAGCCTGCTGACATGGATGAAGATGATTGGGATGAGTTAGATGAAATGGCCAGGTCTACCATTCGCTTGCACCTGGCAGATAATGTTTACTTTACAGTATTAGACTGTGAAAGTGCAGAGGAGCTTTGGAAGAAGTTATGCAATACATATGAAAAAGAGACGGCATGAAATAAAGTGTATCTCATAAGAAAATTATATGACCTTCGCATGAAGGACACAGAGAGTGTTGCTGCTCATCTAAATGAGTTTGATGCTATATTCTCCCAGTTACTGTTGATATATTTAGGTAGTGATGTGTGTGAACACTCTAGGACTGCCGGGACACTTTTTTCCCTCTTTAGGAGGTTTTTTTCCCCCGGCTTGTATATACGCCTATTGCCCTAATGGGCTACTTATCTTTGTACATTCTCTAGTAATACATTCAGTATTGTGTGTTTGTGCTCCAAGCTTCTTCTTCTTCCTTGTGCTGTTCGTGTGCTTCCGCAGACGTCTATCTCCAACAATTGGTATCAGAGCAGGTCGTCGCTTCTTCTAGGGCGCCGTCGACACTCCTCCGTTTGCAGTCTCAGATTCGCACGAGATTTGGTGAGCATAATCACGGTGTTTTCGAGATCAAAACAGCTTTGCTATGTGGTGCCGAAATCGCAATCTGAGCTCGTTTCGACCTCCGAACGCATTATCGCAGCACTTGTGCAGGCTATTTCATCCTTTTGTGCCAAAGGTATATACCAGTTTTTGTTCGCCAATTTAAGCGTCTCAAAGTCTACTACAGGTCTAGCAGAACTTGTCTGGGTTGTTCTGTTCAACTTTTTAAGATACAGTCAATTTTCTGCATCAAGGTATTTTAGTCACCGGCCATGGCTGAAAGTAGTGATGTATTCCGTATGTTGGCTGTTGAGGATAAGTTGGATGGTACCAACTACCCATTATGGGCTTATATGATGCGACATGTACTGGTTGCAAAAGGATTGTGGAACATTGTGCAGGGTGTTGAAAGACGTCCTGTTACACCTGTAACGACAGGTACTGCAAATACAGGTGTTGGAGTTGATGAAGATGGTGTCAAAGATGATATTCCGCAGATTCCTGTTCGTGCTGCTGTTTCTGTTGCACCTACTGCAGAGCAGATTCGTTGGGATGGCAGAGATGCCCAGGCACATGCATTGATAGCTTTGTCTGTCAAACGTGCCATTATTCCTCACATTCGCTCTTGCAGAACATCAAAGGATGCTTGGGATACACTTACCACTTTGTACCAAGCTAGGAATGAGGCTCGTGTTGCTTACCTCCGAAAACAGTTGGAGAGTGAGCACATGAATGAAGGTGATTCTATGGACAGTTTTCTTACAAAGATCAAAGACCTGAAGGAACAATTGATTTCTGATGATGAGGTTATACCAGATAGCTCACTTGTGCAGACCGTTCTGAATGGTCTTCCTGATTCATATCAGAGTTTTGCCTCTACTCTTCGGTTGATGATGAAAGGCAATCCGAATGCCTTGTCATTTGAGGAATTAGTCTCTGTTCTATTGCAGGAAGATCAGTCCAGGCAGAACAGGTCCATTATGCGTGTTGCAGATCAAGCTTTCCTGGCTAGTCAGAAGGGCAAAGGAAAATGGAGCTCTTCTACTAGTAAGCAGAAATGTGCAAATGCTGCACAATCGAAGAACCAGGATAAAGATGAGAAGAAATCAGAAAAGCAGAAATTGTTCTGCAAGTACTGTAAAGGAAATGATCATATTATGAAGAACTATCCAAAACTGGCTGCTAAAGAGGCAAAGAAGAAAGAGGCTGGAATGGTTGTTGCAGAGACCTCTACACTAAAAACAGAGTCTGCAAATCTTGTGCAGGAAGAAGAATGGGCGTTTACTACTGTCTATAGTTTTGACCCATCTTCTCATGATCAGTGCATGTCTGTAGTAGACGCAGATGTTTGGTACTTTGACAGTGGGGCGACCAAACATATTACCTCGCAGCGCAGTTTCTTCTCTTCACTCGAGCCTGCCCCTACAGGGAATACTATCACATGCACCAATAACTCCTCTTATCCTGTTATGGGAGTTGGTAAGATCATTCTGACTACTGCTGATGGTAGTTCTTTCACTTTGTCAGATGCTTTATTTGTGCCAGGGATCAAAAAGAACCTGTTATCAGTTTCTGCATTAGCCAAGATTGGCTTGGTTGTGAAATTCGTTGATGACACGTATACAGTCCATGATCTCTCAAATGGCGATGTGATTATTGCTTCTGGCATTTTATGTCGTGGGTTGTATAAGCTCATAGACTATGAAAGATCTGTGAATGATTCGGCATGTGCAGTTCATGATTCTCAGGCTATGTCAGATGCAAAGCTTTGGCATGCACGCTTTGGTCATCTGAATTTTGCTAGTTTGTTACGCCTACAGAAATCTGAAATGGTGTCCTCTTTGCCCAAACTTGAGGCACCTGGAAAACATGTTTATGAAGGCTGTATTTTGGGAAAAATGCAGTGTTCTTCCTTTCCAAAAGATGGTTCAGTTCGGGCTACGCAGAAATTGCAGCTTGTACATAGTGATGTCTGTGGTCCTATGCAGACACCCTCTTTTGGAAATCACCTTTACTTCGTGACTTTCATTGATGATTTTTTCAGGCATGCATGGGTATATCCACTCAAAGCAAAGTCCGAAGTGTTCATGTGCTTCAAACAGTTTTTGGTTTTGGCTGAAAATCTGTCAGCATGTAAAATGGGCACCCTCCGTTCTGATCGAGGGGGGGAATATATGTCTTCATATTTTAATGCATTTCTGGCTCAACGTGGGATAAAACACCAGTGTACAATGTCGTATACACCTCAACAGAATGGAGTTGCTGAACGAAAGAACAGGTCACTCATGGAGATGGCGAGGTGCATGGTCAAAAGTCAAGCTTTACCACATAGTTTCTGGCTTGAGGCTGTCATGTGTGCAGCATATGTACTGAACAGGTGTCCCACTAAAGTGTTGCAGTCTATCACTCCATATGAGGCTTGGCATGATCGCAAGCCATCTGTTGCTCATCTGCGTGTTTTTGGTTGTTTGGCATATGCATTAGTGCCTGAACAACATCGCAGAAAATTGGATGATAAGGCAGTAAAATGTATTTTTGTTGGGTACAGTTCTGAAAGTAAAGGCTATCGTCTGTATCATCCACAGACTAAACACATTTTGGTTAGCCGTGATGTTGTCTTTGTGGAAGATGCTATTCAGCCATTGCTTTCATGTACTAAGGAGACATCTGTTAGCTCCAAAGACATGTATGATACTTTGATGCCTCTTTTTACAGGTGGACAGGCTAGTGCTAGTCCTAATGAGGAAACCTCTCAGCCTTTGCAGGTTTCATATGATGATGCAGATCATTCCATTTCTGATGCAAATTTACATGATGCACTTGTTGATGAGAGAGCTGATATTGAGCAGGCAAAAAATATGCCAAAATGGTTGGTGTAGAGTTTGCGTGACAGCAAATTAGATTCACCTTTGTCATATCGTACTCGTTCAGGCTCTCATAGTGCCTCCTTTGCATCAGATTGCTATGCTATGGCTGCATCTAGTCTATCTGATGAGAATGAGCCTGTTTCTTTTGATGAAGCACAAAATTCAGAAAATTGGATGGCTGCTATGCAATCTGAATATGATGTTATAATGAAGAATGGTACATGTTCTTTATGTGACTTGCCTCCTGGCAAGAAGGCCATTGGCACTAAGTGGGTATACAAGTTGAAGCATAAACCTGATGGTACAGTTGACAGGTATAAGGCTAGGCTTGTTGCAAAGGGTTATGCACAGGAAAGAGGCATTGATTTTGATGAGACCTTTGCACCTACATGCCGTATGACTACTGTTCGGAGCATTTGTGCACTTGCAGCCCATCATGGTTGGAATGTACATCAGTTGGACATTAAAACAGCATTTCTGAATGGTGACTTGCATGAAGAAGTGTATGTTTTTCAGCCCCGTGGCTTTGTGCAGAAAGGGCATGAAAACCAGGTTTGTAGGTTAAAGAAGGCATTATATGGTTTAAAGCAAGCACCACGTCCTATTGAGACACATATTGCTGATTTAAGGCTGATTTGCATGCCTCATTTGAGATGTCTGATTTGGGGCATTTGCATCACTATTTGGGCATTCAGTTTATGCACGTTGATGGTGGAATGGCTTTGTGTCAAACGAAATATATTGACACATTATTGCAGCATTTTGGCCTTGAAGACTGTAAGCCTATTGCCACTCCTATGGAGACAGGTTTACGATTGAGTCTTCATGATGTTGGAGATGCATTTAATGCTGTTCTCTATTAGCAGGCTGTTGGATGCTTGATTTACTTATGCATTACGCGGCCAGATATTCAGTTTGCTATCTCACAGATGAGCAGGTTTATGCATTGCCTAGGAGTCACGCATTGGAAAGCGGTTAAGTGCATCTTTCGCTACTTGAGTGGTACTCGGCTACTTGGGTTGTTTTATCCCAAGGGGGGATCACTACCGCCAGATTTGCATGCTTATTCTGACTCAGATTGGGCTGGTTGCTATGACACTCGTGTGTCCACCAGTGGTTTTTGCTTCATGCTTGGTAGCTCATGTATATCTTGGTTGAGCAAGAAGCAACCTACTGTGGCCACTTCCAGTTGTGAGGCTGAGTATAGGGCAGCTTTCACAGCGACTATTGAGTGTGTGTGGCTCAGACGCCTTATGGCTGATTTGGGTGTTGGCCAGTCTTCTGCCACCACCATCTTCACT
Organism: Ceratopteris richardii; assembly: GCA_020310875.1. Taxonomy (NCBI): domain Eukaryota; kingdom Viridiplantae; phylum Streptophyta; class Polypodiopsida; order Polypodiales; family Pteridaceae; genus Ceratopteris; species Ceratopteris richardii. The sequence goes on along the minus strand of CM035442.1, from coordinate 37,305,068 downwards.
GACAGTCAGAGCGCATTGGCAGTTGCGAGGAACCATGTGTTCCATGCTCGCACTAAGCACATTGAGGTGCATTATCACTATGTCAGGGAGAGGTTCTCTGCTGGGGAGATTAGCTTGGCATATGTGCCCACGCAGGAGAACATTGCAGACCTTTTCACGAAGGCTCTGCCTAGGGAGAAGTTTGAAGCTTTTCGCAAAGCTTTGGGCTTACTTCCTTCTGTGGAGTGATTTCCACATAGCTTGGCACTTCCTTATACATGAGTGCCAGCTCCTTGTTCACCGCATCACTCCCAGGGGGGATTTGTTGATATATTTAGGTAGTGATGTGTGTGAACACTCTAGGACTGCCGGGGCACTTTTTTCCCTCTTTAGGAGGTTTTTTTCCCTCGGCTTGTATATACGCCTATTGCCCTAATGTGCTACTTATCTTTGTACATTCTCTAGTAATACATTCAGTATTGTGTGTTTGTGCTCCAAGCTTCTTCTTCTTCCTTGCGCTGTTCGCGTGCTTCCGCAGACATCTATCTCCAACAGTTACAGGCTCAGAAAATGGATATAGATAATGAAATGAAAGCAGTATTGTTGTTATGCACCCTGCCATCATCATGGGATACGTTTTGCACAGCTATTAGCAATAGTGCACCTGGTGGTAAACTCGTCTATGATGACATATGTGGAGCACTCTTGAGTGAGGAGATTCGTAGAAAATCTATGGTTGGCACTCAGAGTGGAGATGCATATAATGTTCGTGATTCTTACCAAGGAAAGAATCAACAACGTGGCAGGAGCAAGAACAAGGAAAAGAATGGTCAACGGAATAAGAGTAGAAGTAAATCAAGGAAGAGGGATATCGAATGCCATTATTGTCATAAGAAAGGACACATGAAGAAAAAATGTTATGCATTAAAGAATGCTAAAGGTAAAGGACAGAATGTTGATGGGCATGTTAAACAGTTACCTGCACCATCTACTTCGACTGTGAAGATTGAAGAAATTAATGCTATTTCTGATGATGCTGATGTGTTGACACTTGATAGTACTTTGCCATCTGAGGCACTTATGGCTAATTCTCTTTCCCACACCTGGCTGCTAGATTCTGGTGCTTCTTTCCATGTGACACCACATAGAGAATGGTTCTCTAATTATGCAGCAAAGTCTCTTGGTATCGTGAGACTTGGTGACTCTTACCAGTGTGATGTTGTGGGGATTAGAGATGTGGTTGTGCAGTTCATTGATGGTTCAAAATTTACTATGCATAATGTACGCCATGTACCTCAGTTATCACGCAGTTTGATGTCAGTTGGTCAACTTGATGACCTTGGTTACAAGGTGGTCTTCTATGCTCAGTCCTTTTGTATATCAAAGGGCAATATGGTTATTGCAAAAGGAAGCAAAGTTGGCTCACTTTATCCTTTATTTGTATCACAGAAAGAACACTTGTTAGCTGTTACTGAACAGCCTATGGCTTGTATTTGGCATGGTCGTTTGGGCCATATATCTCGTAGTGGAATGGAAAATCTTTCTCGTTCTGGCTACTTACCTGTGTTATCTTTCTCTGATTTTTCATTTTGTGAGCATTGTCAATATGGAAAGCAAACCAGAAATGTGCATAGAACGCACATTGACTCTTCAATTCAGCCTTTAGATCTCGTTCATACAGATGTGTGTGGTCCTTTGCCCACTAGGTCCTTAGGTGGTTCTCTTTACTTTGTCACTTTCATAGATGATGCTACTAGAAAAGTCTGGGTATATCCTATCAAATCAAAGGATGATGTATTCCCTACTTTCAGAAAATGGCTTGCTTCAGTTGAGACTGAAAAAGGAACTAAGCTTAAGGCTTTACGTTCAGATAATGGGGGTGAGTATACCTCACATGAATTCAGCCTTTTCTGTCAGTCTAGAGGGATTCGTAGAGAGTTTACAGCTCCTTATACCCCAGTACAGAATGGTGTAGCTGAGAGGATGAATAGAACTATTCAAGATAGAGTAGTCTCTATGTTGCATCATGCAAACCTCTCACAAGGTTTTTGGGCAGAAGCAGTATTGAATGCAGTTCATGTGATTAACCTTTCACCTAGTACTGCCAAAGGTCTGAAAGTGGCACAAGAGTTATGGATAGGGAAACCACCATATTATGATCATCTTCAAGTTTTTGGGTGTGAAGCATATGTTCATATACCCAAGAATCTTAGACAAAAGTAAGCCTTCAAGGGTTGGATCTGCAAGAACAGACCCTAGTTGTGGTTTATTTACAATGGATGGTGGGATGGGATGAGATGGAGTGGATGGAGCTTCGGCGTGTGAGGGGTTTTGAGATGCAATGTCTTCTATTTTTGTTTTTGCATCTTTCAGGCTTTCTCCTAGTTCAGATAGCTTTTTATTCCACGTGGGATTGGCCTTCTCCCTGGTATCCTTCCATGTTCTTGTTTTCCTCTTACTAGGCTCTCCTGATTCACTTGGCTCTGAATGCTCTCCTAGCTTATCTTGTTTTAATGTTTGTGCCCTAGTAATTGCCTATACAAGAGCCACATTAGTGCTAATTGAACTTGAATCCACCACTAAGCCTACCACATTAATTGGTGTGACCTTATGCACACTAGATGGGTTCCTTGGACAATCTCTCGGGAGATATTCTTTGCCACACTCAGGACAAAAGGCTTGTATTGTGATGTTTTTTCCTTGTCCCATAGATGGTGGGTGGGGACATTCACGAATGAAATGGTTGCCCTGGCATCTAAAACATGGTCCTCTAGGGGCTTGTGGTCTCATTTGTCTCAATTGAGACCTAGGGTTAGGATTCATATACATGACATTAGAGTATTTGGGCTCCCAATTTTGTTCCATAGGTGGTGCCTCGTAGTGATAAGGATAAGTCTCACTATGCTCAGGTGACTCTATCTAATAAGCTTGTGGACTATCTTCATAGGAGTAGTCAGAACTCTGAGCATGAGGGTCATTTTTTGAGACAAATGGGGTCATTGACACCAATGCTCTATTAGGGTTTTCCTGTGCCACAACATACTTGACTAGAATCAGGTTGGCAGGAGCTTGCAATTGGTTTCCTAGGACTGGTTGTGACCTATATGGTCCTTGATATTGTTGTTGATATTGAGATTGATAATGTTGTGACCTATGATATGGTTGTTGGTATTCGTTCCAATACCTATCTTGTTGGTAAGGTTGCTAATAATTTTGTCTCACATCTTGCCTATTGTAGGGACAATCTTGGGCCGTGTGATTCGTGTATTTTCTCTCAATAGTGCAATATGAAGCACTCGGGTTTCCTTGGGGTTGCCCCATCATTGGGCAAACATTAGCCATGTGATCTCCTCCGCAAGTATAACATTTCCTCAATGAGGTGATCTTTGGTGTTTGTCTATTTTGAACTCCTAGCTTCTTAGAGACCTCCTCAGTTATCTCATCCATCTCCATGGAGGTTCTAGAGGTATGACTAGTTGAACTGTCTGAATCCTTGTAGAGTTTGGACAATTCTAACTCCTCACCCGAGTTGTCTTCTATATCAATGCACATCCACACACACTCTTTGATGGATCTAGGCTCTTCCAAGTACACATATGATCTTAACTTTGTTCTTAGTAAGCCATCTAAAAACAAAGCCACTCGTTTGGCCGGTGTGGGTAATTATGGCATAGGACATCTTTCTATGTACAGTCTAAACCTTCTTCCTGCTAGTCGCACTGTTTCTTGCGGTGTCTGCTTGAAGGTGTGGATCAAGGATGATGTATTATGCTTGATACCACTCTTGGAAAATTCTACAATGAATTCCTCTATCAGTTGACTTATATCTCTATAGTTATGACTACTCAGAGGTTGAAACCAAGCTAAATCAGTACCCCTAAGAGTCAAACCAAATGCCCCAGTTCCAACTTGTTGAGCTCTTAACACTTGTTTGAACTCGGCCACATGATCATAAGGATCTCCTGACCCATCAAAGTAGTTTTTCATTGTCTTGACTACTTGAGAGGGTCTAAGGGTTCTTGGGTACTCTCGAGGTCTGGGCAATGGAAAATCATGTTCATCTCTTTGAGGCCTATGTGCTCGATGTCTCTCTCTTTCAGGTCTTTCACCCTCATGTCCTTATCAGTCTCTACCCACCATGTGTGCAAAAATTACCTCAGGCCTCTCTCTACTTCTTTCTTGTTGGGCTTCATGAACCTTGAATGATCCTGCTTGTAACAAGTCTCTTGATCTTCAATCACAATCACAATCCCACACTGAATAATAGACTTCACCGCAACAAGATATAAAGAAGAAAAATAGAGTATATGCAGAACAAGAAGAGAGAGAATTTTATTATCTGTGCAAGTTTACAAATACTTCTGATCTGGATTACAAAATCTATCAAATAGATTCAGTGTGAAGCCTCATCCACCCGCCCACCCCCGAGCTGATCTCAATCCTAATCTCAATCACAATTACAATCTCAGAAGCCGAAAACGATCCTGATCAATGTACAACCATCGTCCTTCCCTATCTCTCCGTCTTCATCTTTTTGGATCTCCACCTTTTTGCCAGTGCATGACCAATCACGCCTTCCTAGTCATGCACTCTTAGAATCTGCATGCTCCAAGATAGCACCTTTTCGCATGTCTCATGCAAGACCTCCAGACCATCCATGCATCTACTTTTCATGTCCACCTCAAGAATCATACCTACAAAAATAGAGGTGATCCCTGCAACACACTCACACACACGTCAATCACCTGAAATAACCCATATACCTATGTGCACTTTTTAAATCCGCAAACATGAATAAGATGAATGAAGGCTTCTCTCTCTTCTTTTTTTTAGTGTTGGAAAACGGCACTTTTCCAAGCCCTGTAACTAAAAAATGATGAGGAATTAGCTTAAGCTAGTGAGACACAAAAATATTCAATTTTTCAATCTGTACAATAGTGTTAGAGATGCCTCAGATCCAAATCTGCTTCTAGATATCACTTTTGGGCCCTACAAAATCAAAAATTCTAGAGAGATGAAAAAACATGAAAAATCTCTTCATTAATCTATCTTCATGGGACCAAATGAGACATAAAACATAGGAACTACAAAAAATTCAATTAGGCAAAGTTTCTCTACTAAGAATACTCTACCTTTCTCTCATACAACACTTTTCTAGATTCCTTCATCTTCATGCTCAAATTTAACACACAAATTTCATCCAATAACTTTCTAGAGAGAGAATGTAAAAATGTATTGCTACAAAATTTTGCAAACATGATCAAAATATCATAAACATAAAATTTCACTATTACCTACACATCTTTTTTTTTTCTGGAAAATCAATGTGGCATCTTACAATTCTCCCCCTCTTTTAAGAACTCTATCCTCAGAGTTCGAAAGAAGAATAATGTTCCATAAACTCATCTAAACCAACCCATGTTGAATCTTCAATAGGATATACAAACCACTTCACTAAAATTTCCACTATTTCACGATTCCTAAGATATCTTATTCTCCTATCCATTACAACTTATGGTTCAAGCTCAAAAGTGGCATCTTCCCTCAACTTAGATTTGTCCTGCAAAACGTGATCAGCATTGGGAACATACCTTTAAGTAATCCAACATGAAAAACTAGATGAATTTTCAAAGTGTTAGGTAGATCAAGTAAATATGCAACGAAACCAACTTTCTTTAAGATTTTAAAAGTACCAGCATATGTGGAGACAATCGATGATCTTTGCCTAAAACCAGATTTGATTTCGAAGGATTTACTTTCAAAAAAACCAGATCATTTGTTCTAAATTCCAAGGGTCTCTTTTTGAGATCATAATATAATTTCTAATGTTTCTGTGCATCTTTCATGTTTTTCCTTACCTAATTTATGTTGGAGATAGACGTCTGCAGAAGCACGTGAACAGCACAAGGAAGAAGAAGAAGCTTGGAGCACAAACACATAATACTGAATGTATTACTAGAGAATGTACAAAGATAAGTAGCCCATTAGGGCAATAGGCGTATATACAAGCCGGGGGAAAAAAACCTCCTAAAGAGGGAAAAAAGTGCCCCGGCGGTCCTAGAGTGTTCACACACATCACTACCTAAATATATCAACAAATCCCCCCTGGGAGTGATGCGGTGAACAACGAGCTAGCACTCATGTATAAGGAAGTGCCAAGCTATGTGGAAATCACTCCACAAAAGGAAGTAAGCCCAACGCTTTGCGGAAAGCTTCAAACTTCTCCCTAGGCGCAGCCTTCGTGAAAAGGTCTGCAATGTTCTCCTGCGTGGGCACATATGCCAAGCTGATCTCCCCAGCAGAGAACCTCTCCCTGACATAGTGATAATGCACCTCAATGTGCTTAGTGCGAGCATGGAACACAGGGTTCCTCGCAACTGCCAATGCGCTCTGACTGTCAGTGAAGATGGTGGTGGCAGAAGACTGGCCAACACCCAAATCAGCCATAAGGCGTCTGAGCCACACTGTTGGAAGCAGCCAGAGGCACAGACGACGCGGAAGCATGTAACAACGGAGCAGGGAGCCAGTCAAATCTTTTTTCAAAGAATCATGTTCTAAAAATACTTTTCAAAAACCTCCAACAGTGATTTTCATCACTATTGTAACATATGTAACATAGAAAACCCCATTTTGTAATCCATAGCTCCATTTTGTGCAAGCCGAGGAGTCCTCGAGCTTGAGGAGCTTAGGTAGAACAAGCGTATCAATTTTCGTTATTTTTAGACATCGTTTACCCTTCCAAATAGCATCTAGGACCTAATTTTTAACTATGCCGGTCACTAGATGTGAAACCGGTCAAAACTATTCTAGAAACTATAAAAAGAGCTAGAGAGCTCATTTTTGAGGTTGGTTAGTGTTAGCTAGTGTGAGCTTAGAGTTCTTTTGAGCTTGTAATAGTGTTCTTGAGTAATAGAGCTAATTTCCCACCTTCCATTGTGTCTTGCTTGTCTCTTCGTAGTGTGTGTGTATGTGTGTGTGCATTTCTATGCTTCTCACCTTCACTCTCACTTCATCTCACATTCACGATCTTCATATCACTCCTATCTCTTCCGTGGATTGACATTAAGGAGGTGAAGCTTCTTAACGTGGTACTTATCATTGTGCTAGAGCAACACCAAATTTGGCGCCGTTGCCGGGGATCGAGTCTAGGACGAATGTGTGATGGTAAGAGTATAGCAAGAAGTGGCGTTGGAAGGTAAAAATTTCAGTTTTTGTTGTTGTTTTGACTTAGTTTTTAGTGTTTTTCACCTCCCCCACACTCCATCTTCATCACCGCATCATCATCTTCATCTCTAAAAAAATCAGAAAATTCACCATATCCACCCATTCTCCTCATTTCCCCTCATTTGTGCATGCGAGAGAGTGAGAGAGAGCTTTTGTGCTTGTGTGTGCTTTTCCTTTCTTGAGTTTTCTTGCAGGAACAGTACTCCAATGCATCAAGAAGGCTGCAAAAAGGTAAGAAAATCACCTTTTGTCAGAAATTTCCGAGTGTGTCAGACCATCGCGATGGTCTGCAAACTTCGGAATTTTTGGTAAGCAACCACATAGGCGTGTAGGCGACCCTTGCGCTTCTACGAATCCACAGATGCATTTCAGAAATTCTCAGTTTGGTGGACCATCACGACGGTCTCAGACCATCGCGATTGTGTCACACCATCGCGATTGGCTCACGCCATCGCGACGGCTCAGCCGGACCATCGCGACGGTCTCACGCCATCGCGACGGTTCATTTGGACCATCGCGACGGTTCGCGGACCATCGCGACTGTTCGGTTGACCCCACACCATCGCGATTGGCTCACGCCATCGCGCCGACGGTGCCACGTGGCAAGCGAGACCATCGCGACGGCTCGCACCTCACACCATCGCGACAACCCGAAATTTTGGACCATCGCGATTGGCTCACGCCATCGCGCCCAGACCATCGCGATTGGCTCAAGCCATCGCATCTGTGACCATCACGACGGTTCACTTTGGACCATCACGATTGTTCACGTTGACCGTTGACTGACGCCATCGCGATTGTCCGCCTGATCGAGCCATCACAATTGTCCACTTTCACGCCATCGCGACGGTTCACTTTCACGCCATTGCGACTGTCCACTTTCACGCCATCGCGACGGTTCACCCTCACGCCATCGCGACGGTCCCAGACCATCGCGATTGTCTCAGACCATCGCGATTGTGCACCCCCATCGCAAATTTTAGGGTTTCAATTTTTGGCCAATTTTGGGGCTATTTTTGGGAAATTTTTGGGTGATTAGACTCATAGGAGACCCCTTAGCTCATATTTGGAGAAAAACCTGTTTGTTAGTTTTTACCCCCCAGGGCCTGAGCGGTCATAACTTTTTCATCCGAAGTCCGTTTTTGAGCTTAATAGCTCGTTAGAAAGCTCTTTACGAGTACTACGTGACCTCAATTGTTTTTTTTTTCTTAAAGGATACGCCTATTTTTTGATAAGCTATTTTGAGGTTGACCTAGTTTGGGACTAGAAAACCAGGGGGCAAACATTGAAAAGTTGGGCAAAAGGGAAGGGACTTAAAAGGTGTATATACTCAAGTGCTTGATCATCCAATTGTGAATTGGTCTAATATTGGATTTTTCCAGGTCTAGCAAGGGCAATCGAAGGCAACCAAGGCAAGGCAGTGAAGGGCATAAAGCTTGGGAAGCGTGGCTTCTTGGGCATCAGAGCAACCAGAAAAGCTGTCTCGAGGTTGGAAGATTACTCAACCCCCTCAGTCAATTCTTAGCTTAGGATAAACGTTAGCATTGTGGATTAAGACGATAGGAACGCCTCAAGTTCAAGGGAGTTAAATTTATCAAGTTCAAGACTAAAGTAAAGGTGTGTGACACGAAAATCTAAAGGAAAGAACCTAAGTCTGACGGACGAGAACTCAAAATTATAACAGAAAGTCGAATTCCTGACGCGAACATTCAGACAAGAACTTAAAGACATTTAAAAAGAAACAAGACGTCATTAACAAAGAACCATTGACGATCAGAAGAGTAGCAAAGTAAATTCATGAACCTTAGATCAGGCAAACATATAGGTAAGTCAGACCGGCGAAGCCTTAGATCATCAGAGGCAAGTGTAAGAACTACCGCACGATCGTGGGCTCAACAATTGAACACTAGTTATCCCTACGAGAGCTCAGATACTAGTGATTCAGAAATGGCATTTAGCACAGAAAAACCAGAAGGAGGGTCGAATGTAGCCTATTTAGAAAAACCTGAAGGACCCTATAGAACACAACTAGAGTTTCTCCGAACCAACCGATTAGGTGCTCGCATCTATGAGGATGGTTTGCGAAGGCAAGTGGTGCAAATGCACAACCCTGATCAACCCATTGGATTGAAACATCCAGTGGTGAAATTCGAGAGAGACGCATACATAGACAAGGAAGGAACGATGTACATATTAAGTACGCAGTCAAACAATACCAATGAGTTTGGCGTGATTCAACCAGAGACGGAAGCAAAATCTCAAGGAAAAGAACCATTAGAAGAGCCTAGAACACCTAGAGGGAAATCTGTACTGACACGAGTACTAATCCCGGATTGGATCCCTCAGGACAACAGAAGCATAGAGTTGTTTGTAAATAAAGAAACTGATGAAGCCTTTTGGAGATACAAGACCGAAATACTTAGTGAGGTAGGTATCATCACTATATACGAGTTCAAGGACCCGGATACACCTGGAAAGGTTGTATACCTGGATGAGACTTCAGAAAGAGTCTTTGTGGTACCTGACCGCGCTAAAAACACATACACATGGAGAGGTGAATTGGTATTCCCTCCATCTAGAACGAACATGAATACAAGTCAACAAGGGGCAGGAACATCATCAGCCCATGGAAATCAAAGAGAAAGAAATAAAGAAAGACCCGAAGTAAGCTTCACTCATCCCATAGGGAGAGATAGAACAACCACGGACACTAATAGAGCAGATAGACAAAGAGATCAGGGAATACCAAGTTGTAGAGATGATTCTCCTCTACCAAGACCACGTGAACACGCAAGAATATTGAGACCCACTCAGTTAGTTAAATCCATGAAGAATTATTTTGATGGGACAGGAGATCCCTATGACCATGTCGCAGAATTCAAGCAAGTACTAAGAGCAGAACAAGTTGAAGACATGTTCACGCAATACAACGCATTTGGACTAACGTTAAAGAATACAGCTTTAACTTGGTTCCAACCTTTGCAACAAAGGCAATTTAGAGACATCCATCACTTTTTAGAGTCATTCATCACTGAATTCTCTAAAAGTGGGATTAGACATGACACATCTTCGTTGATTCATAGCTTTAAACAAACCCCTCAAGAAACAGTAAGACTGGCAGGACGTAGGTTTAGACAATATGTTGAACGATGTCCAATGCAAGAGCTACCCTCACAAGCCAAGCAAGTGTCATTGTTTCTAGATGGCTTGTTGAGCTCTAAACTACGCTCCTACGTGTACCTAAAAGAACCCAGAACGCTAGAGCAATGTGTAAGAATTTGTATAGACATTGAGGACAACTTAGGAGAGGAGTTGGAACTCTCAAAGGTCTATAAGGACTCAGACTGTTCATCTCTAGCATCCACAAAATTGTCTAACTCGATAGAAGACCTAGCAGAAAAAGTGGCCCAGAAACTAGGAGTTTCTAGTAAACCTAGGGTGCTAATGAACAAGCGTTGTTACACCTGTGGTGGTGACCATATGGCAAATGTGTGCCCCAATGCACCACAACCACAAGCCAACCCTAGTGGCCAATACTGTACAATTGAGAGAAGATACACGAATCATACGGCTCAGGACTGCCCATACAACAAACAAACCGTGAGACAGAACTACCCGCAAGCATACCCGCAGCCAGGTAGGTATCAAGGCCATTACAATGCTCAGCCTTATTACTATAGGCCTCCTCAGAACTACCCATACCAGGCTCAACAGAGACCTCAACCTGTCTTAGCTCAGCAGCCACCCCCACCAGCAAATGTCATCTCAGTCAAATACACTGCTGCAGAAGAGAACCTAAGTAGGGCCTTAGTGCCTTCTTCACCTTTGATCACAGAGGGTGACCCGAACTCAAACAGTTTTGACTCTATGCATGTAGATAGTCCACCCGCATATTACACAGAGTCACCAGAACACGTGGAAACATATCATTACGATAGTCCACCAGTGGAACCTAGTTGGGAGCCAGACTATGCTAATGTGATGTACACAAACCCAAATCCACGGCCCCAATTGAGACAACAAAGACCACAGGGCCCTAGAGGACCATGCTTTAGGTGCCAAGGAGATCATTTCATAAAGGATTGTCCACATCCCCCGATAGCAGGACAATCACAGTACTATAACATCCAAGGCTTTTGTGCTGATTGTGGCAAGGAGCACATAATCAAAGATTGTCCTAAGAACCCTGTTAACGCTTCAAATGTGACACCGATCAACGTGATAGGTATTGTAAACAACGCAGATGGATCCAACCCTACATACGTGCCTATCCAAGCTATAACAAGAGCCCAGGCGCTCTTACAGAACCAACAACTTAATCAAGGGAAAGTAGCTGGAAGTAGTGAAGTTGCAGAATCTAGCAGTAAAAAGACAAAATCTTGGAGAGATTCTAGAGAAAGGATAAAGAGAAAATGGAGTAAAAAGATAAGTGAGTTGGAAGGAAGTTTGAAGGAATCTAGAGCCAAAATCCAAGAATTGACTTCGCAGGAATTGAGTGAAGAGAATCCAGCTCAGAAATCAGGATCAGTTTTAGCGGAACCCATACCAGAAAATCTAGACATGATGTTTCGTGCATATCAGGCTAGATTAAAAGAAGGACCTCAAGTAGCTGAAATGAGTAAAAACTACCCTCGAGCTGATCTAGAAATTGAGAGAACTAAACTTTGCATGAAGATGGTAGAACTAGCACAAGCTTTTTCGACGCCTCTAGATATCTTAATTGGAATAACATGGCAAAACCTGAATTACACTTTCAAGGACTAATTGAGAGGCTAGAATACTTGATAGAGAGCAAAGAGAAAAAGGATCAGCCTAGGAATCCTATTGTCTCAGAGACACAGGAAAGGAATGCACCATCCCTGTCTCAAGTACCGAATACAGAAAGTCAAGACTTCTTCCATACATAAATATTCACATGAATTTTTGAGAAAGATCCAAGAAGAGAAATGGAGAAAGGAACAAGGAACCCATCCTCCTATTCAAGAAATAGATGACTTGCAAGAACAATTTCCCCAAGACATTCCCTCTATTTACGATGGTGTAGAGGAGGAACAACTGAGTGAACACACAGCTTTTGAATCTAATTCATTACAAGAATTACCTCAGTTCACAGGACCTTGGGAAGCAAAGTCTATTAGTATGAGAGCACCCACGATAATAGTGAGGAATGAAGAATCAGTAATCCCTAGAAACACGGAAGTGATCAAGAATACTAAAGTACAATGTAATCTCACTCTAGAGGAGTTGTTAAAGGTAAAACCAGAATTGTGGAAACATGTAGCAAATCAATTCCCCGAGCTTGCTACTACTCCCTCACAAATGGGATCACATAAGAAGGTACCAGAGATACCCGTAGAAAAGATTGGAGATGTAAGTGAAGGAGAGGAAGGTAACACTTATCTTCCGATAACCCATCAGGGCTACACCACAAAAGCCATCTTAGATTCAGGAGCCGGAGTAGCCATAGCTACCACCGCTTTATGGAAACGTTGGGGTAAGCCAGCATTAAGACCCACCAGGATGAAGCTACAAATGGCTGACGGACACATAGAAAAACCATTAGGCTTACTAGAAGGCATATCTCTCACCACTTGTGGCGTAGAATTTGAGCATACTTTTGCCATTTGTGACTTTGCAAAAAACCATGCTTATGAGATGATATTGGGACGACCATTCATGCGTCAGTTGCAAATTGTACAAGATTGGGGAACTAATTCTTTGTACTTGCAACATTTAGGAGTGACTACCAAAGTCAATCTTAAAGACTATTCACATAGAGACGTACCCCCAATACAATGGAATACCATCCATAAGACACCAGTAGAGACGGAATCCGTGCACTCATTAGAATCAGATCCTTCTTGGTTGCATGAGGATACTCATTTATGGATGTGTAAAGTAGCCAAACAAGAGGAAGAAAGGTTAGAAGCCAGGACCTTAGGTGCAGAACAACATCCACGAACCCTTCAAGATCCAGCCTACGCACTTGTAGTATTCCCTGACGAAGAGTTTGAACCCCATGGTTGGGCAGAAATCCTAGCAACCATGGATGTAGCCATCAATGAAGAACAATGGACACCCCACTGTGACGAGGATGGCTATGACATTTCAGTTTTCACGATAGAGCCAATCATATGCGATGCAATTTTAGAAGAGTGTGAACCTAACACTGATGCATTTGAGGATGCAAGCGATTTTGATTTAGAATCAATTATCATGGACCCACCCTTTGCATCAGAGGAAGAATATTTTTTCGAGGTAGAGACTCACACTCAGAGACACGAGGAAATTACGAATGAAGTGAGGTTAGCCACAGAAGTGACTAACAAGAGTGAAGGCAAGAAAAGAAAGAAGAAAGAAACCATGTCAGAAAAAGAAGAATCTTTGTTTGAAGTACCCGAGAACTTCAAGAAATATGAAATCGAAGATAGAAGAATCATGGTACGAATGCCTAATAGAAAAGCGAATGACGGACAAGTATATGATAACCGAGAGAAAACCAAGAAAATAATAGTAGCCATAGAAGGAGAAGAAGAAAAATGTACATACATAGGGCATGATTTGACGAATGAAGAAGAAGAAGAGCTAGTTGCCCTATTGCGCGAATATAGAGATGTTTTTGCTTGGAGTTACAAAGATTTGAAAGGAGTAGATCCAAATATATGTTCTCATAGAATCCCTATGACTCCAGATGCAAAACCGACGAAACAGAAACCTTACACGTACAATGATAACTACGCTGCGAAGATTAAAGAGGAGATAGATCGCATGATAGAAGCAGGATTCATTTACGAAATTGAGCATACCGAATGGGTATCCCCCATTGTGGTTGTGCCCAAGAAGAATGGAAAATTGTGTGTGTGTATTAACCTTAAAAAAGTTAATGCCGCAACGATTAGAGATAGTTATCCTCTTCCTATCACGGAACATCTATTGGAAAGAGTTGCGGGCAAGGAAGTTTACAGCTTTCTTGATGGATTTTCAGGCTGTAATCAAGTAGCCATTGCTCCAGAGGACCAACACAAGACGGCATTTGCCACTGAATGGGGCATATTTGCATTTCGTGTGATGCCATTTGGCTTAACAAATGCACCCGCCACTTTCCAGCGACTCATGTGTCATGTTTTTAAGGAATTCTTACGCAAGAGTTTGGAAGTTTATGTCGATGACTTATGTGCACATTCAAATGTAAGACAGACACATATCCCAGAGTTAAGACAAATATTTGACAAATGTCGAGAATATCAGGTTTGTTTGAACCCAGAAAAATGTGTTTTCATGGTCAGACAAGGCAAAATTCTAGGACACATTGTGTCAAAAAATGGAATCTCTACGGATGAAGAAAAGGTGAAGGTAATTGCAGATTTACCTAGACCAACTAATGTGAAGGAGGTACAGGCATTTATGGGCCATTGCGGTTGTTATAGGAGATTCATACACATGTATGCAATCATAGCCAAGCCTTTGTACTCTCTTTTAACCAATTTCGAATGGACAAATGAATGTGAAAATTCATTCAATGAACTTAAACGACGCATGTGCTCAGCACCTATATTGACAACCCCAGATTGGAGTAAGCCATTCCATGTACATGTGGATGCATCCAATTATGCCATAGGATGTGTGTTAGCACAACCCACGAATGAAGGTAACATAGATCTCCCCATAGCTTACGCTAGTAGACAATTGAACGCAGCAGAAAGAAATTACACCACGACGGAACGAGAAGGATTAGGGATGATCTACGCAGTAAAGAAGTTTAGGCACTACTTGTTGGCCAACAAATTCAAGTTCTTTACAGATCATCAAGCCCTATTGTACTTAGTCAACAAGCCATGTAACACAGGACGACTGATACGTTGGTTTCTATTACTCATGGAATATGATTTTGAAGTAGTAGTCAGGAAAGGAAAGACACATCTTAGAGCTGACCACCTTTCGAGATTAACCTCAGGAGAAGCTCCTCAAGGAATAGTGGATGATCTACCAGATGCATACTTGTTTAATCTTGAGATAGCACCAGAATGGGCTAAGCCTTTAGTCCCTATTCTCACATATGGACCCAAGAATCCTAGGGTAAAGATCAAAGAGGGAGAGATTAACAAGTCGCAGAGATACCAAATAATGGCAGGAAGCATATATAAACAGGATAATCAAAAGATTCTTGCTTGTTGTGTAGATGAATCAGAACATGCGAATTGGTTGCAATTAGCACACATAGGTGCATTAAAGCAACATCATTCAAAACATCGAACATTACAGACTCTACATAGATTAGGAGTATATTGGCCTTCGATGGAAGCAGATGTCTACAAGTTGTGTAAAGAATGCCATGTTTGTTGTGAAAGACCACCAGTAAAGCATGCTACATTATATCACGTGTCTCTCACACCAGACTGGAGTGAACCTTTAGTGATGTACTTGAGGACGAACACATTCCCTCAAGGAATGACCTTAGCTCGACAACGCAGTCTAGAGCAGGAAGCTCACGACTATTCACTTATTGGCGATAATCTATACAAAAGAGGACGAGATGGATATCTAAGACAATGTGTTCATGAAAGCGATTATCTGAGCATATTAGAGACTGCACACCAAGGTGTTGCAGGAGGTCATTTTGGACCAGATAGGATAATCAAAGCCATCCTCTTTGCAGGATTATGGTGGCCCACTCTTCACATGGATGCTCATACTTATGTTAAGAGATGTGATGTGTGCCAAAGAACTCAGTTTCCTACTCGCAGAGATGAAATGCCATTGAAACCCATGATGGGCGGACGTGCATTTTCTAAGTGGGGTATAGACTCTGCAGGACCCATTAACCCCCCTGCAAAAGGTACACATGCTGAATACATTATTGTTGCCACAGATTATCTTACGAAATGGGTAGAGGCAAAAGCCACGAAAAAGAATGATGCACACACAACTGCAAAATTCTTATTTGAAAATGTCTTTACAAGATATGGATTGCCTATAGAGTTAGTGAGCAATCGAGGCACTCACTTTCTAAACCAAGTCATTGAATATTTGTTACAGGATTTTATGGTGATTCACAAGAAATCCGCACCATATCATCCTCAGGCCAATGGTCAGGCTGAAAGCACTAATAAGATCCTTTGTAACGTACTGACGAAACTCGTGAACAAGAAACGTTCAGATTGGGACAAACAGTTACACCACGCTGTTTGGGCATATCGAGTGGCCTACAAGACCGTACTCAATGCAACTCCCTTTCAGATGGTTTTTGGTCAGATTGTTGTGCTTCCTTTGGACTTCTTGATACCGACCCTTAAGGTTGCACAAAAACATCAGTGGACCGGCCATGAATTATCAACGAGAATAATGGACTTGGAACGATTAGGAGAAACCAGGCTAAAGGCAGCAGCAGGCATATACGCAGCCAAGAAGCGACAGAAAGCATATTTTGATGCACATGTGAAAGATAAAGGCCTAAAAGAAGGAGATTTAGTTCTAGTATATACGCTAAAGCAACACGCACGTAAGTTAGAAAAGCGAGGTTATGGACCTATGATCATTAACAGACTCTCAACAAGTGGAGCAGTACAGTTAGCCACCTTAGAAGGAGACATAATGCCTAATTATATTAGTGGCTGTAGAGTCAAGCTATATCAAGAACCTCTTACTGAGGATATGCTTAGACGACTCACGTTGGCAAAGAAGCGTAAGGAGGAAGAAAATAGAATACGAGCGGAGGCTCAGGCAGAAGCAATAGAACGCATTAAACGCATGAAGTTAAGACGACAAGGACTAGGGAGAGAACATTATAACCAGCTGGAAACTACACCCAGATATCCCATGGCCATGTGTCAAGTAAAGTCAACCACTCATCCTAGTATAGTGGACAGGAGACCATTCATTACAGTCAGGCTAGAGCACGGCAACCCTTGCCAAGAGCTCAGGGCTTTAATTGACTCAGGTGCTGCGACTAGTGCTATTAGATGGTCCCACTATAAGGATTCAGGAATAGAAATGCGGCCAATTGAGGCATACCTCATAGGCCTAGGAGGCATGGAAACCCCTTGCATGGGTGAGGTGGACCTTCCTATCCTCATTGAGGATGTGACCATGATAGCGAAGCTACTAGTGTGCCATGATGACGACCTGATAGAACCCCTAATCCTTGGCCAAGATTGGCTATACGATCACTCAGTGGACCTAAATCTTAGACAAGGCTCCTTACAGATTGGAACCTTAGAACAGAAGAGAGTGATACCGCTTGACTTCCCTAATTGCATTCCGATTGAGGTTTGTAACCCTAGACCCTATGAAACGCATGCGAAAGAAGACCGGAAGATCTTGGGTCAGACCAGTCACATTACATCTACACCAACCCACTCGGGCTTGGCTATGGACAGTTGTCAATCAGAAGGACGACAGGAGATCTTCCCTGGGGCTTCCTGCAAACTAGAAGGGGCAGCTACCCAACCGCTAGGGCAGATGAACACAATCAGCGGTCAGGTGGGTTGCATCAGCGGCCAAATGAGCACAACACCCTGCGGTGCTCATCCTTCCAAACTTGATGCGGACTGGCCTAGATTAAAGATAAATAACGAATCACTTCCTAATGGGCAGGTCACGCAAGTGTTGGATCTCCCTTCTTTTCCAAAGCAGAGCGTCCAATGGACCTCTCAAACCCAACCACGAAGGAGTCAACCACAATAGAGGAACCCAGACCGACGACACCACCAAACAAGGCAAGGAAAGCAACAGTATCTTAGGTAGAACAAGCGTATCAATTTTCGTTATTTTTAGACATCGTTTACCCTTCCAAATAGCATCTAGGACCTAATTTTTAACTATGCCGGTCACTAGATGTGAAACCGATCAAAACTAGTCTAGAAACTATAAAAAGAGCTAGAGAGCTCATTTTTGAGGTTGGTTAGTGTTAGCTAATGTGAGCTTAGAGTTCTTTTGAGCTTGTAATAGTGTTCTTGAGTAATAGAGCTAATTTCCCACCTTCCATTGTGTCTTGCTTGTCTCTTCGTAGTGTGTGTGTATGTGTGTGTGCATTTCTATGCTTCTCACCTTCACTCTCACTTCATCTCACATTCACGATCTTCATATCACTCCTATCTCTTCCGCGGATTGACATTAAGGAGGTGAAGCTTCTTAACGTGGTACTTACCATTGTGCTAGAGCAACACACACACACTCAATAGTCGCTGTGAAAGCTGCCCTATACTCAGCCTCACAACTGGAAGTAGCCATAGTAGGATGCTTCTTGCTCAACCAAGATATACATGAGCTACCAAGCATGAAGCAAAAACCACTGGTGGACACACAAGTGTCATAGCAACCAGCCCAATCTGAGTCAGAAAACGCATGCAAATCTGGCGGTAGTGATCCCCCCTTGGGATAAAACAACCCAAGTAGCCGAGTACCACTCAAGTAGCGAAAGATGTGCTTAACCGCTTTCCAATGCGTCACTCCTGGGCAATGCATAAACCTGCTCATCTGTGAGACAGCAAACTGAATATCTGGCCGAGTAATGCATAAGTAAATCAAGCATCCAACAGCTTGCTGATAGAGAATAGCATCAAATGCATCTCCAGCATCATGAAGACTCAATCGTAAACCTGTCTCCATAGGAGTGGCAATAGGCTTACAGTCTTCAAGGCCAAAACGCTGCAATAATGTGTCAATATATTTCGTTTGACAAAAAGCCATTCCACCATCAACGTGCATAAACGGAATGCCCAAATAGTGATGCAAATGCCCCAAATCAGACATCTCAAATGAGGCATGCAAATCAGCCTTAAAATCAGCAATATGTGTCTCAATAGGACGAGTGAGCAGCATGTCATCAACATAGACAACAATGATCAGAAGCACATCATTAGCACGTTTAACATATAAGGTGCTTTCAGTTGGACTGTTCTCAAAACCATGTGCAATCAGATAGGCATGTATCTTCTCATACCAAGCACGTGGTGCTTGCTTTAAACCATATAATGCCTTCTTTAACCTGCAAACCTGGTTTTCATGCCCTTTCTGCACAAAGCCACGGGGCTGAAAAACATACACTTCTTCATGCAAGTCACCATTCAGAAATGTTGTTTTAATGTCCAACTGATGTACATTCCAACCATGATGGGCTGCAAGTGCACAAATGCTCCGAACAGTAGTCATACGGTATGTAGGTGCAAAGGTCTCATCAAAATCAATGCCTCTTTCCTGTGCATAACCCTTTGCAACAAGCCTAGCCTTATACCTGTCAACTGTACCATCAGGTTTACGCTTCAGCTTGTATACCCACTTAGTGCCAATGGCCTTCTTGCCAGGAGGCAAGTCACATAAAGACCATGTACCATTCTTCATTATAGCATCATATTCAGATTGCATATCAGCCATCCAATTTTCTGAATTTTGTGCTTCATCAAAAGAAACAGGCTCATTCTCATCACAGAGACTAGATGCAGCCATAGCATAGCAATCTGATGCAAAGGAAGCACTATGAGAGCCTGAACGAGTACGATATGACAAAGATGCATCTAATTTGTTGTCACGCAAAGTCTGCACCAGCCATTTTGGCATAGTTTTTGCCTGCTCAATATCAGCTCTCTCATCAACAATTGCATCATGTAAATCTGCATCAGAAATGGAATGATCTGCATCATCATATGAAACCTGCAAAGGCTGAGAAGTTGCCTCATTAGGACCAGCACTAGCCTGTCCACCTGTAAAAAGAGGCATCAAAGTATCATACATGTCTTTGGAGCTAATAGATGTCTCCTTAGTACATGAAAGCAATGGCTGAATAGCATCTTCCACAAAGACAACATCACGGCTAACCAGAATGCGTTTAGTCTGTGGATGATACAGACGATAGCCTTTACTTTCAGAACTGTACCCAACAAAAATACATTTTACTGCCTTATCATCCAATTTTCTGCGATGTTGTTCAGGCACTAATGCATATGCCAAACAACCAAAAACACGCAGATGAGCAACAGATGGCTTGCGGTCATGCCAAGCCTCATATGGAGTGATAGACTGCAACGCTTTAGTGGGACACCTGTTTAGTACATATGCTGCACACATGACAGCCTCAAGCCAGAAACTATGTGGTAAAGCCTGACTTTTGACCATGCACCTCGCCATCTCCATGAGTGACCTAATCTTTCGTTCAGCAACTCCATTCTGTTGAGGTGTATACGGCACTGTACACTGGTGTTTTATCCCACGTTCAGCCAGAAATGCATTAAAATCTGAAGACATATATTCCCCCCCCTCGATCAGAACGGAGGGTGCTCATTTTACATGCTGACAGATTTTCAGCCAAAACCAAAAACTGTTTGAAGCACATGAACACTTCAGACTTTGCTTTGAGTGGATATACCCATGCATGCCTGGAAAAATCATCAATGAAAGTCACGAAGTAAAGGTAATTTCCAAAAGAGGGTGTCTGCATAGGACCACAGACATCACTATGTACAAGCTGCAATTTCTGCGTAGCCCGAACTGAACCACCTTTTGGAAAGGAAGAATGCTGCATTTTGCCCAAAATACAGCCTTCACAAACATGTTTTCCAGGTGCCTTAAGTTTGGGCAAAGAGGACACCATTTCAGATTTCTGCAGGCGTAACAAACTAGCAAAATTCAGATGACCAAAGCGTGCATGCCAAAGCTTTGCATCTGACATAGCCTGAGAATCATGAACTACACATGCTGAATCATTCACAGATCTTTCATAGTTTATGAGCTTATACATCCCACGACATAAAATGCCAGAAGCAATAATCACATCGCCATTTGAGAGATCATGGACTGTACACCTGTCATCAACGAATTTCACAACCAAGCCAATCTTGGCTAATGCAAAAACTGATAACAGGTTCTTTTTGATCCCTGGCACAAATAAAGCATCTGACAAAGTGAAAGAACTACCATCAACAGTAGTCAGAATGATCTTACCAACTCCCATAACAAGATAAGAGGAGTTATTGGCGCATGTGACAGTATTCCCTGTAGGGGCGGGCTCGAGTGAAGAGAAGAAACTGCGCTGCGAGGTAATATGTTTGGTCGCCCCACTGTCAAAGTACCAAACATCTGAGTCTACTACAGACATGCACTGATCATGAGAAGATGGGTCTAAACTGCAGACAGAGTAAACGCCCATTCTTCTTCCTGCACAAGATTTGCAGACTCTGTTTTTGGTGTAGAGGCCTCTGCAACAACCATTCCAGCCTCTTTCTTCTTTGCCTCTTTAGCAGCCAGTTTTGGACAGTTCTTTATAATATGATCATTTCCTTTACAGTACTTGCACAACAATTTCTGCTTTTCTGATTTCTTCTCATCTTTATCCTGGTTCTTCGATTGTGCAGCATTTGCAGATTTCTGCTTACTAGTAGAAGACCTCCATTTTCCTTTGCCCTTCTCACTAGCCAGGAAAGCTTGATCTGCAACACGCATAATGGACCTGTTCTACCTGGACTGATCTTCTTGCAACAGAACAGAGAATAATTCCTCAAATGACAAGGCATTCGGATTGCCTTTGATCATCAACCGAAGAGTAGAGGCAAAACTCTGATATGAATCAGGAAGACCATTCAGAACGGTCTACACAAGTGAGCGATCTGGTATAACCTCATCAGCAGAAATCAATTGTTCCTTCAGGTCTTTGATCTTTGTAAGAAAATTGTCCATAGAATCACCTTCATTCATGTGCTCACTCTCCAACTGTTTTCGGAGGTAAGCAACACGAGCCTCATTCCTAGCCTGGTACAAAGTGGTAAGTGTATCCCAAGCATCCTTTGCTGTTCTGCAAGAGCGAATGTGAGGAATAATGGCACGTTTGACAGACAAAGCTATCAATGCATGTGCCTGGGCATCTCTGCCATCCCAACGAATCCGCTTTGCAGTAGGTGCAACAAAAACAGCAGCACGAACAGGAATCTGTGGAATATCATCTTCGACACCATCTTCATCAGCTCCAACACCTGTATTTGCAGTACCTGTCGTTACTGGTGTAACAGGACGTCTTTCAACACCCTGCACAATGTTCCACAATCCTTTTGCAACCAGTACATGTCGCATCATATAAGCCCATAATGGGTAGTTGGTACCATCCAACTTATCCTTAACAGCCAACATACGGAATACATCACTGCTTTCAGCCATGGCCGGTGACTAAAATACCTTGATGCAGAAAATTGACTGTATCTCAAAAAGTTGAACGGAACTGCCCAGACGAGTTCTGCTAGACCTGTAGCAGACTTCGAGACGCTTAAACTGGCGAACAGAAACTGGTATATACCTTTGGCACAATAGGACGAAATAGCCTATGCAAGCGCTGCGATAGTGCGTTTGGAGGCCGAAACGAGCTCAGATCGCGATTTCGGCACCACATAACAAAGCTGTTTTGATCTCGGAAACGCCCTGAGTATGCTCACCAAATTTCGTCCGAATCTGAGACTGCAAACGGAGGAGTGTCGATGGCACCCTAGAAGAAGCGACGACCTGCTCTGATACCAATTGTTGGAGATAGACGTCTGCGGAAGCACGTGAACAGCACAAGGAAGAAGAAGAAGCTTGGAGCACAAACACACAATACTGAATGTATTACTAGAGAATGTACAAAGATAAGTAGCCCATTAGGGCAATAGGCGTACATACAAGCCGGGGGAAAAAAACCTCCTAAAGAGGGAAAAAAGTGCCCCGGCGGTCCTAGAGTGTTCACACACATCACTACCTAAATATATCAACAATTTAGCTCCAAATCCATATTTTTAAGCATCTGTTTCGATATCTCAATCTAGTTTTGTGAATCAAAAAGTGAATGCGACAGCAAACAATTAGCCACACATTGCTTCAAAAGGTGTCATTTTAATAGAGGAATGCCATGCACTATTATAAGCATACTCAACCAAAGGCAAATATTCAGTCCAATTGTTTTGCTTATCATTCACATACATACGTAACATATCCTCAAGCACCCTATTAACCCTCTCGGTCTCACCATTAGTTTGAGGATGAAATGCAATACTCATGCGTAATTCTTTTCCTATGGATTGAAAGGTTGCTTTCCAAAAATTATATGTAAACCTTGCATCCCTATCAGAAATTATACTTTTAGGTATACCATGTAACCTAAAAATTTCTTTTATGAAATGTTTAACAAATGCAAAGCTGTATCAGTTTTCCTCATGGGAAGAAAATGTGCCATCTTTGTAAGATGGTCCATGACAACAAAGATGGTATCATGCCCACTTCTGTTCACAGGCAACTTTGTTATGAAATCCATAGAGATGGATTCCCATTTTTTATCAGACACATCTAATGATTGTAACATAGCAAGACTCATTTTAAATTCAGCCTTAACATGTTGACATTTCAAACATTCTTTCACATACCTCTTAATATCATATTTCATACATGGCTAGAAATATGAAGCTTTCACTTTCGCATAAGTCCTAGAAAAACCAGGGTGTGTAGAGAGAGGTGCATCATGACAGTCATGCATAATCTTTTCTTTTAAAACAGATTTCGAAGAAATACATAAACAAGAATTACAATACAAATCATTGTTTTTCAAATGAAATTTTCCTTGAAACATAGAACTTGGATTCGTGCTCAAAAATTTCAAGGTTGTTGCATAAAATAAATCGTCTTTTAATTCTTTTCCAATATCAAAATGAGAGGATAAAATAGAAATTGAACTGCATAAAGGTTTACAACTCAAAGCATCAACCACTCTATTTTCTTTTCCTGCTAAGTATTTAATGTCAAAATCATATTCACTTAGCAATTCGATCCATCATTTTTGTCTATTGTTAAGTAAAGGTTGAGTAAATATATATTTGAGGCTCTGATGATCTGTTCTTAATTCAAACTTTACTCCAAGCAATAAGTGTCTCCAATGTTTAATTTATGTTTTCTTAGTTTCCTTGACTCATAAGCCACTATCCTTCCTGCTTGTGAAAGTATACATCCGATTTGACTTCCACTAGCATCACATGCAACAATAAATGGCTTCCCTAACTCAGGTATCTCTATCACACAATTTTTGATAATTTTCTATTTTAACTCTTCAAATGCATTTTGACACTCATCATTCCATGCAAACTGTCTATTTTTCTTTATCAATTCTGTAAAAGGACTCATAATTCGGGAAAACTCCCTAATGTGTGCCCTCTCATATTGTGTCAAACCAAGGAAGCTTCTCACATCTCTCACACATGCTTTTCACTTTCTCAGGATCTATGTGAATCCCTTCCTTAGAAACAACTCTCCCCAAATAAGTAACTTCCCCTTTTGTAAAAAAACATTTACTCATCTTACCATATAGTTTATGCTCTCTTAGTTTTTGTAAAGTCTTCTTAAGATGCAATGCATGTTCATCATCATCCTTAGAATACACAAAAATATCATTAAGAAAGACTAATATAAATTCATCGAGATATTCATGAAACACATTATTCATCAAACACATAAATGTTGGAGGAGCATTTGTCAATCCAAAAGGCAAAACTTTGAACTCATAATGACCATATCGTGTTCTAAAAGTGGTTTTGGGTATGTCCTTGGACTTTACTCTAATCTGATGATATCCTGATCTTAATTCAATTTTAGTGAATATTGTGGCACCACTCAATTGACTCAACAATTCATCTATGTGTGGAAGTGGATACTTGTTGTTAATGGTTTTCTTGTTCAATCCCCTATAGTCAATACAAAGTTTGTATGAGCTATCTTTCGTTTTCTAAAACAAAATAGGGGCTCCCCAAGGTGAAACATTAGGTCTTATCAACCCCCTTCTTCAATAGATCATCCAGTTGGAGCTTCAACTCTTTCAATTCATCAATATTGAACATATAAGGTGATCTAGAATAAGGCTCACTTCCTGGATAGAGGTCTATAGCATGGTCAATTTTCCTAGGAGGAGGCATACCCGGCAGATCATTAGGAAATACATCTGTGTACTCGTCTAAAAGTTTTCCAACATATTCAGGTATTTCTTCTTCTTTCTTTTTCTCCTGAAGGTCATGCACATAAACCAAATATATCTCACAACCCTGTCGAATACCCCTAATCAAATTTATAGCGAAAATAGGAGGAAAACCTGAATTACACTTGCCTACTAGACGATGTTCCTTCCCTTCTATTTTCAAAGTAAGGATCCCACTTTCACAATCAATCACGACATTGTTATGAACTAACCAGTCCATTCTGATGATTGCATCACATTCTCTCATTTCAATTACATGGAAAGTACCCAAAAATTTATGTTTTCCTAACATAAAATCAAGATTCTCAATTCAGCCTCGAGTATAGTGTATCCTACCATTAGCCATCTGTAGAGGTCTTTTAGTCTGCATCTCAATATGCAATCATAAAGCCTCTACCAACTTAAGTGAAAGGAAACAGTTTGTAATACCAGAATCAATCAAGAAACTAAGCTTACATGAGGATATGTCCCCTATAATCCTAATCATCGATGCCCTTGAATGAGAAGAAGTTGTCATGCATTGAAGTCTAGGGTTAGAACATTTACTTTGATCATCCGCTTCCTCAATTGTTATGTTTTCTTCTTGTAGATGAGCCATCTTCACTTGCATAGAATGGTTTATGGCCTCGTTTGGACATTTAAAAGTGCGATGTCCTTGTTCTCCACATTGAAAGCAAAGTCCCAATCTTTTAGCCCACTCCAAGAAATCAGAATCACATTGCTAGTGCACAGCTTCTTGCTTCTTAGGCATATCCATTTGCTTTGGCTTATTTTTTCCTCGTTGACCATTGGTAGAGTTGGTCGATTTCTGTCCATTCTGATTTGTTGAAATAGTTATTGGGGGTCGATGTCATGTTGAGATAAACTTTGATTTGGATGCCTTTTTCATGGTAAACTTCTCCATCTTTTCAAAGTTTTCTGCTTTTGCAACCGCTCAAGAAAATCTACACATCCGGACCCCTTTACTTGATAGCAAAGACTTCTCGCAAACCCTCAATAAATTTGCTCTTCAAGACATCTCCAGAAACTTCTAGTGCATACTTATGCAAACATAAAAATTTCTCCTTATATTCTTCAACAAACAAGTTATATCTATCATCCTCATATTGCTTGAAGGAGCAGAATTCCATTTTCTTTTCCATCTGATAATGTGGAGAACAATAATGATTCTCTGCTTGATCTCGAAACTCTTTCCAGAAGATCGGACCTTCAGGTGTTCTTGTCTGCATGTATGATTTCCACCATAGTTTGGTGACTCCTTGCAGATGCAGAATTGCCACCTTTCCTTTTGATTCCTCACTAAACACACATAGATGAAAGAAATCTTCAAGTTCCTCGATCCATGCTTCAAGATCCTGTCCAGTTGTCTTCTCACCATCAAATTCATTTAATTTTGCTCTTTTAAAACACTCTGTTAAGTGCAGATTCGCGTACATCATCATCATCTCATCTAGCTCTACATGTGTTCGATAAACCTGCATCATTACCATATCCATCGTGGAGGTCCATGAAAGCATTTGTAGTACCCTCTTTTTGTTTGTTGGATCTTTCTTTATGTAACTCTGCATTGAATCTATGGATAGATTCCTCTTGTTCTTCTCTCTTTTTCTTCAAAGTCTGCATCTTGTCCCGGACTCCGCTCTGATACCACTTGTAACAAGTCTCCTGATCTTCAATCACAATCACAATCCCAGACTGAATAATAAACTTCGGCACAACAAGATATAAAGAAGAAAAACAGAGTATATGCAGAATAAGAAGAGAGAGAATTTTATTATTTGTGCAGATTTACAAATAGTTCTGATCTGCATTACAAAATCTATCAAATAGCTTTAATGTGAAGCCTCATCCACCCAACCATCCCCAAGCTGATCTCAATCCCAATCTCAGCCACAATCACAATCTTAGAAGATGAAAACGGTCGTGATTAATGTATGACCATCATCCTTCCCTATCTCTCCGTCTTCATCTTTTTGGATGTCCACCTTTTCGCAAGCACACGACCAATCACACCTTCCTAGTCATGCACTCTTAGAATTTGCATCTGTACAATAGTGTTAGAGATTCCTCAGGTCCAAATCTGCTTCCAGATATCACTTTTGGGCCCTGCAAAATCGAAAATTCTAGAGAGAAGTGACTCAGAAATGTCTTTCAGCATGGCAAGACCTGCAGGTAACTCAGACGCTACCTATTTACAAACACCAGAAAGTCCATATAAGACACAATTGGAATTGGACCAACCAATTAGGTGCTCGCATCTATGAGGATGGCCTGAGGCGATCAGTGGTCCAACTCAAAAATCCAGACCAAACCTTTGAACTTGAATACCCAGTAGTCAAGTTTGAAGAGGATTCATTACATTGATAAGGAAGGAACTATGTATGTGGTTACTAACTTACCAAACAGGATAGACGAGTTTGGAAACATCATTCCTGAGAATGAGATAGAAGGCCTAGAGCAAGGAGATGTAGGACGAGAACCCAAGACTCCTAGAGGTAAGTCAGTTTTGACCAGAGTGGTCACCCCGGAGTAGATCCCTCAAGACAACAAAAGCATAGAACTATTTTTTAATAGAGAAATAGAGGAAGCCTTTTGGAGATTCAAGCCAGATCATCCTAACCCAGTACTCACCATCTATGAATTCAAAGATCCTGAGACAATAGGCAAAGTTGTCTATCTAGATAACTCATATGAGAAAATGTTGTTGGTAATAGAGCATGATAGGCTTGCCTACACATGGCAAGGCCAATTGATCTTTCCTCCACCAAGATCTAGTGTTTCCCATGGTCTCCAAGGAGCAGTGTAAGATGCCACATTGATTTTCCAAAAAAAAAAGATGTGTAGGTAATAATGAAATTTTATGTTTAGGATATTCTGATCATGTCTGCAAAATTTTGTAGCAATAATTTTTTACATTCTCCAGTTGTCAGATGAACTGTGTGTTAAATTTGAGCATGAACATGAAGGAATCTGAGAAAGTGTTTTATGAGAGAAAGGTAGAGTGTTCTTAGTAGAAAAACTTTGCCTGATTGAATTTTTTGTAGTTCCTACCTGAGGATGACCAAAGAATCGTGTTTTTTTGAAAAACTTAGAGAATCACCATTTTGAGCACAATCAGAGAATCATGATTCTGAGAATGACCTCAAAGTCATGTTCTTTCCAGAAAGCTTTTAGGCAAGAAATAGAAAATCGCAATTTCAAAAAATTTGAAATTTTCACAGAATCGCAATTTTTTGAGATTTTTGGCAGGAACTTCGAAGTTCAGCACCGAGGCCCACGCATTGAGCTTAGGGTCATGGAAATCACAGACATTTGCATGCACAAACACTTTGCCTCTCTCTCTCTCTCTCTCCTTCTTGCACACCCACGAATGAAAAATGAGGTGAAAATGTGGAAGATCCACTAAAAAACGAAAAATTTCAGTGAAGATGAAGATGGAAGAAGACGGATATGGTGATGATGTCATGAAGATGAAGAAGAAAAATAAAAAAAAAGAAAATAACTATTTTTTACCTTCCAATGTTGCAAATCTATGATCTTACCATCACAACGCTCGTCCCCGAAGCTCTCTCCCGGCAACGACACCAAAATTTGGTGTAGCTCAAGCATAAGCACCACCTCCTTTACTTTTCAATCCGCAGAGATGTGAGAACTGGTATGAAGACCGTGAGCATGTGAAGGCACAAATGTGTGAGTGAGAAGCACACTAGCATGCACACACATACACACACACACACACAGACAAGGCAAGATCAAAGAGAGGAACAGTGTAAAGCTTCGATTACAAAAGAGTTCTCTAACAAAAGCTCCAATCTACAACAAGCTAACCTAAAAAATGAGCTCTCTAGCTCTTTTTAAAGTTTTTTTACTACTTTTGGCCCTGTCTAGACCTAGTGTCTAGCCTAGTTAGAAATTAGGGTCCAGCGCTTATTTGAGGGCTCAAACGAAGTCTAAAAACTATGAAAATTGTTAGGATGATACTTCTAATACTCCTCAAGCTCGAGGACTCCTAAGCTTGAACAAAATGGAGTTAGAGAAATATGAAATGGTATTAACAATGGCTTTACACAAACATACAAATATACACACATACACTCACATGCATACATACACACATATACACACACAGATACACTCACATACATACACACAAATAAACTTACACACACAGATACATACACACACATATACATACACACACATATATATACATACGCACACATAGACACACATACACATACACATATACACACACATACACACATGCATATGTACAGACACATGCATATGCATGCATATGCATAATACATACACACATGCATATGCATACATACCTAAACACATGCATACACACACATATGCATGTATACACATACATACACACACGTACACATATACACACACATACTCATATAAAATCACATAGACACATATAAATGTACATGCATAGATACACATACACATATAAAAACACATAGACACATATAAATACACATGCATAGACACACATACACATACACATCTAAACACATATACATACACACATATACATACACACATATACACACATACACATACACACACATATACATATAGACAGAGACACACATATACCCATATACACATATACACACATACACTCACATGCATACAAAACACATGTATACACATGCATATGCATACATTCACAGAGATACAGATACACACACATATGCATACACACACATATGCATACACACACATATGCATACACACACATACACATATACACACACATATCGTCACATGCATACATATACATACACATGCATACACACACATACAAATACACACACACACATATATACATACACACACACATAAATACAATTGTACATACACACATAGACACACACACATACACATACACACACATATACATACACACACATAGACACACACACATATACATATATAAACAGTACATACATACATTCACATGCATAGAAAAGTATATGTGTACATACATATACATATGCATGCACACATATACACATACACACACATACATACACACATACACATATACACACACATAAATTCACATACACACATATATATACACACACATACATACACATACATACACACACACATATATACATACACACACATACATACAATTGTACATACACACATAAACACACACACATATACATATATACACACATACATACATTCACATGCATAGAAAAGTATATGTGTACATACATATACATATGCATGCACACATATACACATACACACACATACATACACACACATACATACACACACATACATACACACACATATATACACACACATACATACACACACATACATACACACACATACACATATACACACACATAAATTCACATACACATATATACACATGGATACACACACATGCACATACACAAACATATACATACACACATACACTAATACACATACATACACATATACATACACACACACACATACACATATACACACACATACACTCACATGCATACATACACACATGCATACATACACACATTCATACATACATACACACATGCATACACACATATGCATACACACACATACATGCACACATGCATACACATAGAAAGACACATATACACATACACATGTATGCACACACACATACATATACACACACATAAACATGCACACACATATGCACATACACACACACACACATACATACACGTACATAGACACACACATACACATGCATACACATAGACACACTCATACACATATACACACACAAATACACTCACATGCATACATACACACATATACACACACACACATAAAGTCACATACACACATATACATATACATGCATAGACACACATACACATACCCACACATATACATACACACACATACATACACACACATATACATACACACACATATACATACACACACAGACACACACATATACATATACACACATACATAGACAATCACATGCACACATACACATACAAATGTTGGTGTAGACCAATCACAATTGGTGCTTATGAAGGTCGATGAAGTGAATCAATAGTATGGGCAAAGATAAAGAGAAGTTCGGTGCAGATAACGATCAAGAAGAATGAAGGAAGCAATGGATAGAAAGCATGAGACGTGATTGAGCATATATTCACTTCAAGAGGATCCTAATTAATGTATTATAGTTAGATTAATAATAAATCAAGTGAATAACAATGTATTATAGCATAATTGACTATGTAAATCAATTATGACTGTAGAAATTAAGAGATTCCATTATCATAAAAGAGGTAGAAGTGTCGAGGGAAATCTATAGAATTAGAGTTCAGTCTAATTCACATTTCTCTCACGATGATGATGTGGATCAGAAATCCTTGTATACAGATCTAATTCAATAGTAAACCAAGCTATTGCAAGAATTTGATTATGATGTTGTGCACCGATCGGGCTCTTTGTTGGAAGTATCTAAATCTCCAAAGGCTTGATCTATACTCATTTAAGAAAACCTCTATATTAGTCATAGACCAAACTTTACACAAATGTTACCTTGATTTACAAAATCATTCACAATCACTTCTCTGAGTGAAGTTTCTTCTTCTTCAAGAAGTCTCCTTCAGAGATTAACTTCATTACCTACACATATCTTCAAATTTCTTCAATCTAATGATATACATACCTCCATGCTACCTTTGCGCAATCATATCATCCATTAGACCTTCAAAAGAATCATTAAAACTTTGATTTGATCATTAAGATCAAAAGTATGTTAGAATATCTTCCTAAGCTAGCGACTTTGACATAGTCAACTTCTAATGTTGATTTCTCACAACACAAGTCCCGCTTTGCTAAATGCTTTTAGCCATAGCTTCCTTACCTTCTAAATTAGATTTTGAATGCTGATTCATTAAAAAATTTACACTCTGCACTAAGATCCAAGCAAAACATTGACACAAAAATATGCATGACTCTGAGAGTTCTATCTGCAGACTTTACATATGCATGTTCCTATTGATCATACACATAGCCTGAAAGGAATTAGACCATGAAACTTTGAACATAGCTTGACTAGCTTCTAGATTGGATGTGTACAAAAGATTTCTTGATCCACTTGATCACGCTGAGAGAAATCAGAGAAAGTCTCAATGCTAGCTCAGAAGGATAACTCTCTACACATCTATCTCATGGACAATTGACTTCTAATGACTCTCTTCTATTTCTTTTCATTATTGACTTACATACATATGATTCTAGACTTATCCCATGCCTATTACATTACTCCTTATCATTCTAATGATCAATTATATCCATTTTATGAGAATTTTCATATGTAATGTACATATGTATACAAACTTCATTACTGAGATTTCTTTTCTTCCTTCAATGACTTCTTTGGCTTCATTTTGATTCATGACTTGCTTCAAGTTCTTCATAATCATCAATTTGGGATTGCTTTGTTCCAATAGCTCCCCCTCAATCACTACTTGTGATTATGCCGCTCTTCTTTATTCCTACCATCTCTTTGAACTTCTGTAGCTTAGGTCCATCTAAGCTCTTTGTCAACATATCTACAACTTTCTCTTTTGTTGGTGTATACAATACTTCAATCTCTTCGTCAAACATTACTCACATCATTTCCAAAGTACATAGGCACTTGTTTAGTGTCATTGGAAAGTGATGAGGGCCTACAATTCAACTCTGAAGCTAAAGAGGGCTGGTACAAAGTAGGTTTTAGCAGTATCAACTCATTGTCTAGAGTGTCCATCCATCTTTCCCAATAGAATCAGTCTAATCAAAGGTTTATTGTACCTCAAGGTTGCAAAAGGATCATATAAAGATTCTTATGTAATTGGGAGCATTTCAACTCTATGGCATTTGCATGTAGTGAAGTTGAATCTTGAGGTAGACTATTGAAGAAGAACAGAAGTTAAAAAATAGAAGGAGGAACTATACTTCAGTCTTGAGCTTGGAAAGATTTGAAGTAATGGAGGTAAAGTCTTGTCTATACTTGACATAGAGGGGATCTTAAGTCCAGGTAGATTTGACATTGGGGATTTGAAGGTCTCCATCAACAAACACATATGCATATACATGTGTACACATGCATACATACACACACATGCTTAAACATGCATATTCATGCAAACATACACACATGCATACACATATATACACATACACACACATATGCATATGCATCCATGCATACACACATATACATATGTTGATGTATGAAACATCACAAGAAATGACTTAATGTGACACTAGAAAACCTCTATGGTCACCATTAACTCAATGCTTCTCCAAACTTTCATAAATAATAGCCAAACTGAGAACTTTACTTCTTTAGAAATTTCTACTCACTAAAATAACATACCTCCACTCTTTTGCTTATTTCTCTTAGCAAAAATATGATTTTGCAAAAATATTTTGGTATATGAAAATAGAAGAGAAAAGCTTTCCAAGAAGCTATTAATTGCTCAAAAATTTGAACTACACGCTAAGTTATGGCCTTCATAAGAAGAATATGCCTGACTACAAAAATAGGAAATGTTGTCTGTTTTAGTAAAAGCACCTGTCCATTTTTTACAATTTTCAACTTAGCATCGACTTCTAGCAAGAATTTGATGCCAAGCATTGAATTGGTGTGTTTTTTGCCACTTTTTCTGCACCTAAAATACCCCCTTAAACACAGATATAAAGAAAAACACTTTTATGATGGAATTCGATCCTAGGGATTGACTTTACATTGAAACTCGACGCCAAGCATCGAGTTGCTCCACAAAGCTCATGTTTTTAAGAAGATTCAAAAAAAGATAAAAAGTCAAAGAATAAAACAAGGACTTATTAGCACAAACGTGATGTCAGGCATCGAGTTGCTTGGGAAATTGAATTTTTGAGATCATTACACAATAGGCAAAATATGAAGATGGAGGAGAGAGTCTCATACATAGAACTTTAATTAGTTCTTCTCATAGCTATGAAAAACTCAGAAATTTATAGGTGCTTTCTTAATAAGAGAAGCCCGACTATACTGAGTCATACAAAATCTCTCTCTTTTTATTTTTCTTCACGTCTATTGATAGAAACTAGTTTTTCTCAATCACATGACTTTTGAAAATTCTATAACTAAAGTTAAGTCTAACTTTACAAATATGGTACATGTGTGAAATTATCCCTTGACATAGGCATGTGTTTTTCTTCTTAGACTTTGACCTTCAACTTTATGTCCAATTTGCGATTGATTCTTCAATAGCTCCCCTCAATCACTAATTGACATTCTCTGTTTCTTCATATCATCTTCTTTTCTTTTTACTCCTGCCATGCTTTTGAATCTGCTGGTCTTCACACCATCCAAGCTCTTTATCATTATATCTTCTATGTTCCTTTGTAGAAATATACTCCACTTCAATTTCTTTCTCCATTACCTCTTCTCTCAGGAAATGATATTGTATCTCAATATGTTTTGTTCTTTCTTGCATGAAATACTAGATTTTTTGCAAGATAAAGTGAAGTCATGTTATCTCCATGTATTGTAGGTATACCTTGATTAATGCCCAAGCTTTTGAATAATGTCTGCATCCATATGACCTCCTTAGCTACTTCTACAAGTCCTTTGTACATATAGATTTTCTCAGTCTCATGACTTTTAAAAATTCTAGAACTAAAGTGAAGTCTAACTTTACAAATATGGTAGATGTGTGAAATTGTCCCTTCACATAGGCATGTGCTTTTCTTCTTAGACTTTGACCTTCAACTTTATGTCCAATTTGTGATTGATTCTTCAACAAAATACACATGCATGCACACATACAAATACACACATGCATACACGCATACACATACGCCCACATGCATACACATACACACATATACATACACACACACACACAAAAACACACACACAAACACACACACATATGTTGGAACATCAAGCTTACACTATGCTTGAGGTGGATTTGATCTACATCAAAGGCTATCGCGTCGAAAGAATATCCGTTGGAGAGTTCTTTTTCATATGCTCATTTATTGTATTTTTTGAGAATATTTTGATGGCTCATTTACCATTGTAAAAGCCTTGAGCTTGAAACATGTAAAGGTAGAAATATAGAGCCAAAATCCCACGAAATTTTGGTGGTTGAAGTTGCATTCAATCAAGCAATCAATCACCTAAAAGTAGATCAATCAAGATCTTCACTTTTCCTAGATTGTAGGGAAGTGAATTGATTCCCTCCAACAACCATTCCCACCTTCATTTGAATTCAAATTCAAGTTGTAAAAGTCGTGGAACACTCCTAGAGGCTATATAAGGAGTTGAAATCACTTGTATTATACATGGAAGCAATATACATACACTTGTGACCATCATTGTCTTGCTCCTTCAATTTTCTGCATCATCTTCTTCGCCAACAGTAATCCTGCAGAGGCTGCTGCTCTCTCCTCAGAGCTCCAAATTGAGTGCAAGAAGACTCATTGGAGAGGTATTAGTGTTTAGTTTATGCCTGTAAATTTTCAAAGCATTTGGTTCAGCAGATTTGGAGAAATCTGAGTTTTTCTGCCTCGGGGTCAATCTCTATGTATTCCTGAAAAATAGGAAGTACCACCGGTGAATGTCGCATTCATTCCTATAGCATATTTTGCTTATTCCTTATATTTTTGTGCATTCCATACACTCAACCCTATGTGTATCACTCCCATAAAAGGATTTTGTCTAATTGTAATCACGCTGGTGGCTATGGGCATTTGAAGTTCATTGTCTCTTCCATAGATAGTAAGTTTTTGAGCTAGTCGACCCGCGAACCTATCTGTTTTGTATCGACTCATTCTCCTTGATGCTCCAAGGTACATAGTGTGTTTCTTTGCACTTATAGCATGCCTATAAGGTCTATTTGAGTCTCCAAAAGCTCAAGGGCTGGTCTTGTGCCGATTGGCTTGACCAAACTTCATCACTTCGAAACGCACTTTTCTACCTTCGACAAGCTTCTCCAAGTTCTTTCAGTGGTATCAGAGCTAGTTCAAGATGGGTGACGGCTTTCCCTCAATGATCGAGAAGCTTGATCGACACAACTACGCGGCTTGGAAAATCAGAATGGAGGCCTATTTGCAAGGTAGAAATCTTTATGGAATTGTAGCAGGTGATGAAGCTATGCCTATTCCAAGATCCAAAGGAGGACCTACACAAGAGGAGACAGATAAGCTCACACTTTGGTGCGCAAGGGATGCTCAAGCAAGGTCGTACATACTAAACTCTATCTCTGACTTTCTATTACCACATATTAGAGGATGCAAGACATCTCAAGAGACTTGGGATGCCCTGGAGACTTTCTTTTCTGCTAGTACCAAAGCAAGAAAGAATCATCTTTGGAACGAGTTCAACCAAATGAAGAAGACACCTAAACAAACCATCACAGAGTTTGTTACCAAAGTCAAGGAGGTTGCGGATCAGTTAGCATCAATTGGAGAGCTGATTGAAGAAGAGGTCATCATGAGGCAAATTCTCAACGGCATTCGAAGTGATAAGCAATGGCAATCCTCCACGACGGCTTACGATCTCATCATGGATGTGCAAACTCCAGACTTCAACATCTTTCTTGGACAACTCTTCAATCAAGAAGCCAACAATAGCATAAAGGAAGGTAACTCTTATCATGGTAATTCAACTAGTGCTCTATATGCAGATAAGAAGGATAAGAAGCAGAAAGGCAAGAAGAAGGAAGAAGATGAAGAAGAGACTTCTCAAGCCAACTTTGCAAGCAAGAGCAAGTGGAAAGGGAAGAAGGGACCAAAGCAAGACAAAGCCAAAGGTCAGAATGTTCAACCTTGTGCCATATGCGATAAGACCAACCACACCACTCAGAATTGCTGGTTCAATGGGAAGACCCAGAAAGGAAGTGGAAGAGGTGGATATGGCAGCAATAGAGCCAGAGGTGGACACAAATTCAACAATAACGATAGAAGCTATAATAGAAGAGACTACAACAATTATTTAGAAGATCAACCACATGAAGACTCATTACTTCTCATGAATCTAAGCCACAAAGAAGGTAAAGAAGATGATCATTTGTTCTACATAGATTCAAGATGTTCGAATCATGTTGCAGGCAACATTGCTCTTCTATCTGATTTGGAAAGTCCAAAGCATAGACATGAAGTGCAAACAGGGGATGACACGAAGCACAATTTGGAGAAGATTGGTAATGTCAAAGCTTCCAATGGCAGGACAAACATTCTGAGTAAGGTTCTCTATGTACCCACTATCACTAAAAACCTAATAAGTGTAGGCCAAATAGTTGAAAAAGGCTTGCAAGTTAGGTTCACCCAACATGGAGCTTTTGTGGAAGATCCATGTCAAGGCTTCAAGAAGATAGCCCGAGGTGAGAAGCATGATAGGCTCTTTACTTTTGAAGTAGGAGAAACCAGGAACATAGCTCTATTCAACTTTGGGTCTCAAACCCTAAGTGAGCTTGAAGTGTGGCATAAGAGACTTGCTCATGTGAATGAAAGAACCTTGAAGGATATATGCAGGGATCAAAGTGTTCTAGGACTGCCGAACATATCAAAGCAACACATGATCAACAGGTGTGATGCATGTCAGATTGGGAAGGCACAAAGACAACCATTCAACCACAAAGGCTACATCCACAACAACTTATTGGACTTAGTACACACAGATGTATGGGGACCAAGTCAAGAACCTTCATTGGCAGGATCAAGGTATTATGTCTCATTTATTGACAACCATAGTAGATGGACTGTTCTATACTTTATCAAGAGTAAGAATGAAGTATTTGATTGCTTCAAGAAGTATCTTGCACATGTGGAGAATCATACAGGTAGATCACTAAAGAAGCTCAGATCTGATGGAGGGGGAGAATACTTCTCCAAAGAGTTTGATGAGTTCTTGCAGGACAAAGGTATCAAAAGGGAAGTGACTACTAGGTACTCTCCTCAACTAAATGGAATTGCAGAGAGGAGAAACAAGACATTGGTTGGATAAGCCCGAACAATGCTTGAAGAGAAGAAGTTGCCACATTATCTATGGGCAGAAGCTATTTCAACTGCAGTGTACCTTGTCAATCGACTACCATCCAAATCACTTCAAGGTATGACTCCTTATGAAGCATGGCATGGAAGAAAACCTAGTCTTGGACATTGCAAGGTTTTTTGTTGTTTAGCTTATGTTCATGTACCATCACAAATAAGAGGTAAGCTAGATGAAAGGGCAACAAAGGTAGTGTTTATTGGATATGATTCAACTCAAATGGGTTACAGGTTCTTCAATCCTTCAACCAAGCAATTCACTACAAGTAGAGATGTTGTGTTTGAAGAACACAGGTCTTGGTATGATGAAGACAAACAAACGGTAACACTACCATATGATCTTGATTATGACTCTCATCAATTAGGAAGCAAGCATGATACACAGGTCCAGGATCCAAGAAGTGATACAGACGATGACCAAGATGAAAGAGAAAGGGATTACAAGCTATGGAAGTCAAGAGGCAAAGCAAAGATGTAAGAGGTTGGAGAATGCTCCAAACAAGCACCTAGAAGATCAGCAAGAGAGAAGAAACAACCAGAAAGGTATGGATATGATTCCACATTTGTTACAAAGCATTCAATCTACTTGGCAAAAGACTCTATTTCAGAGGAACCCTCAACCTATGAAGAGGCAAAGGGAAACCCTAATTGGGAAAAGGCCATGAACGAAGAGATAGATGCATTGAAGGAAATGGACACTTGGGATTTGGTTCCAATGTCACCGAATCAAAAGGTAATTGGTTGCCGATCGGTATATAAAGTTAAAAGAAATTCAGATGGATTAGTTTGCAGGTACAAGGCAAGATTAGTTGCCAAAGGATGCTCACAAACTCATGGTATAGACTATGAGGAAACATTCTCACCAGTTGCAAAGATGACTACAATCAGGACATTGATAAGTGTAGCTGCTGCAAGGAATTGGAGACTCCTCCAACTTGATGTGAAAAATGCATTCTTAAATGGTTGGATAAGTGAAGAGGTATACATGTCACAACCACCAAGTTTTGAAAACCCTAATCATCCATCTTATGTTTGCAGACTTAAGAAAGCATTGTATGGATTGAAACAAGCTCCAAGAGCTTGGAATTATAGGTTGGTTACATATCTTCAAGATCAAGGGTTCAAAGCTAGCAGCTCAGATCCTTCTCTATTCATCAAAAGGGATCACAATGAGGTTATCTATCTATGTGTATATGTAGATGATATTATTATGACAGGTGATGATCTAAATGGCATTCAAAGGATCAAGAGACACAGGCAAGAGGAGTTCAAAATCAGTGACCTAGGTGAGCTCACATATTTCCTAGGTATGCAGGTGATATACACAGATGAAGGAATGTATTTGACTCAAAGAAGATACATTCATGATCTTCTTCTCAAGTTCAAAATGGAGAACACTAAACTTGCAGGTACACCTTTGGAGATGAATCATAAACTAAGTGTTTATGAAGGTGAGAAAATTGAAGACATAAAAGAGTATCAAAGCTTGGTAGGTAGCTTGATATATGCTACTCATACAAGGGTAGACATCTCATATAGTGTGGGAGTGCTTAGTCAGTTCATGCACTCACCGAGAAGACCACACATGGATGCGGCTAAGAGAGTACTGAAGTATCTCAAAGGTACAATCAACGAAGGTATATTCTATCCTTACTCTTCAGATTTGGATATCAAAATCTACTCAGATGCAGATTGGGCAGGAGCTAAGGATGACAGAAAAAGTACATCTGGTTACTTAGCATTTGCAAGTTCAAAGCTAGTGTCATGGAGTTCCAAGAAGCAACCAACAGTTGCTTTATCTTCAACTGAAGCAGAGTACAGAGGCTTGACCATAGCAACTCAAGAGGCAATATGGTTAAAAGCATTGTATACAGATTTGGGACTTGTGAGTTCCAAACCTCACATATTTGGAGATAATGTAAGTTCCATGCATCTAGCAGCAAATCCTATTTTCCATGCGAGAACCAAGCACATAGAAGTCCATTATCACTTCATCAGGGAGAAGCTCATGGCAAAGGAGATTGACATTTCTTTTGTTCCGACTGAAAAGCAAGTAGCAGATATGATGACGAAGGCACTTGATGGAATAAAGCTTTGTAGATTCAAAGCTATGGCAGGTATTCAACCTATCAGAGAATGAAGACTCAAGCATACTTTAGCTTGAGGGGGAGCTGTTGGAACATCAAGCTTACACTATGCTTGAGGTGGATTTGATCTACATCAAAGGCTATCGTGTCGAAAGAATATCCGTTGGAGAGTTCTTTTTCATATGCTCATTTATTGTATTTTTTTGAGAATATTTTGATGGCTCAT
Source organism: Ceratopteris richardii (assembly GCA_020310875.1). Lineage (NCBI taxonomy): Eukaryota > Viridiplantae > Streptophyta > Polypodiopsida > Polypodiales > Pteridaceae > Ceratopteris > Ceratopteris richardii. The sequence goes on along the minus strand of CM035442.1, from coordinate 37,264,510 downwards.
TTACCATTGTAAAAGCCTTGAGCTTGACACATGTAAAGGTAGAAATATAGAGCCAAAATCCCACGAAATTTTGGTGGTTGAAGTTGCATTCAATCAAGCAATCAATCACCTAAAAGTAGATCAATCAAGATCTTCACTTTTCCTAGATTGTAGGGAAGTGAATTGATTCCCTCCAACAACCATTCCCACCTTCATTTGAATTCAAATTCAAGTTGTAAAAGTCTTGGAACACTCTTAGAGGCTATATAAGGAGTTGAAATCACTTGTATTATACATGGAAGCAATATACATACACTTGTGACCATCATTGTCTTGCTCCTTCAATTTTCTGCATCATCTTCCTCGCCAACAGTAATCTTGCAGAGGCTGCTGCTCTCTCCTCAGAGCTCAAAATTGAGTGCAAGAGAACTCATTGGAGAGGTATTAGTGTCTAGCTTCTGCCTGTAAATTCTCAAAGCATTTGGCTCAGCCAATTTGGATAAATCTGAGTGTTTCTGCCTTGGGGTCAATCTCTACGCATTCCTGAAAAATAGGAAGTACCACCGGTGAATGTCACATTCATTCCTATAGCATATTTTGCTTATTCCTTATATTTTTG
>CM035442.1:37223912-37258912 GCA_020310875.1 Ceratopteris richardii | reverse complement strand
AGTTACTAGAAAGGAATCGGACTGCAGACCAGTTAAGGGCATATGAGGAATGGAATCAAGGAGCACAAAAGGTAATGTATTGACTATCTGTTAGCATACAGGATAGCATGATTGGACACATACAGGATTCCAAGACTTCGAAAAGGCTTGGAACAGTTTGGTCACTTTGTATGAGACCAATACAAAGGAAGAAATTGCAACTCAAGAACGAGCTGCATACTTTGGAGAAAAAGAGCATGTCAGTAAGTGACTACACACTGACAATCAAAAGCATATGTGAGTCACTTGCAACTATTGGCATGAATGTAGATGATAATGATGATAAAGTGGAAGTGTGCCTTCATGGTCTAGGAGCTAAATATAAGCAGTTCAAAACTTCTATACAGACCAGGGAAAATATTTCAAATTTTACTGATCTGTGTCCATGTTGATTATTGAAGAAAAGAATCTTGGTGAGGACTCAAAATCCCAAGGAAAATCTAGTTCTGAGTAGGTATTCTTCTCTGGCAGAGGAAGAGTCAGAGGTAAAGGCTTCAAAAGTGGAAGAGGAAATCATAACCAAGACCAAAGTCAACATCAAAATCATGCAAGAGGTAGAGGACAGTTTCAAGGCAGGGGAGCCAAAGAGGCCACAAAAATTTCCAAAGAAATGATTCAAGTAATGATAGTAAAGGATGTTGGAATTGTGGTAAACCTGGACACTTTGAATATGATTGCAGGTTGAAGAATCAAAATAACAGAAGGCAACAAAACAACTATGCATCCACAAGTGCAGATGATTCTGAGAACCTATTCATGGTCCAACATCACATGATGAATACAATGTCTATTGATGTTTTGAAATCGAATGGTAATGTCTAGTACGTTGATTGAGGTGCTTCAAATCACATGACCAGTCATGCGGAATGGTTTAGTAGTTTGCAAAAATTGCTAGTTTTTGGATATGTTGAAACAAGTGATGACACATCACACCCTATCGAGCATACAAGAAACATAGCATTGTCTATGGAGGACGGAAAGGTAAAACATCTTGCTGATGTGCTGCATGTTCCAAATAGAACAAAGAATCTAGTTTTTGCTGGACAAATGGTTGACCAAGGATTACAAGTTAGGTTCAATGTTGATGGGTTATATGTAGAAGAGTACAAACAGGGTGGAGGATTGATTGCCAAAGGAAACAAAGTGGGTAGGATGTTCACCTTAAATGTGAAAATTCCTGAAATGAATGCAGCCATGTTTGCAAAAGGTGCAAGAGTTATTGCAGATATAGAGATGTAGCACAAACAGATTGGACGTGCAAACTTGCAAAGGCTGAAATTGATGCACAAAAGGAGATTGTCCATGGACTAACAAATTTCAAGTTCGGAGAGATACAAAAGTTATGTGCAACATGTCAATTTGGTAAACAGTCAAGATCATCGTTTCCACATGATAAGCATGTTAGTGAGAATGTGCTAGAAATAGTACATACATATGTTTGGGGTCCTACAAAGACCACATCTATGGGCGGTTGAAGGTTTTATGTTACTTTCATTGATGACCATACACGCAAAGTGTGGGTATATTTCATGAAAGAGAAGAATGAGGTATTCATTCACTTCCAAAATTTTAAAGCTATGGTGGAAAAGCAAACATGGAAGTATATTCAGACATTATGATCTCATGGAGGAGGTGAATACATGTCAAATGAGTTTAAGAATTTTCTAAAAATTCATAGAATTCTAAGACAGTTTTCATGCAGGTACACACCACAACAGAATGGCGTTGCTGAATACAAAAATAGATATATTGCAGAAATAGCAAGTGCCTTGATGGATGAGAAGAATATGCATCATTGTTATTGGGTGGAAGCTGTGCATACGGCTATATACATCATGAACAAAACTACAACTGCTGTTGTACATCAAGTTACACCTGAAGAGAAGTTCATAGGTAAAAAGCCAAACTTATCACATATGAAAGTTTTTTGTTGTAAATTGGTATAGATTTTTCTAGCGTGGTCTAAGCAATCTCTATTAATATTTTACATATTTCCAATATTTTGAGTGGACCGGATGCATCACCAAGCAATAGTTCCAACTCAAATCCATAGAGTGGAAGATTGCATCGAAATTTCAGTCCAGCAAATTCATCAAATACATCCAAGAAAGGTAAAGAGAAGCTTTCTGCTGGTAGTAAAACATGTGCAGGTTTTGAAGACATTGATGGAGATTCAAGCGGTTCAGAAAAGAGTCTTGATGAGGAACTTGGATTGCCCTCTATGAAGATGCTAGGAGTAAGAAAGGCACATGCAGATGATACAAGGAGAAATGACCCAGTACTAAGAAGATCTGGGAGGATGAAAAATTCAGTGAAACGATTGACATTTGATAGTTACATGGCTTATCATTGTGCCTACATGACCAAGGTAATAGAAGATGATGAACCTTTCTTGTTTTGAAGATGCAATTGGAAATGCAGATTGGGAAAAAGCTATGGATGAGGAGATGACTGCACTTTATGGAAATGAAACATGGAAGGTGGTTCCATTGCCACAAGGAAAGAAACACATAGGCTATAAGTGGGTTTACAAGGTAAAGCACAATGCTGATGGTAGCATAAGCAGGTGCAAAGCACGATTGGTAGCAAAAGGATATGGAGAGACATACGGCATTGATTATGAGGAAACATTCAGCCTCGTAGCTAAAATGCCTACTATCAGAACACTTGTTGCATTAGCTACAACAAAAGGATGGACTTTGCATCAGATTGATGTGAAGAATGCTTTCCTACATGGTGAGTTATAGGAAGAACTATACATGGACCAGCCACAAGGATATGAAGTTTCAAAGCATCTAGAATATGTTTGCAGGTCGCAAAAGGATTTGTATGGGCTAAAGTAAGCTCCTCATGCCTGGCATGCAAGGATTGTTGATTACCACTACAACATATCGAGGGAATACCGACAGTCAGTGTACCGACGTGCAGCTGTCGGTGTCGGTATACCCCTCCGCAAATTTGGGAAAGTCGTGTTGCCTCGGAATCACAGCTACGTTGCCTCGGAATCACGGCGTCGGTATATGCGTCGGTACTTTGCTAGAAATACCGACGCTTATACCGACGTTCTCTTTTTAACTGGGCCCGAACCCGAAATTCGTCATTCTGCTCGTTTTGAATGTAGAACTTCTCCTTTTGGGTTTGCGCGCGCCAACAGCAGAACTCTGTTTGTCATCCTCTCTCTCTCTCTCCCTCTCTCACTCCCTTCCCCCTCTCTCTCTCTCTCCCTCTCTCTCTCTCCCTCCCTCTCTCTCACTATCTCTCTCTCTCCCTCTCTCTCTCTCACTCTCTCTCCGTCTCTCTCCCTCTTTCTCTCTCCCTCTCTCTTTCTCTCTCCCTCTCTCTCTCTCTCTCTTTAAACAGACCTCTGTCTTTATAGATCTGAAGTTTTGGTAAGTAGATCGCACATATTGTACCACTCTTTTTTCTTTTTCTATGTTTTTTCTTTACTAATATGTTCTTTGTTTGGTTTTGCAAGAGATTTTGGGATCAAATCTTTGGAAATTCGACGAAGAAGAACTTCAAGTGGATTTTAACGATCGTGTCAAACAATTCTCTCTCTCTCTCTCTCTTTCCCTCTCCTTCCCTCTCTCTGTCTCTAAACACGCCTCTATTTTTATAGATCTAACGCTTCGGTAAGTAGATGGCACTTATTGTATCACTCTGTTTTCTTTCTTTATGTTTTTGATTTTCTAATATCTTCTCTCTTTAGTTTTGCAAGAGATTTTTGAGATCAAATCTTTGGAAATTCACCAAAGGAGAATTTCAATTAGATTTTGACAACTTTGATTCAAAAATTCCATCAATGTAAGTAAAACATATATCACTCTTTTATCTTTCTTTATATCTTTGTTTTCTATTATCTTCTCTCTTTATTTTTTTTTGAGAGAGGGAGAGAGCGAGAGAGAGAGGGGGATATGCATATGCATACATGCATGCATATGCATACATGCACGCATGCATATGCATACATGCATGCATGCATATGGATACAGGCATATGCATACATGCATGCATGCATATGCATACATGCATGCATGCATATGTATACATGAATGCATATGCATACATGCATGCATGCATGAGGGATATGCATATGCATACATGCATGCATATGCATACATGCATGCATGCATATGCATACATACATACATACATGCATACATGCATACATGCATGCATATGGATACATACATATGCATACATGCATGCATGCATATGCATACATGCATGCATATGCATACATGCATGCATATGCATACATACATGAATGCATATGTATACATGAATGCATATGCATACATGCTTAAGCATGCATATGCATATGCATACATACATACATGCATACATGCATACATACATGCATACATGCATACATACATGCATACATGCATACATACATGCATACATGCATACATATGCATATGCATACATACATGCATGCATGCATATGCATACATGCATGCATATGTATACATGCATGCATATGCATCCATGCATGCATATGCATCCATGCATGCATGAAGGATATGCATATGCATACATGCATGCATATGCATACATGCATGCATATGCATACATGCATGCATATGCATACATGCATGAATGCATATGCATACATACATACATGCATACATGCATACATGCATACACATGCATTCATGTATGTATGCATATGCATGCATGTATACATATGCATTCATGTATGTATGCATATGCATTCATGTATGCATATGCATGCATGCATGTATGCATATGCATGCATGCATGTATGCATATGCATGTATCCATATGCATGCATGCATGTATGCATATGCATGCATGCATGTATGCATATGCATTCATGTATCCATATGCATGCATGCATGCATATGCATACATGCATGCATGCATATGGATACATGAATGCATATGCATACATGCATGCATGCATGCATATGGATACATGCATATGCATACATGCATGCATGCATATGCATACATGCATGCATGCATGCATATGCATACATGCATGCATGCATGCATATGCATACATGCATGCATGCATATGCATACATGCATGCATATGCATACATGCATGCATATGCATACATGCATGCATATGCATATGCATACATGAATGCATATGCATACATGCATATGCATACATGCATGCATGCATATGCATACATGCATGCATATGCATACATGAATGCATGCATATGCATGCATGCATGAATGCATATGCATACATGCATGAATGCATATGCATATGCATACATGAATGCATATGCATATGCATACATGCATGCATACATACATGAATGCATATGCATACATATATGAATGCATGCATATGCATACATGAATGCATGCATATGCATGCATGCATGCATGCATATGCATACATGCATGAATGCATATGCATATGCATACATGAATGCATGCATATGCATACATGCATACATGCATGCATGCATATGCATACATTCATGCATATGCATACATGCATGCATATGCATACATGCATGCATATGCATACATACATGAATGCATATGTATACATGAATGCATATGCATATATGCTTAAGCATGCATATGCATATGCATATGCATACATGCTTAAGCATGCATATGCATATGCTTACATGCTTAAGCATGCATATGCATATGTAAGTAAGCAAGCATATGCTTACATATGCATACATGCTTAAGCATGCATATGCATATGTAAGCAAGCAAGCATATACATACATGTATATGTACATGTATGTATACAAGCAAGCATATGCATACAAGCTTGAGCAAGCATATGCATACAAGCAAGAATATGCATATGTATATGTATATACAAGCAAGCATATGCATATGTATATGTATATGTATACATGTATGCATATGCATATGCATACATGTATGCATATACATACATGTATATGTACATGTATGTATACAAACAATCATATGCATATGTATATGTATACATGTATGCATATGCATATGCATATGTATACATGAATGCATATGTATACATGAATGCATATGTATACAAGCTTAAGCATGCATATGCATACAAGCAAGCATATGCATACATGAATGCCTATGTATACATGAATGCATATGTATACAAGCTTAAGCATGCATATATATACATTGGATGAGATGAGATCTTCATATTGCATCAGATGGGATCTCCACGTACACCTTGGGGTGCACATGATCATGATGAATCGAAGATATATCATATCTGTAATGGAGCTCCAGTTATGGATGCGGCGGGGAAGTCAATGCGACAACGTATACGACAACTCTGCTCTATCGAATTCGGTCATTTAGTAATGTTAAAATGGCACGAACAGGATAGATACTCTAAAAATCATATCACACAATGCATATATGAAGAGTACTGGCCAACACCTGGCAATCCTGTTGTGAGTTCCGATTGGATACAACATAGAGCATGTGAGGTGATGTCGCATCGACGATCGGAAGCTCGTGATGCTTTCAAAGCATGCTTATCGAAGCCTGTATGGCTAGACGCCGAAGAATGGGAATCGATTCAGGATGAACATCAACATACTCCTGATCGGTATCGTCAACAAAGAGATGCGGCGGCCACACGGTTAGATACGGTTGGAACGTCGCATTTAGGTCGGCGGATACGACAGTATGCGCTACCAATTTGTAAGTATGATGTTAATTATTGAAGTTGTTTGTGTTAAGTATATTATGTATATTCATCTAACATTTTTCATATTTACTATAGGAGTTGGTAGTGGGTCGTCCTCCAACGTGAACTGAAGAATCGTATGGATATCGACATGGACAGACTGCACTGTTACAAGACTTAGAGGGACGCGGTGCAATTGTCTCATGGGAGAATATTCTTGATTAGGTAAAGTTATATCTTGGTTTCGTGTTTCTAGTTGTTGTTTATAAATGTCATGTTAATTGGTCTTATTTTATACATATGTTTTGTTGCAGGATTGTAGGTGTAAATATTTTGATCAATGCCACAATTTTGTATCACACTCGCATACGACAATGATGAACCATAATTTTGTATTCGATTCCTATATGGAAGTGTTTTGTCACATTGCCACAATTTTGTATTACACTCCTATGTGGCAATGATGTACCATAATTTTGTATTCGATTCCTATATGTAAGTGCTTTGCCACACTTTTGTACATTTTTCATTTATGGAATATACAACTTTCTATACATGAATTATTCTTCATTTTTGTTCATATAAGTTTATGTTTTGGTTGCCATTAGAGTACATAACACATGTACTCAGTTGGGCAGAGTGTATTGTCTTTTGCTAAATAACTCATGCTTTAGCAAAAGACAACACACTCTGTCCAAAAAAATTTGTGCAGGTATGGTCATCGGTATACGCATCAGTAGGTCTAGTATGGTCGCCGGTATATGCGCTGGTACACCCAGCGAACGCCGGTATAGACATTGGTATTTGCGTCGGAAATACCGACGCTTATACTGACGCATATACTGACGCTTATACCGGCGCCCATACCGGCACTTTCTTTCCGACGCCTATACCGACTGCAACACCGACGTCGCGAAGAATTCACGCCCGTTCATTTGCCTTGGTAGCAACCTCGATATACCCTCGATATGTTGTAGATCATTCACCATTGGGTTTTTTATGTGTGATGCAGTTCATTCACTATATGCAAGGAAGGGTGATGATGACATAACAATTGTGGCTATTTATGTTGATGACTTGATTGTCGGTGGTGATAATGAAGAAAACATTAAAGAGGTAAAGCAACTTCTTATGTAGAAATTTGACATGAAAGATCTTGGTGCGTTATGGTATTTCTTGGGCATTGAGTTTATACACACAAAAATAGGTATATGGATGTCACAAAGTCAATATGCCTTGAATATGCTGCAAAAGTATGGTATGGCTTATTGCAAGCTGATTTCTATGCCATTAGATCAGAATTCGAAGTTGGATACTACATCAGGTGAAGCATTGGAAAATGCTACTATGTAGAGGAAAATTGTGGGAAGCTTGATATATCTCACAATTACAAGGCCTGATCTAAGCTACACTCTTGGACTTGAAAGTCAATTTATGCATATTCCCAGGAAGCCACATTTGGATGCTTTGAGGTGCACTTTATGTTATGTGAGTGCTACTTTGGATTATGCATTGTTTTATGAAGCTAGTGTAGATATACAGGCTCACGAATACACTAATGCAAATTGTCCTAGTAGCATTCGAGATGGAAGATCTACTAGTGGACTTGAGTGTAGCTATTACATGGAGCAGCAAGAAGCGACCCCCTAACGCTTTGTCAAGGTTGAGTATAGAGGTGGTTCAATGGAAGCATGTGAGGAATCATGGCTAGAGATGCTACTTGCAGATTTAGGTGTGGAAGTGCAAAAGCCTATCAACATCTATTGTGATAACATTAGTAGCATACAGTTAGTAAAGAACCCTATTTTTCATGCTAGAACAAAGCATATCAAGGTACAGTGTCACTTTATTAGAGAGAAGGTATTAACAGGTGATATTGATGTTGTTTATGTGAGAACAGATGAACAAGTTGCTGATATTTTCACTAAGGCACTTGGAGCAGAGAAGCTGAAGAAGTTTTGGAAGATGCTTGGATTAGCGGACATTGCATTGAGCTTGAGGGGAAGTGTTGAGATATCAAGCTCAACATGTGATGATCCAGGATGACACGTATCAGTTTTTCATTTCTCTGACATGTACATTAATCATGCAGATATATGTCAGGGATCCTTCACTGACCTGTACTAGATTTATCTACCAAGAGTGATGACACATTTGTTTCTTACCAGCTCACTCATGTGCAAACATTAGGTTTTTCCTTATGTACTGGTCTTTATATATTGCACTTGTTGTATTCTTGTTTTTTGGTCATTCTTGTACATTCCTTTTATGTAATAGAAGAAGAAGGAAGAAGATCATTCTCCTTTGCCTCAATCTCTGTGTGTGCTCCTCTTTGATTCTAAGAGTGTATGTGTGTGAGCTGTCTTCCTTATCTCCTTCCTCGTGATAAATATTATCGAAAGGTTGTTCATACTATTGATGAGTGTAGAAAGCTTCCTAAATGCAATGAAAAGAAGAAGGAATCCAACATGTCTATTGCTGAAATTCAGCAAATGCAAAGAATGATGAAGCTAACATGGCTCAAGATTTTTGGGCATGTGTTGTTACATGTGATTATGATGCATCTTTGCATTCTAAATGTATGGTTGTGAGTCAAGATGATTCGGATTGGTTCTTTGATATTCGTGCTTCAAAGCACATAACATCATGCAAAATATTTTTTTACATCTTTAAAAGATGCACCCAAAGGAGGACATGTAGTGTGTGCAAACAATGTCTCTTATCCTATCATTGGAGTAGGAGAAATTGAGCTTATAGCTGCAAATGGAGGAGTGATTCTCTTGGAAAATGCATTGTATGCCCGGTATAAAGAACAACTTAATTTCAGTTTCGTTGATTGCAAAAGCTAGACTTGATGTACACTTTGTTGATGATAAGTGTATGGTTCATGACTTCAGCAATGATGATATTATCGTGATGTCTGATACATTATGTAATGGTTTGTATCGCATGGATCAATACAAGAGGGTTGCCTCGAATGCCTTGCTTGCTCATACTTCTTCCATGGTCGAAATGGAGCTTTGGTTTGCTTGTTTTGTTCACTTATGTTAATATATTTAGGTAGTGATGTGTGTGAACACTCTAGGACTGTGGGCGCACTTTTTTCCTCTTTAGGAGTTTTTTTTCCCCGGTTTGTATATACGCCTATTGCGCTAATGGGCTACAAATCTTTGTCCATTCTAGTGGTAATACATTCAACATTGTGTGTTGTGCTCCAAGCTTCTTCTTCTTCCTTGTGTTGTTCGCATGCTTCTGCAGACCTCTAACTCCAACAAGAGCACGTCACCGCTGTGGGAGCGAAAGCAACAGCTGGTGGATCAGGCCAACTGCTAGAATTATGGCACACGCCGGGTGCTTGGAGCAAGCTCAGGTACAATGGAGACTCAAAGAGAAAATTATACTCACACACATTTAAATGGTTCAAAATCAAAGATTTGGCATATAATTTAAAGCTTTGGAAATTCTCATCTTACCTTGAAAGACATGTTAATAAGCATTAGCAATTAAATTATATCTCAATCAAGTGCGAAAATGTCTTTGATAATATTTTATAAACATATCAAGTTTTTAGTTCAAGCACGTAGCAGACATGAGTGAAAGAAATACAAGCACAAATTTTCATCGAAGCTAAACGCATATGTGAGTTGACATAATCTTTCTTCCATGAAAATGTGCACTCATTCTCTTCTTGATTAACGTTTTATATTCCTTCTGTATATGTATGTTAATTTGCATTGAACATGAAAGCAAAAACATTCATATTTCTCTCATCATCTTGATGCATCCTTTAACTCGTTTGAATTTGCAGATCAGAATTCTTGCGAGCGTCATTTACTGAACTCATACGCACGTCAATTTCTTGTTTCTTTCAGAACGTTCTAAACTCAAGCTATAGTCACCTTTTGATAAACAGCTAACGCTTCAAACCCTTTGATCTATGAACTATATTATAGGTATGTGTGATACAAACAATACGTTTGCTCAACAACAATTGAATGGACTCGAATCGCTGTCTGGAATAGGATTTTACATCAAAGAAATCGTTTCCATGCATTATCAGAAAAGTCCCTGACAGCCTTCCTTAGTGCTTGTTGATGCTATCAGATTAAACGCTATGGAACGTGAGAAAACTTCACGAAATCCTTTGATAAAAACAGATGCACACACACCCATTACAAGTGTAGAATGTATTTTTACTTCATCTTTGTGAAGTACTAAAGTTATTCATATATGAATAGCGCCTTGTTCAGCATCTCTATGCAAAGGAACATGCCACATATCGTGCGCGCAATCAAAAATATGAATGGAGTTTACTTTAGAAATATCACAGAAATCTTTTCTTTGAAAATCCCATGAACTTACTCAGCGGTTTGAAGAAGAAAAGCTTACAGACTTTCTCATAGTTATGTCATACAGCTATTGTTCAGTACATCGTTTCTTCAGCTCATCTGCTCAGAAATTGAGAACATTGGAGAAGCGTCAAAAAAAACATATGAATTGAAGTATATCTCTTGTGGTTCACTGTCGTTCACTTTCATTGCTATTGATCTTCGTATATTTCTATCTATTGCATCATCAAGCTCCTCTAGATCTGAGGCCTCTGATTATCTGTGAATTTCCTCTTCGTATCTTCTCTGGATAGCCTTGTTTTGATAAATTGCACCAGAAACTCATAATAGAGTATATGTAATATGAATCTTTATCGGAAAATTCTCAGAACTCAGCGCAGATGAAGCACAGAGAACAGAAGCCTCCGAACTTCATTAGAAAATAAAACGTATTGGCCTTCTCTTAGTTCCCATGCGTTCTCAGAACCTCTATCACAAAAAAAAAAAGCGAGAGGCCCCGCTGAATACAAGTCTGCCTCCGATTTTCTCTGAACTTCCACCTCGTATCATCTCTGGATGGCCTTAAGCACACGTTGAAAATATGGAGAGAAAGATTGACAGATGAGTGTGTCAGAAATAATGGTAGGAAGGTAGCAGGTAATCGTCAATGGTGTAGTGTGGGACGCGAATCCATCAGTAGAAGCGTTGTTGAAACTCAACTCCACCAAACATAGAGCACCGAAGACTAAAATTTCCACGCCAGGCATATGAGGAGTAAACAAATTGTATGGATGGAGAAGAAGATGATTTTAGGAGTTCAGCGTCAGATGATTATCATAGTAATGTTGAATGGTTGAAGTGATTGTTGAAGCCTCTGTTGAGTCAGGCGTAGTAATTAGATCGAAATACTCCACCAAGATAAAGTGCTTGGCCGATGATTCACCTTCTATCGTCCTCCTCCCCCTCTTTTTCTACAACGAGCCTCCCGTTCATCTGCGTGCATTCTCCATCGCTATGAAGCTCTCTCTCTCTCTCTCTCTCTCTCTCTCTCTCTCTCTCTCTCTCTCTCTCTCTCTCTCTCTCTCTCTCTCTCTCTCTCTCTCGATAACCGTCCGTATCTAAAAAAAACATTCGAGAGCCTTAAACACATGCAGTATAGATACGTAACTTAACAACACACATGCATACTAAGCATGTAACTTACACACTCACATGCATGCGCTTTTCCAACTTTAGTTCACATACTCTTCACTTACACGTATCACCTTTATCATACACGTTCACGCACACCTTAAGCTTTGGATAAAACACATTCACATAGAGTTAAACTTAAACTTATCTAGTAATCTACACACGTATGTTATGTTTCTTTGTTCTATTTTAATTCTTTCATTGCTTCAATATCACCATTAAAATATCACCATAGCAGAATTCATCTGGGTAGTTCTGTTCAACTTTTTGAGATACAATCAATTTTCTGCATCAAGGTATTTTAGTCACCGGCCATGGCTGAAAGTAGTGACGATTCCATATGTTGGCTGTTGAGGATAAGTTGGATGGTACCAACTACCCATTATGGTCTTATATGATGCATCATGTATTGGCCGCAAAAGGACTATGGAATATTTTGTAGGGTATTGAAAGACGTCTTGTTACACCTGCAAATACACTTACTACAAACACAGGTGCTACAACTGATGGAGATGGTGTCGAAGCTGATGATATTTTGTAGATTCCTATTCGTGTTGTTGTTTTTGTTGCACCTACTGCAAAGCAAATTCATTGGGATGACAGAGATGCTCAGGCACATGCATTGATAACTTTGTCAATCAAACGTGCCATTATTCCTCACATTCGCTCTTGCAGAACAGCTAAGGATGCTCAGGCACATGCATTGATAACTTTGTCAATCAAACGTGCCATTATTCCTCACATTCGCTCTTGCAAAACAGCTGATGGAGATGGTATCGAAGCTGATGATATTTTGCAAATTCCTATTCGTGTTGTTGTTTTTGTTGCACCTACTGTAAAGCGAATTCATTGGGATACACGTACCACATTGTACAAGGCTAGAAATGAGGCTCGTGTTGCTTACCTCCGAAAACAATTGGAGAGTGAGCACCTGAATGAAGGTGATTCTATGGATAGTTTTCTCACAAAGATCAAGAATTTGAAAGAGAGGTTGATTTCTGCTAATGAAGTTATACTAGATAGCTCACTTGTGGAGACCCTTTTGAATGGTCTTCCTAACTCATATTAGAGTTTTTCTTCTACTCTTCGTTTGATGCTAAGAAGGTGATCCAAATGCCTTATCATTTGAGGACTTACTTTCTATTTTGTTGCAGGAAGACCAGTCTAGGAAGAACAGGTCTATTATGAGTGTTGCAGATCAAGCTTTCTTGGCTAAAGAGAAGGGTAAATGTAAATGGAGCTCTTCTATTAGTAAGAAGAAATCTGCAAGGGCTGCACAATTGAAGAAGGAAGACAAAGATGAGAAGAAATAAAAAAAGCAGACATTGTTTTGCAAATACTGTAAAGCAAATGTTCATGTCATCAAGAGTTGTCTAAAACTGGCTGCTAAAGAGGAAAAGAAGAAAGAGGTTGGAATGGTTGTTGCAGAGGCCTCTACACCGAAAACGAAGTCTGCTTATCTTATGTAGGAAGAAGAATGGGTGTTTACTACTATTTGCAGTTGTGATCCATCTTCTCATGGGCAATGCATGTCTGTAGTAGAATCAGATGTTTGGTACTTTGATAATGGGGCGACCAAACATATTACCTCGTAGTGCAGTTTCTTCTCTTCACTCGAGCCTATCCCTACAGGGAATATTGTTACATGCATCAACAACTCCTCCTATCCTATTATGGGAGTTGGTGTGTGAACACTCTAGGACTGCCGGGGCACTTTTTTCCCTCTTTAGGAGGTTTTTTTCCCCCGGCTTGTATATACGCCTATTGCCCTAATGGGCTACTTATCTTTGTACATTCTCTAGTAATACATTCAGTATTGTGTGTTTGTGCTCCAAGCTTCTTCTACTTCCTTGTGCTGTTCGCGTGCTTCCGCAGACGTCTATCTCCAACAATTGGTATCAGAGCAGGTCGTCGCTTCTTCTAGGGCATCGTCGACACTCCTCCATTTGCAGTCTCAGATTCGCACGAAATTTGGTGAGCATACTCACGGTGTTTCCGAGATCAAAACATCTTTGCTCTGTGATGCCAAAATCGCGATCTGAGCTCGTTTCGGCCTCCGAACACACTATCGCAGTGCTTGTGCAGGCTATTTCGTCCTTTTGTGCCAAAGGTATATACCAGTTTCTGTTCGTCAGTTTAAGCGTCTCGAAGTTTGCTACAGGTCTAGCAGAACTCGTCTGGGCAGTTCCGTTCAACTTTTTGAGATACAGTCAATTTTCTGCATCAAGGTATTTTAGTCACCGGCCATGGCTGAAAGCAGTG
This sequence comes from Ceratopteris richardii, assembly GCA_020310875.1. NCBI lineage: Eukaryota > Viridiplantae > Streptophyta > Polypodiopsida > Polypodiales > Pteridaceae > Ceratopteris > Ceratopteris richardii. Next base: position 37,244,446 of record CM035442.1, on the reverse strand, counting down.
ATGTATTCCGTATGTTGGCTGTTGAGGATAAGTTGGATGGTACCAACTACCCATTATGGGCTTATATGATGCGACATGTACTGGTTGCAAAAGGACTGTGGAACATTGTGCAGGGTGTTGAAAGACGTCCTGTTACACATGCGACTACAGGTACTACAAATACAGGTGCTGGAGGTACTGGAGCTGATGAAGATGGTGTCGAAGATGATATTCCGCAGATTCCTGTTCGTGCTGCTGTTTCTGTTGCACCTACTGCAGAGCAGATTTGTTGGGATGGCAGAGATGCCCAGGCACATGCATTGATAGCTTTGTCTGTCAAACGTGCCATTATTCCTCACATTCGCTCTTGTAGAACAGCAAAGGATGCTTGGGATACACTTACCACTTTGTACCAGGCTAGGAATGAGGCTCGTGTTGCTTACCTCCGAAAACAGTTGGAGAGTGAGCACATGAATGAAGGTGATTATATGGACAGTTTTCTTACAAAGATCAAAGACCTGAAGGAACAATTGATTTCCGCTGATGAGGTTATACCAGATAGCTCACTTGTGCAGACCGTTCTGAATTGTCTTCCTGATTCATATCAGAGTTTTGCCTCTACTCTTCGGTTGATGATGAAAGGCAATCCGAATGCCTTGTCATTTGAAGAATTAGTCTCTGTTCTGTTGCAGGAAGATCAGTCCAGGCAGAACAGGTCTATTATGCGTGTTGCAGATCAAGCTTTCCTGGCTAGTCAAAAGGGCAAAGGAAAATGGAGCTCTTCTACTAGTAAGCAAAAATCTGCAAATGCTGCACAATCAAAGAACCAGGATAAAGATGAAAAGAAATCAGAAAAGCAGAAATTGGTCTGCAAGTACTGTAAAGGAAATGATCATATTATAAAGAACTGTCCAAAACTGGCTGCTAAAGAGGCTGGAATGGTTGTTGCAGAGGCCTCTACACCAAAAACAAAGTCTGCAAATCTTATGCAGGAAGAAGAATGGGCGTTTACTACTGTCTGCAGTTTTGACCCATCTTCTCATGATCAGTGCATGTCTGCAGTAGACTCAGATGTTTGGTACTTTGATAGTGGGGCGACCAAACATATTACCTCACAGCGCAGTTTCTTCTCTTCACTCGAGCCTGCCCCTACAGGGAATATTGTCACATGCGCCAATAACTCCTCTTATCCTGTTATGGGAGTTGGTAAGATCATTCTGACTACTGCTGATGGTAGTTCTTTCACTTTGTCAGATGCTTTATTTGTGCCAGGGATCAAAAAGAATCTGTTATCAGTTTCTGCATTAGCCAAGATTGGCTTGGTTGTGAAATTTGTTGATGACAGGTGTACAGTCCATGATCTCTCAAATGGCGATGTGATTATTGCTTCTGGCATCTTATGTCGTGGGCTGTATAAGCTCATAGACTTTGAAAGATCTGTGAATGATTCCGCATGTGCAGTTCATGATTCTCAGGCTATGTCAGATGCAAAGCTTTGGCATGCACGCTTTGGTCATCTGAATTTTGCTAGTTTGTTACGCCTGCAGAAATCTGAAATGGTGTCCTCTTTGCCCAAACTTGAGGCACCTGGAAAACATCTTTGTGAAGGCTGTATTTTGGGCAAAATGCAGTGTTCTTCCTTTCCAAAAGATGGTTCAGTTCGGGCTACGCAGAAATTGCAGCTTGTACATAGTGATGTCTGTGGTCCTATGCAGACACCCTCTTTTGGAAATTACCTTTACTTCGTGACTTTCATTGATGATTTTTCCAGGCATTCATGGGTATATCCACTCAAAGCAAAGTCCGAAGTGTTCATGTGCTTCAAACAGTTTTTGGTTTTAGCTGAAAATCTGTCAGCATGTAAAATGGGCACCCTCCATTCTGATCGAGGGGGGGAATATATGTCTTCAGATTTTAATGCATTTCTGGCTGAACATGGGATAAAACACCAGTGTACAGTACCGTATACACCTCAACAGAATGGAGTTGCTGAACGAAAGAACAGGTCACTCATGGAGATGGCGAGGTGCATGGTCAAAAGTCAGGCTTTACCACATAGTTTCTGGCTTGAGGCTGTCATGTGTGCAGCATATGTACTGAACAGGTGTCCCACTAAAGCATTGCAGTCTATCACTCCATATGAGGCTTGGCATGACCGGAAGCCATCTGTTGCTCATCTGCGTGTTTTTGGTTGTTTGGCATATGCATTAGTGCCTGAACAACATCGCAGAAAATTGGATGATAAGACAGTAAAATGTATTTTTGTTGGGTACAGTTCTGAAAGTAAAGGCTATTGTCTGTATCATCCACAGACTAAACGCATTCTGGTTAGCCGTGATGTTGTCTTTGTGGAAGATGCTATTCAGCCATTGCTTTCATGTACTAAGGAGACATCTGTTAGCTCCAAAGACATGTATGATACTTTGATGCCTCTTTTTACAGGTGGACAGGCTAGTGTTGGTACTAATGAGGCAACTTCTCAACCTTTGCAAGTTTCATATGATGATGTAGATCATTCCATTTCTGATGCAGATTTACATGATGCACTTGCTGATGAGAGAGCTGATATTGAGCAGGCAAAAACTATGCCAAAATGGCTGGTGCAGACTTTGCGTGACAGCAAATTAGATGCACCTTTGTCATATCGTACTCGTTCAGGCTCTCATAGTGCCTCCTTTGCATCAGATTGCTATGCTATGGTTGCATCTAGTCTCTGTGATGAGAATGAGCCTGTTTCTTTTGATGAAGCACAAAATTCAGAAAATTGGATGGCTGCTATGCAATCTGAATATGATGCTATAATGAAGAATGGTACATGGTCCTTATGTGACTTGCCTCCTGGCAAGAAGGCCATTGGCACTAAGTGGGTATACAAGCTGAAGCGTAAACCTGATGGTACCGTTGATAGGTATAAGGCTAGGCTTGTTGCAAAGGGTTATGCACAGGAAAGAGGCATTGATTTTGATGAGACCTTTGCACCTACATGCCGTATGACTACTGTTTGTAGCATTTGTGCACTTGCAGCCCATCATGGTTGGAATGTACATCAGTTGGACATTAAAACAGCATTTCTGAATGGTGACTTGCATGAAGAAGTGTATGTTTTTCAGCCCCGTGGCTTTGTGCAGAAAGGGCATGAAAACCAGGTGTGCAGATTAAAGAAGGCGTTATATGGTTTAAAGCAAGCACCACGTGCTTGGTATGAGAAGATACATGCCTATCTGATTGCACATGGTTTTGAGAACAGTCCAACTGAAAGCACCTTATATGTTAAGCGTGCTAATGATGTGCTTCTGATCATTGTTGTCTATGTTGATGACATGCTGCTCACTGGTCCTATTGAGACACATATTGCTGATTTTAAGGCTGATTTGCATGCCTCATTTGAGATGTCTGATTTGGGGCATTTGCATCACTATTTGGGCATTCAGTTTATGCACGTTGATGGTGGAATGGCTTTGTGTCAAACGAAATATATTGACACATTATTGCAGCGTTTTGGCCTTGAAGACTGTAAGCCTATTGCCACTCCTATGGAGACAGGTTTACGATTGAGTCTTCATGATGCTGGAGATGCATTTGATGCTGTTCTCTATCAGCAGGCTGTTGGATGCTTGATTTACTTATGCATTACTCGGCCAGATATTCAGTTTGCTGTCTCACAGATGAGCAGGTTTATGCATTGCCCAGGAGTCACGCATTGGAAAGCGGTTAAGCGCATCTTTCGCTACTTGAGTGGTACTCGGCTACTTGGGTTGTTTTATCCCAAGGGGGGATCACTACCGCCAGATTTGCATGCTTTTTCTGACTCAGATTGGGCTGGTTGCTATGACACTCGTGTGTCCACCAGTGGTTTTTGCTTCATGCTTGGTAGCTCATGTATATCTTGGTTGAGCAAGAAGCAGCCTACTGTGGCCACTTCCAGTTGTGAGGCTGAGTATAGGGCAGCTTTCACAGCGACTGTTGAGTGTGTGTGGCTCAGACGCCTTATGGCTGATTTGGGTGTTGGCCAATCTTCTGCCACCACCATCTTCACTGACAGTCAGAGCGCATTGGCAGTTGCGAGGAACCCTGTGTTCCATGCTCGCACTAAGCACATTGAGGTGCATTATCACTATGTCAGGGAGAGGTTCTCTACTGGGGAGATCAGCTTGGCATATGTGCCCACGCAGGAGAACATTGCAGACCTTTTCACAAAGGCTCTGCCTAGGGAGAAGTTTGAAGCTTTTCGCAAAGCTTTGGGCTTACTTCCTTTTGTGGAGTGATTTCCACATAGCTTGGCACTTCCTTATACATGAGTGCCAGCTCCTTGTTCACCGCATCACTCCCAGGGGGGATTTGTTGATATATTTAGGTAGTGATGTGTGTGAACACTCTAGGACTGCCGGGGCACTTTTTTCCCTCTTTAGGAGGTTTTTTTCCCCCGGCTTGTATATACGCCTATTGCCCTAATGGGCTACTTATCTTTGTACATTCTCTAGTAATACATTCAGTATTGTGTGTTTGTGCTCCAAGCTTCTTCTACTTCCTTGTGCTGTTCGCGTGCTTCCACAGACGTCTATCTCCAACATACGCGTGCAGAAATCTGAAATGGTGTCCTCTTTGCCCAAACTTGAGGCACCCGGTAAACATGTATGTGAAGGGTGTATTTTGGACAAAATGGAGTGTTCTTCCTTTCCAAAAGATGGTTCAGTTTGGGCTACTTAGAAATTGCAGCTTGTACATAGTGATGTCTGTGGTCCTATGTAGACACCTTCTTTTGGGAAATATCTTTACTTTGTGACTTTCATCGATGATTTTTCCAGGCATGCATGGGTATATCCATTGAAGGCAAAGTCCAAAGTGTTTATGTGCTTCAAACATTTTCTAGTTTTGGCTGAAAATATGTTAGCATGTAAAATGGGCAGCCTCCATTCAGATCGAGGGGGGGAATATATGTCTTCTGGCTTTAATGCATTTCTGGCTGAATGTGGGATAAAACATCAGTGTACTGTGCCGTATACACCTCAATAGAATGAAGTTGCTGAATGAAAGAACAAGTCACTCATGGAGATGGCAAGGTGTATGGTCAAGAGTCAAGCTTTACCACATAGCTTCTGGCTTGAGGCTATTATGTTTGTAACATATGTACTAAACAGGTATCCCACTAAAGCACTATAGCATATCACACCATATGAGGCTTGGCATGGTCACAAGCCATCTATTGCTCATCTGCATGTTTTTGGTTGTCTAGCATATGCATTAGTGCCTGAACAACATCGTAGAAAATTGGATGATAAAGAAGTAAAACGTATTTTTTTTGGGTACAATTCTGAAAGTAAAGGCTATCGTGTATATCATCCATAGACTAAATGCATTCTGGTTAGCCATGGTGTTGTTTTTGTAGAAGATGCTATTCAACCATTGCTTTCATGTACTAAGGAGATACATGTTAGCTTCGAAGACATGTATGATACTTTGCTGCCTCTTTTTATAGGTGGACAGTCTAGTGCTTTTCCTAATGAGGCAACTTCTTAGCCTTTGCAGGTTTCATGTGATGATGCAAATCATTCCATTTTTTATGCAGATTTACATGATGTACTTGTTTATGAGAGAACTGATATTGACTAGGAAAAAACTATGCCAAAACGGCTGGTCCAGACCTTGCATGACAACAAATTAGATGCACCTCTATCATATCGTACTCTGTCAGGCTCTCATAGTGCCTCTTTTGCATCAGATTGCTATGTTATGGCTACCTCTAGTCTCTGTGATGAGACTGGACCTGTTTCGTTTGACGAAGCACAAAATTCTGAACATTGGATGGCTGCAATGCAATTTGAATATGATGCTATCCTGAAAAATGGTACCTGGTCTTTATGTGACTTGCCTCCTAGAAAGAAGGCCATTGGCACTAAGTGGGTATACAAGTTGAATTGTAAACCTGATGGAACAGTTGACAGGTACAAAGCTAGGCTTATTGCAAAGGATTATGCATAGGAAAGAGGCATTGATTTTGATTAAACGGCCTTTGCTCCTACTTGCCAAATGACTATTGTTCGTAGCATCTATGCACTTGCAGCTCATCCGATGGTTGGAATGCACATCAATTGGACATTAAAACAAAATTTCTGAATGGTGACTTGCATGAAGAAATGTATGTTTTTCAGCCCCGTGGCTTTGCGCAGAAAGGGCATGAAAACCAGGTGTGCAAGTTAAAGAAGGCATTATATGGTTTAAAGCAAGCACCACGTGCTTGGTATGAAAAGATACATGCCTATCTCATTGCACATGGTTTGAGAACAGTCCAATTGAAAGCACCTTATATGTTAAGCGTGCTAATGATGTGCTTCTGATCATTGTGGTGTATGTTGATGACATGTTGCTCACTGGTCCTTATGACATGCATATTGTTGATTTTAAGGCTGATTTTCATGCCTCATTTGAGATGTCTGATTTGGGGCATTTGCATCACTATTTAGGCATTCAATTTATGCAAGTTGATGGTGGAATGGCTTTGTGTCAAGCTAAATATATTCACACATTATTGCAGTGTTTTGACCTTGAAGACTATAAGCCTATTGTCACTCCTATGGAGACAGGTTTAGAATTGAGTCTTCACAATGCTGGAGATTCATTTGATGTTGTCCTCTATCAGCAGGTTGTTGGATGCTTGATTTACTTATGCATTACTCAGCCAGATATTCAGTTTTTTGTCTCACAGATGAGTAGGTTTATGCATTGCCCAGGTGTCAAGCATTGGTAGGCAATTAAGCACATCTTTCCCTACTTGAGTGGTACCCAGCTACTTGGATTGTTTTATCCCAAGGGGGGATCATTACCCTCAAATTTGCATGCTTTTTCTAATAGTGATTGGTATGGTTCCTATGACACTCATGTGTCCACGAGTGGCTTTTGCTTCATGCTTGGTAACTCATGTATATCTTGGTTGAGCAAGAAGCAGCCTATTGTGGCCACTTCAAGTCGTGAGGCTGAGTATAGAGAAGCTTTCACAATGACTGTTGAGTGTGTGTGGCTTAGATGCCTTATGGCTAATTTGGGTGTTGGTTAGTCTTCTACCACCACCATCTTCACTAACAATCAAAGCGCATCGGCGGTTGCGAGGAACCCTATGTTCCATGCTTGCACTAAGCACATTGAGGTGCATTATCATTATGTCAGGGAGAGGTCCTCTGCTGGGGAGATCAACTTGGCATATGTGCCCACGCAAGAGAACATTGCAGACCTTTTTACTAAGGCTCTACCTAGGGAGAAGTTTGAAGCTTTCTACAAAGCTTTGGGCTTAATTGCTTTTGTGGATTGATTCCACGTAGCTTAGCTCTTCCTTATACATGAGTGCCAGCTCCTTGTTCACCGCATCACTCCCAGAGGGGATTTGTTGATATATTTAGGCAGTGATGTGTGTGAACACTCTAGGACCACCGGGGCACTTTTTTCCCCCAGCTTGTATATACGCATATTGCCCTAACGGCCTAGGAATCTTTGTACATTCTAGTGGTAATACATTCAACATTTTGTGTTGTGCTCCAAGCTTCTTCTTCTTCCTTGTGTTGTTCGCGTGCTTCTGCAGACGTCTAACTCCAAAAACTTAAACTTCAATAGTTTGCTTTAATTACAAAAGAAGGACATGTTTATTGGTTTGCCAACACTTGTTTCCATTAAAAAGCATGCATGTGAAGGTTGCATTCTTGGAAAAATGCATCGTGCTTCTTTTCCAAAAGATATTCATACACACACTACAAGAAAATTGAAGTTTGTTCGTAGTGATGTATGTGGTCCCGTCAAGACTCCATCTTTTGGGAAAAATGTATATTTTTTTTACCTTCATTGATGATGCTACTCACCATACATGGATGTATCCTATGAAAGCAAAGAATGAGTTATTTTCCTGCTTCAAAGAATTTTTAGCTATGGCTGAAATTTTTTCTTTGCAAAAGTTGTTGACTCTATGCACAGATCATTGTGATGAATACATGTCACATGAGTTTAATGCTTTCCTTCATAAAAGAGGTATCTCACACCAATGTACGGTGCCATATACACCTCAACAAGATGGTATTGCCGAGCATAAAAATAGAACTCTACTTGAAATGGCACGATGTATGCTTAAAGGAAAGCATCTTCCTGATAAGTTTTGGATGGAAGCAGTCATGTGTGCAAACTATGTGTTTAATCACTGCCCTACAAAAGCATTGAGAGTCATCTCTCCTTATGAGGCTTGGAATGGACATAAGCATATGGTTAGTCATATGTGTGTGTTTAGTTGTTTGGCATATGCTCTTGTGCCATTGCAACAACATCACAAACTTGATGACAAGGCAAAGAAATGTATATTTGTTGGTAATAGTGTTGAAAGTAAGGGATATCATTTGGACCGTCCATTGAGAAACATAATTATTAGGAGTCGAGATGTGGTATTTGCTGAAAATTCAGTTTTCCCTCTACTTGAATGCAAAAAACAACCAACAATTAGTTCACAAGATGTGTTCGATACACTCATGCCTTTGTTCCAAAATGGTGTGCTTGACTATGGCCATGTAGACCAGCCAAATGAGGCTCAAGGGCTAAAAAATTCTAGCAAAATAGAGCTGAAAATGCAGAGAATTTCTAGCCAAACATGGCTAAAATTTTTTAGCCAAAATTTATCAAAACTGCTAGAAATTTCTGGCCACATATGGCTAAAGATTTGCATCAAAATATGAATAAAAATGAGCATGAAATTATGCCCATGCATGATATACATGTTGATGATGTATTACATAATGAACGCATGTCTATCAAGAGTGCACAGACTATGCCAAGGTGGATAAAACAAACTTTGTAGGACAACAAATTGAGTGCACCTTTACTTGGTAGAACAAGATCAAGCTCTCACCATGCATCAAGTAATTTTGTGGATTATTCTCTTATTGCAACAACATGTAATGAAGAGCCACTTACTTTTGAAGATGCATGTGATGATCCACAATTGATGAATTCTATGCAACCAGAAATGAATTCCATACATAGGAATGGTACTTGGGAGTTATATGAATTGCCAAAAGGAAAAAAAATGACATTGGTACAAAGTGGGTTTACAAGATTAAGAGAAAGTCTGATGGTAGCATTGATCATTACAAAGCTAGATTGGTTTCCAAAGGATATGCACAACAATATGGCATTGGCTATGAGGAAACTTTTGCACCTACTTCATGCATGACTACCATTCATTCCATGGTTGCATTGGTTGCACATCGAGGGTGGAAAGTACATCAATTGGACATAAAGATAGCTCTCTTGAATGGTGATTTGCACGAAGAGGTTTATGTGAAGCAACCTCTTGCATTCTCCATGAAAGGGTAAGAGCATATGGTTTGGAAGTTGCATAAAGCCTTGTATGGTCTCAAGCAAGCTCCCTGTGCATGATATGACTAAATCCATAAGCACTTGATTGCTCTTGGCTTCAGATGTAGTTCAATTGAGAGCACACTCTATGTACGCAAAGATGGGGCTGGTCTTACAGTTCTTGTTCTTTATGTCGATGACATACTCTTGACTAGGTCATGTGATGCAAAACTTGACATTCTTATGACTGATTTGCAGCATACTTTTGATGTCACTTACCTTGGTCTTTTGAGCTACTATCTTGGCATCTAGTTTGTATCTATTGACGGGGGAATTGTTATGTATCAAGCAAAGTATGTTGAAGAACTACTTCAACATTTTGACTTTGAGGATTGCAAGCCAGTTTTCACACCAGTTGAGATAGGACTTAGGTTCCCAGTTGAGGATTCTAGTGATGCATTTGATACTTCTCTTTATCAGCAAGTTGTGGGATGTATTATATATGCATGCAACACAAGGTCGCATATACAGTATGCAGTTTCCCAGTTGAGTCAATTCATGCATAGCTTTGGCACTAAGCATTGGTGAGCGATGAAATGTGTGCTTAGATATCTGAGAGGCACTTTGAGCTTATGTCTCTTTTATGGAACGATATTCAACCATGCTTGCATGCTTTTACATATAGTGATTATATTGGTTGTTATGATACTCGTGTGTCCACTAGTGGTAATTGCTTTTTCCTTGGAGACTCATGCATATATTGGTTGAGTAAGAAGCAACCTATAGTGGTGACATTTAATTGTGAAGCTGAGTACAAGGCAATTTTCATAGCCACAGTGGAGTGTATATGGCAGAGATGCCTATTGATGGATCTTTGCATGTAGATTGATGCTGCTACGCATATTCTCACTGATAGTCAGAGTGCTTTGGCTGTTGCACAAAACCCAATGTTTCATGCATGGAATAAACATATTGAGGTGCATTATCACTATGTGAGAGAGCGCCTTCATGCAAGAGATATTGATTTGGTATGTGTGCCTACACAAGATAATGTGGGAGACATATTCACCAAAGCTTTTCCACGAGAAAAGTTTAAAGCTTTTTGCAAAGCTTTACGCTTATTACCTTGTGGGGGCTCATCTGTCACTCCCTATATGTGTCCATATCATTCACTCTAGGGGGTTTGTTATACTTATGTGTCGCTCGAGTACCTTTGATGTGAACCTTTTCCCTATACATGGGCACTTTCTACTCTAGTGCTGGCTAGAGGTTTTTTTTCCCATGTACCACATACATGATTCAATCATATGTGGTGGTACTTTGTACTTAGGGAAATAATTTATCTCTTACTTCACTTCAGTTCATCATCTATAGAGAGAGTTATTCCAACAATCCATCTTCTCCATGTGTCTTGCTGCATTTGTGCTCCTTTTGTGTGCTTCTCGTGTGTCTCTTGCACTTTTACACACACCTAAAAATATATAGGTTTCTAATCCATTTTGTTTTATGTACTTATATTATTAATCCTACTAGAGAGTGAAAGGCGAAACTTACTCTCATAAAGAATCTTATGGGAGGAAAAGTTCCACCTGATTCCCTGGGGACTGTCATGCATGAGTATGCAAACATGCCCAATGAGGAATAGATTTCATGATCCACATGCTTACCGAGTAGCTAGACAAAGGTTCCTCTGTGACTCCATTTGTAGGAAGAGAGCTATCTGCACTGGTATGTTTTCTTATTATAATTTAATATTTTTAATAACATTGTAACACAAATGTTTTTATTCTTTTTTTTGTTTATTTTTAAGACACCTATACCACCTCTAGTCATAAGAGCACAATAGAGGTACCTATGTAGACATGCATAGGTAGGCATATCATATGATGGAAGTATAATATACATCAGACATGGTTTGGAGTTAAAAAAAAGAATCAGAGCTTTACATGAATCCTTCTTGCGATTTGTTCACTTAAAATGGGTGTAAGTATAAATTTTACATATGAATTAAAATATATATTTTATTATTTACTTATAGGATCTTTTTTTTGGGCTGAGTTTGATAAGAGAGAAAAATGTGTGTACTAAGTTCACTAGAGATAGAATTTGGCACTCGGCGGTCTCACAAGTGGTATATGAAAGAGATGCGGATACTTATGTCACATCATCATGACAATGCACGATACACATTGCTTTTATTTGTTATATTTATGCATGTGTTTACACAGACACACACACAGACACACACACACACACACACACACACATATATATATATATATATATATATATATATATATATATATGTGTGTGTGTGTGTGTGTGTGTGTGTGTGTGTCTGTGTGTGTGTGTATGTATATCTAGGTTAGTCCTCTTCTTATCATTGTATATGTTGATTTCAATAACCTCATCTTCAAGTGCAGATGCATCAATTACATCAAACACAAATCATTAACTACTTGAATTAACAAGGTCCATATAATAATAAAATATGAAAATAAGAGTAAATATTATAGGATTCTAGGTATACAAATATTCAAGAAAAGTGTATGCAAATATACGTATATACAAATGTAGTATGCTCTGATGTAGATCTCACTGTGCATTTATTTGAGAAAAGATTCCACCACCTACTAGAGAGATGGCTCTCCTCCTAACATTATGCCTCTCTATATATAGCTACTCAAATCAACAAGGACCATAATACACTTATAGATACATACACATCATGCAGATACACATACATATATGTAAAACACACATGCTTACATATACACATGAACACATGCATATATATATATATATATATATATATATATATATATATATATATATATATATATATATATATATATATATATATATATATATATATATATATATATATATATATATATATATATATATAGGCATACACATGCATATATCACACTTACATCCATATAAATAGACATATAACACACACATACATACACATGAAACACACACACACACACATATACATATATATATATATATATATATATATATATACACACACACACATGCATACATACATGCGAGATATTTTTGTTCTAAAAAATAAATCTATATAAGAAATTGTAGGCATACCCCTGAGCTTCATGTTCTAAGTTAAAAGAACATGTTTTCATCTCTATGGTGGGATTCACCTCATATTCCGTTTGAATAAAGGTGAATCTACTCTCTAATACCCATCGAAATGAATGAAATTACCATAATTTTGGTAAGACATTAATATAATCTCATCTTCATTATCTTTATTCATTTTTGTTATTTCTTCTATTGTTAAATATGTGTTCTCATAAATGACATCATCTCTTGATGGACTAATATCTATTTTTGGTAGTTCCTCTTCATCTATGGTATGTATGTATGTACATGTGTGTACTCTATATATGCATGTATATATGTATGTTTGTGTGTATGTGTGTGTATGTATATGTGTGTGTATGTATATGTGTGTGTATGTGTGTATGTGTATATGTATGTGTGTGTATGTGTATGTTTATGTGTGTGTATGTGTATCTATGTGCATGTGTGTGCATGTGTGTGTATGTATGTGTGTGTATGTGTATGCATCTATGTATAGTGTATATATGTGTATGTGTATGTTTGTGTGTTACATATGTGTGTGTATGTGTGTATGTATTTGTGTGTGTTTATTATAGTATATTATTTTTCACAATATTGTAACATAAATTTCTTTATTCATTTTAATTTGTTTGTTTTGAGGAGTTTAAAACAAAATGAGAGCTTTATGTGACTCTTACTTGCGATTTTTCACTTAGGATGGAAGTAAACATTAGAAACCAAGAGCTCTATATCCGGAGTCACATATGAATTTTACATCTGATGAATGTGACTCTGGATCGAGACTCTTGATTTCTACTGCTCTCTATATATCTGATGAATGTGAGTATGGATCCAAAGATCTTGGTTTCTACTATTCTCTAAAAGGTGCTCTTGGAAGTCTACGCCATCCATATATCACTAATAATTCATCACCAATACATAATGAAGTAATAGCATTGACAACTAAGTATCTTCCTAAATCTCTAATCATGTGTAGTGATTAATGACTATTTTCACGCTCATGTATGTGTGTATATGTATGTGTGTATGTGTATGTGTATGTGTATGTGTATGTGTATGTGTATGTGTATGTGTATGTGTATGTGTATGTGTATGTGTATGTGTATGTGTATGTGTATGTGTATGTGTATGTGTATGTGTATGTGTATGTGTATGTGTATGTGTATGTGTATGTGTATGTGTATGTGTATGTGTATGTGTATGTGTATGTGTATGTGTATGTGTATGTGTATGTGTATGTGTATGTGTATGTGTATGTGTATGTGTATGTGTATGTGTATGTGTATGTGTATGTGTATGTGTATGTGTATGTGTATGTGTATGTGTATGTGTATGTGTATGTGTATGTGTATGTGTATGTGTATGTGTATGTGTATGTGTATGTGTATGTGTATGTGTATGTATATGTGTATATGTGTATGTATGTATGTGTAAGTGTATGTATGTGTAAGTGTATGTATGTGTGCATATGTATGTGTGTGTATGTGTGTATGCATGTTTATAAATTAAAATTTTTTTTTGTATACTCATCCTTTTCTTTTTTTCAGATTAGAATAACAAGATATATTGTAGTAAAAAGAATTAAGAGAAGACCTGACATACCACCTAAGACATGGCAATATTTTCACAAACAACTACATCTACAAGAATGATTTCCTCAATAGAAGGTATGAAAAATAGATTATATTACTGTAACTTATAATTCTCATATGTTTTATAAATATTTTACATTTAATCTATATACTTTTGTTTCATTAAATAAACACAGGCTGCTACAAAGAAGAAAGTTGAATAAGGTCCTACACCATGCTTAGGCCAAATGGACCATCATGTTTTATTTGCTATATTTGTAAATATATGTATTATTGAAAATATATTTCTATTTTATTTAAAACACTAATCATTAATCTTTTTTATTTGTTTTAATGTAGCTTAACGATTATGGTGATTATCCTATGCAAAAGGAAATCCAATATGCTACATATTGTGTATATCAATGTTTGAGTGAGAAGATAAGAGATCATCGAGATGACTTTGTGAGTATTATTAAATTTGATATACTTTAATTTTAGTTTTATTGAAGTTTTATATGTTTTATTTATTTATGTTTTTTATATGTAATATAAGAGTATTATCGAGAAGCCAAATGGATGAGGTGCAGGGACATACCCAAGAGGGAGAATATCGATCATCATAGGGTATTGGCCCCTCTACCCATTTGCCCTGTTGATCGGATCCCGCAGACACACATACACAGAGGATAGTACAGAAACAAGATCTCACAAAAGCATAAACAGAATAAAAAGAGATAAGAGAATTGACACCAGATTGGGTACAATCTCCCCCCAGCACACTATGATGGACGAGTCGATCGGAGCATGTGTATTTATTGATATTTTTCATTATGTCCTGAATAGAAGATACATGAGGGAAGTGCTTCAAAAAGTGTGCATTTACAAAAATCTGCTTTATTTGTAAAATCATCGCTTTTCAAGTGATCTACTATTTTTACAAAAATGTCGCTTTCTAAAGCGATCTATTATTTTGACAGAAAATAACCAAAATACTATCTCCTAATTATTCTTCTAATATCTTCAAAAATATCTTAATAAGTCCACGTGCGTTCACACCCTCATGAGTCTTCACCTGCTAAATCAAAGCACAAATCACATTAAAAACCTCAAGACATTAAAATCATATAATGTTCCATTATTCCATAAAGTATAGCATGCCTCCTAGTTGATAAGCAACTGACCTCAATTGATAAGAATAAAATAGACATGGATGGCCACTCACATGTCCCATCACTAAGCAATCATAAGCATGTTCCATGTAAAAACACATGCATGGAATTAGAAAATTGGAATTTAATGTGACTCTGAATGTTATGCAGAAATCAAATGATCATAGTGTGGAGTTAGTGATGTTTTATGAATCCATTGAGATTCTTCAAGGGAGTGATTTTTATATTTAACTAAATATCTATGATATTGGTTACTTTTGCGTGTAGTAGTAACATCTTTGTAACCAAGTATGTTTTTTGAAACTAAAATTTCAACATTGTCTTCAAGTAATGGAGGATCATTTAAAATAGGAACGAGTGGTACAGTTCCTTTAAAGGATTTCAATAAACTAATATGAAAAGAATTATGTATGTTCCAATGAAAAGGCATCTCTAGTCTAAAAGCATTCTCATTAATTTTTTGAATAATATGGAAAGGTACATTATAACGTGGTACAGGTTTAAATTTAGGATGTTTTGAAATATTTTTCAAATGTCTTCTAATTATTCGTAACTATACCAAGTCATTTTCATTAAACTGTTTGACTACTTGTTTCTTATAAATATTATGCATGTAACATTCTTGACTCTTTTTAATGTGCTCATGAACTTCACGAAGTGTAGAAATATGATCTTGTGCAAAAGAATCAGCCAAAGGTATATCAATTTGAGTGATAAACATGGGAGTGGGAAGCTTTTTACCATACACAATTTCATACGGTGCACGTCCAATAGTGGTATGTGTTGTGTTATTATATGCAAACTATAGTAAAGGAATTTTCTCATCCCAATTACTTGGATTATCTAAAGAATAATAACATAATAAATCTAAAATATTACTATTCATAGCTTCACTTTGCCCATTACTTTCAGGATGAAATGCAGAGCTAAAGTCTAATTTAGAACCTTGATTTTGAAAGAATGCAACCCAAAAATTATTACAAAAACGAACATCTCGATTTGAAAGAATAACTTTTGGAAGATCATGATGCAAAAAAAATACATTTAATAAATAACTTATTAGCTTGAGGTGCAGAAAGATTCTTTTTACAAGGAACGAAATATGCTTGTTTACTAAACCTATCAACAATTGTCCAAATCATATCATTATGCGATGAAGTTATAGGAAGAAAATTGGCATGTTCTCATTGTAATTCAACATCATCGATAATGTTGAAATTTGGTTACTTTACATGAGGCAACATGTTGCAAACATTCAAAACAATAGAAATTTTAAGTATCATGCCCTCGATGATAAGATGATTAATCCTGTGCATTGTAGGATGCTGAGCAACCAAACTCAAGATTAATTGCTTCACCTCCTAGGTCCAACCTTTGATCCTCTTCTTAAAGAGGCTAGAAAACTTTGAAACTTTCGTTTTCTTCCCTACCTATCCACACTATCCACTTCTCTCTCCTTATGCAAAAGTCTATTTGCCTCACTTTGTTTACTTTTTTTTTGTCTCTCATAGTCCCATATGATGCACATAACCTAGTCTTTTCTGTACAAAGAGCCATCGAGGAAAGTCAAATACACATTGAACATTGGATGAGCTCAAAAACCTATGTACAACGGCTCCTTCTCATGCATTGGAGATGTTGGAGTTAAATGCTCAATGTCCAATAATATGGACTCGCTAAATGGAATATATGCTACCACCAAACGATTTATATATAACGATTGAACAAATAATACTATAATAGTTTCAACCATTTGGATCTACCACATCTATCATCTTCCTCCTTCTATCGACTCTCTTTGTGCATTTCTTTGTGCAAGTCTTAATCCAACATGATATCAGAGTCCTCGACTTCCATGCACATGTGAGAGCCCCTCGACTTTGACCCTTCCGAGTGCTTAAATTTGATGGTCGACCCTGGGCATCACCAAAATTTAAGGGATGCCCTGAGGATAAAAGTGAGCATCCTTAAAGATCATTCAAAAACATGCTTCCAATGTATGGGATAGAATCTATAACATTATCTTGAATTATTACACAATATTGTTGACTAAGCATGCTTAAACAATTTTTAAAAAATTATATTGTAAAAAAAAATTATTTTTTTGAGGTTGCAACCTTTAAAAAGGAGTCCAATCTTTAAAAAGGAGTTCAATTTGCAACTGTGAGATTCCTTCCATGTCTCAAGTGTACCTTTGCTCGTGGATCTTCCTCCCTCTACCTTCTCTCTCTCTCCATATGACGTGAGAGTCTTCGACTTTCGTGCACGTGTGAGAGCCCCTAGACTTTGATGCTTCCATCTCTGAAGCGCATCTCTCTCTCTCTCTCTCTCTCTCTCTCTCTCTCTCTCTACGTTCTTTGTGTAGGTCTAAATCCAACAAGAGAGAACACAACGCAAATACGAGAGCTTGTCTTGTCCACGATCGAGAGAGACACAGAGAGAGAGAGACAGACTCCCTCTATGTTCTCTCTCTCCACGTTCTTTGTGTAGGTCTAAATCCAACAAGAGAGAGAACACAACGCAAATACGATAGCTTGTGTTGTCCAGGATCGAGAGAGAGAGAGAGAGAGAGAATTTGAAATGAAGGGTTCACGGGCTGTTCATGCGTTCTCCCGTATAGCTACATGATAATCGTTTCCCTGTACATTTTTCTCCGTTCATGACGTGCAGCCTAATCGCGTGTATATGAAAAAGAGGGAGAGGGAGAGAAGGACGAGGGGAAGTTTATCTTTCCATGCTGCGCGAACAGGAAGAAAGAGAGTGGAAGGACCGTTACGCGTTTTGCTTCTGAAGTGAGAGAGGCTAGAGACATCAGAGAGTATGAGCTACAGACATCAGAGAGGTGAAAAGAGAAGGTAGCGTGGTTCCAGCGGACCGCCCTCCTGCCGCGTGCGCATGCTTCTTGCAATCATGGAGGCCATTCCCTTCCATGATGCGCAGGCGATTGTTGCTTTCCATCCGTGAGAAGAAAACAGGTTACCTGGTTGGATCCGCTCGTACTGGAAATACCATCAGATGTATCTGCGTGAAGTCCATGCGCGATGTATCTGGATGATTCTATCAACTCGTTGGAAAATTCCACAGACAATGGAATCCATTGGTCTGCCATAGAATGCATTGAAAATTGCCACAGATGATGGAGCTTGTTGGTCAAGCATTGATGATGCTGCTTGCTTCTGTATGCAGCTGCTATAATGCACAGTTTGATGGATGAATTATGCATGTCAAATGGTCATGTTCAAGGTTCTACGGAAAAATGTACAACTGAACTTGAGCTCCTCTGAAGATGATACAAGTTGTGCATAAGGTCACCTTTCAATCATGAAAGCACTGGTACAGTTCAAGAAGTGGATGTCCATATAGAAAGATGAATATTGCACTTTTCATGGCAAGAATCATGGAAAACAGAAGGGTACAGAGATTGGAAGACTCAAGGGGTAAAAAGTAAAAAGGGGGTATCTGCTTTCTTCACTACAGCACATGATCATAATGCTCTTTTTTGTTTGGAAAAAAGTGGTTTTTATTGTGTCATAAGAAATTCATCCCTCAAGTAGATCCCATTGCAAAGTCTTTTTTGCTTCTCTTAGAGTACCCAAAGGGACTACATGATGCTTTGATTGCTCTAGCTCCACCATCAATTAAAGAAGAAAACTATGTTCCCACAAATGAGGCTCTAGCAGAGGTTGAAATAAATAGGCTTGGGGTTGTTGTGATCAATGGTGAAGAGTATGTATATACGCACAACATAGAGAAGGCATTCAAACTTTGCATGGATGAATGTTTCAGTGTTTTCTCAATAAGAAGTGAGTTTCCGCTTGATAATATAAGGGATATATTAGATGAAAAGTCTGTCCCAATTGTTCATGTATGTGCCTACACCTCCTCGTTCTCCTGAAGCAGTAATAATTATTATGCAAACGAGTCTTCATTTGACTTGCTTGAAGTAAATCATGGAGAGAAAGAAGATTGGTTATCATAGGTAAATCACCCATATTATATCTTCCTATAGATACATTGTATATTACTAATAGGTTTTCCTTCTTTTTACAGAATGTTGTTAACATAGATATGTTTGCAAGAAGAACCATAGTGGTTCACATGGCCATCAATATTCATTATCTTACTACATCGGAAAACTTTTGAGGGATCATATGTAATCATACAAAAAGATTTCACTCTAGATGGACCATTCCATTTTTGGGTTATGAAAACCCTAACCAAATTCCTTTGCCTAAACACCACAGCCCAAATTGTGCACATGGTGGTTGTGTGTCGCCCACTTGCTATTGCCACTTTTGGATCAGGGCTAGGAGGAAAAATATTAGCCCACAATGGAATTCATGCAACTTTTGGAAGTATTGATACACAAGCAATTGCACTTTCTGTTCTTAGAAAGGAGGTGCCACTTATCGAGAGCAAGAAGAGAGAATGGGTCCAAAGGATTAAAGAACAAAGCATCAAAAAAGGAAAAGAAAATTTGTAGACATGGATTTGTTACATTTTAATATGATGAAATTGACCTTTGTCCTAACATGTATCGTCTTTCTTATGTTCCAATTGTTTTATGTATATATGTTTTAAATTTGATTACTTTTACCCCTGGGTACCAAATTTGAAGAAAAAAGGGGGTCCAAAAAGGCATGAGGCATTACAAGGAATAAGGGGGCAGAGCGATGGTTGAAAAGACACAATTTCATTGCTCCATGATTGCGCATTCTATTGCATTGAACATCGGGTGCACACCATCATTTAAACAATATTAATATCGATGGTTTTTTCAAGGCTTCTAACGATGGTAATGAAAGTGTAGCATATGCGACACAACATGAGCATCACATATGTGACACTAAAAAGCTTCACATGTGCCATGCTCAAGAATATCGCACAATATGCAATGACTATGAGGATTGCATATACGATGAATCCACATCACTTATATGACGCTCGTTTTTTACTAGAAAAAATGCATGGCTCTTTGATTGTAATTTTGCATGTGTCTGATTGAAGGGCGAATCAATGTTCATATCTTTGCTATGCTTACAATCTCAAGCTCTCTCTTTCTCTATCTCTCTCTCTCTCTCCCCTTCTCTTTGTCTCTCTCTCTCTCTCTCTCTCTCTCTCTCTCTCTCTCTCTCTCTCTCTATTTTAGGTTATTCAACAAGTTCACTAATCATAATATATGGCTAATTATTGTAAGTACAATTTTCATTGTTTGTGTATCATTTAAATTGTTTTGTTTTCATAAATTAACATACTCACACATTCACATGCACATATACACATACACATGCACATGCACATGCACTCACACATGCACATACGCATACACATACACACACACATACACATACACATCCACATGCACATACACACA
>CM035442.1:37068912-37213912 GCA_020310875.1 Ceratopteris richardii | reverse complement strand
ATACTGTCACATATTCTGCCATGGGAGTTGGTAAGATCATTCTGACTATTTCTCATGGTAGTTCTTTCACTTTGTCACATGATTTATTTGTGCCAAGGATCAAGAAGAATGTGTTATTACTTTCGGATTTAGCCAAGATTAGATTGGTTGTGAAATTTGTTGATGACATGTGTACAGTTCATGATCTATCAAATGGTGATATTGCTTCTGGCATTTTATGTCATGGGTTGTATAAGCTCATAGACTATGAAAAATCTGTGAATGATTCAGCATGTGCAATACATGATTCTCAGGCTACATCAGATGCAAAGCTTTGGTCATCTGAATTTTGCTAGTTTGCTATGCCTGCAAAAATCTGAAATGGTGTCCTCTTTGCCCAAACTTAAGGCACACAGTAAACATGTATGTGAAGTTTGTATTTTGGGTGAAATGCAACATTCCTCCTTCCCAAAAGATGGTTCAGTTTGGGCTACTCAGAAATTGTAGCTTGTTCATAGTGATGTCTATGGTCCAATGTAAACACCTTCTTTTGGGAACTATCTTTATTCTGTGACTTTCATTGATGATTTTTCCAAGAATGCATGGGTATATCCATTGAAGGCAAAGTCCGAAGTGTTTATGTGCTTCAAATAGTTTCTAGTTTTGGCTGAAAATCTATTAGCATGTAACATGGACACCCTCCATTCTGATCGAGGGGGGGAATATATGTCTTCTTAGTGGCTAAATGTGGGATAAAACATCAATGTACAGTGTCATATACACCTCAATAGAATGGATTTTCTGAACAGAAGAAAAGGTCACTCATGGAGATGGTGAGGTGTATGGTCAAGAGTCAAGATTTACCACATAGTTTCTGGCTTGAGGTTATCATGTGTGTAGCATATGTACTTAATCGGTGTCCCACCAAAGCATTGCAGTCTATCACTCCATATGAGGCTTGGCATGGTCGCAAGCCATCGATTGTCATCTACGTGTTTTTGCTTGTCTGGCATATGCATTAGTGCTTGAACAACATCGAAGGAAATCGGATGATAAAGTAGTAAAATGTATTTTTGTTGGGTAGAGTTTTGAAAGCAAAGGCTATGATCTATATCACCCACATACTAAATGCATTTTGGTTAGCCGTGATGTTTTTGTGGAAGATGCTACTCAACCTTTACTTTCATGTACGAAGGAGACATCTGTTAGCTCCAAAGACATGTATGATATTTTTCTACCTCTTTTTATAGGTGGACAATCTAGTGCTGGTCCTAATGAGTCAACTTCTCAACCATTGCAGGTTTCATGTGATGATGCAGATCATTCTATTTCTGATGCACATTTACATGATGCACTTGTTGACAAGAGAGCTGATCTTGAGCAAGAAAAAACTATGCCAAAATGGCTGGTGCAGACTTTGCATGATAGCAGATTAGATGCTCCTCTATCATATCGTACTTGTTCAGGCTCTCATAGTGCCTTTTTTGGATCAGACTGCTATCTGAACATTGGATGGTTGTAATGCAATCTGAAGATGATGCTATCGTGAAAAATGGTGCTTGGTCTTTATGTGATTTCCCTCTTGGCAAGAAGGCCATTGGCACTAAGTGGATATACAAGGTGAAGCGTAAACTTGATCCAGCAGTTGACAGGTATAAGGCTAGGCTTGTTGCAAAGGGTTACGCTCAAGAAAGAGGCATTGATTTTGATGAGACCTTTGCTCCTACTTGTCGAATGACTACTGTTCGTAGCATCTGTGCACTTGCAGCTCATCATGGTTGGAATGTACATCAATTGGACATTAAAACAACATTTCTGAATGGTGACTTGCATGAAGAAGTGTATGTTTTTTAGACCCATGGCTTTGTGCAAAAAGGGCACGAAAACCAAGTGTGCAGGTTAAAGAAGGTATTATATGGTTTAAAGCAAGCACCACGTGCTTGGTATGAAAAGATACATGCCTATCTGATCGCACATGATTTTGAGAATAGTCCAATTGAAAGCACCTTATATGTTAAGCGTGGTAATGATGTGCTTCTGATCATGGTTGTGTACTTTGATGACGTGCTACTCACTGGTCCTATTGAGATGCATATTGCTGATTTTAAGGATGATTTCCATGCCTCATTTGAGATGTCTAATTTGGGGCATTTGCATCATTATTTGAGCATTCAGTTTATGCAAGTTGATGGTGGAATGGATTTGTGTCAAATGAAATATATTGACTCATTATTGCAGTGTTTTGGCCTTGAAGACTGTAAGCCTATTGCCACTCCTATGGTGATAGGTTTACGATTGAGTCTTCATGATGTAGGAGATGCATTTGATGTTTTTCTCTATCAGTAGGCTATTGGATGCTTGATTTAAAATTTATGAATTACTCAGTCAGATATTGAGTTTGCTATCTCACAGATGAGCAGATGTCAAGCATTGGCAGATAGTTAAGCACATCTTTCGCTACTTGAGTGGTACCAGGCTACTTGGGTTGTTTTATCCCAAGGGGGGATCACTACCACAAGATTTGCATGCTTTTTTTGACTCTGACTAGGCTGGTTTCTATGACACTCGTGTGTCCAATAGTGGATTTTGCTTCATGCTTGGTAGCTCATGTATATCTTAGTTGAGCAAGTAGCAGCCTACTGTGGCCACTTCCAGTTGTGAGGCTAAGTATAAGGCAGCTTTTAGAGTGAGTGTTGAGTGTGTGTGGCTTAGATGCCTTATGGCTGATTTGGGTGATGGTGAGTCTTTTGCCACCACCATCTTCACTGACAGTTAGAGTGCATTGGTAGTTGCGAGGAACCCTGTGTTCCATGCCTGCACTAAGCAAATTGAGGTGCATTATCATTACGTCAGGGAGAGGTTCTCTGTTGGAGAGATCAGCTTGGCATATGTGCCCACAAAGGAGAACATTGTAGACCTTTTCACGAAGGCTCTTCCTAGGGAGAAGTTTGAAGCTTTCCGCAAAAGCTTTGGGCTTACTTCCTTTTGTGGATTGATTCCACATAGCTTGGCACTTCCTTATACATGAGTGCCAGCTCCTTGTTCACTGCATCACTCCCAGGGGGGATTTGTTGATATATTTAGGTAGTAATGTGTGTGAATACTCTTGGACCGTCGGGGCACTTTTTTCCCTCTTTAGGAGGTTTTTTCCCCCGGCTTGTATATATGCATATTACCCTAATAGGCTAATAATCTTTGTACATTCTAGTGGTAATACATTCAGTATTGTGTGTTGTGCTCCAAGCTTCTTCTTCTTCATTGTGTTGTTTGCATGCTTCTGCATACATTTAACTCCAATAATGCACACATGCCTACATGCACATGCATGGACATGCATGCATGCCCATACACATACACATACACACATAAACACATGCTTATAAACATGCATATGCATGCACATGCACATACACATGCATCCACATGCACATGCACATGCATGCTCATACATATACACATGCATATACACACATACACATACACATGCATATATACTCATACACATACACATACACAAACATTAACATACACCTACATATACACATACACCCTCACATGCAAATACATACATGCACATACACACACTTACACAAATAGATATACACCTACATGTGCATACATACATATACACACAAACCTACATGCACATACATACATATATACACACAACCACACATATAATATGAATGAATTATACAATTAAAGTAAAAATCACATGTTAAATATAGTTTGTAATAATAATCATTAGCACATTTTTGTCATCAATTATTACCATAGACACAATTTAAAAAAAAAAAAAACACACACACACACACACACACACATATATATATATATATATATATATATATATATATATATATATATATATATAACAACCCCAAAAACAACATTGATTAGAGCATCGTTTCAATGAAGGAATGTGTTTGATGCTAAGTGTGACAAAATGCGCAATCCTAGAGTGATGAAAGTGTGTCAAGTTGATCTTCGCTATGTCCCCATATTCCTTGTAGTGCATGCATGTATCTGTATAGATGTGTGTATGCATGCATGTGTGTTAGATGTGTATTAATCTGCATGTTATATATATATATATATATATATATATATATATATATATATATATATATATATATATATATATATATATATATATATATATATATATATATATATATATATATATATATATATATGTGTGTGTATGTATGTATTTATATATGTATTATGGTCCTTGTTGATTTGAGTAGCTATATATAGAGAGGAATAAGGTTGGGAGGAGAGTCATCTCTTTAGGAGGTGGTGGAATCTTTTCTCAAATAAATGCACAGTGAAATCTACATCAGAGCATACTACCTTTGTATATATGTATATGTGTATACATTGTTCTTGTATATTTGTATACCTAGAATCCTATTATATTTACTCTTATTTGTGTATTTTATTATTATATGGTCCATGTTGATTGGAGTAGTTAATGATTTGTGTTCAGTGTAAATGATGCATCTACACTTGAGGATGAGGTTATTGAGATCAACATATACAATGATAAGAAGATGTCTAACCTAGATATACATACACACACACACACACACACACACATATATATATATATATATATATATATATATATATATATATATATATATATATATATATATATATATACACACACACACACACACACTTCCATCTACAAATCTTTTTGTTTGGTAGACCCACTTACATCCAATTGCCTTCTGATTACTTGGTTTGTGTAGCAAGTACCAAGTCTCATTCTCAATGAGTGCATCATATTCTTCCTTCATAGCTTTTTCAAAATTCTCCTTTCCTTTAGCTTCATCATATTTGGATGGGTCTTCATTTGCTTTCACTATATAAGCATAATCTTTAGTTGTTAAGAAAGAAGTGTCATAGCTATACCTAATAGGTTGTCTTTAGTTCCTTGATGACCTTCTGAGTTCTCCACTTCTTGAAGTTTCTGGTTCATCATATTCTGGATCAAACCTTGGCAATTCTTCATTTTCAACTAGCACCATCATTCTCTTCTTCCTCAAAAATTTGAACCTTTGATTTACTTTTCTTCTGATTCAATGTTTCTTCAAGATTTGCATAAGCACTATTTGCATCTGAGTACCAAGTACCTTGCTCATCAAATGTGACATTCTTTGATACAAGGAATTGCTTTATAGATGGACTCAACAACTTGTATCCCATTCGTTTATCATCATAACCAATGAACAAATACTTTTCAGCTTTTGGTTCTAACTTATGCCTTAATTGAGAGGGAATATAAGCATAGGCTAAGCAACCAAATACTTTGCAATGGTCTAATGTAGGTCTCTTACCCCACCAAGGTTCATATGGTTTCATACCCTGCAAAGCTTTACATGGTAGTTTATTAACCAAGTATGTGGCTGCATTTACAGCCTCAACCCACAAATAATTAGGACAATTCTTCTCTTTCATCATTGATCTTGCAAACTCAACAAGATTTCTATTTCTCCTTTCTGCTACACCATTTTGTTGAGGACAGTACGTGCAAGTAACTTCTCTTTTTATACCTGCATTTCACAAATAATCATTGAATTCATTTGAGAAATACTCTTACCCTCCATCTGACCTTAACCTCTTATATTTTTGTCATGTAACCCTCTCTACATATACATGATAGTGTTTAAATGTGATAAACACTTCTGATTTGTCTTTGATCACATAAATAGTGATCCACTTGGTACCATCATCAACATAAATCACATAATATCTAGAACCATTTATACTAAAGTCCTTTGAGGGACCCCATACATCTGTATGCACCAATTCAAGTTTCTCTGAATACATGAAACCTTGCTTATTGTATGATTGCTTGTGAGCCTTACCTAATTGACATGTTTCACATCTGTATGTCATGTGTTTTCCTACAACATTAGGTAATCCAAGCACTGAACCATTATTAATCATCTCTTTGATACCTCTTTCATTGAAGTGTCCAAGCCTCTTGTGCCAAAGATCCAACTCAAATATCTTTTGCTCTCCATATGTGAGCAAGGCATGTCCAAAATTACCTTGTACCTTCAATGTGAAGAGCCTTCCTTCTTTCTTCCCTGTAACAATTTGCTTATACCCTTGGCTAGGGTCTTCAACATAATCTCCATCATTAGTAAACCTCACTTCATATCCTTTTTCTATAATTTGTCCTACATTGATCGAATTCTTTTGAATTATAGGAACATACAGAGCCTTACTCAAAAGAGTACTTCCATCTTTAGCCTTCACTGATCCAATAGACTTTACCTTATGTTTTGTATTGTCACATATTTTGATTGTATTGGTTACCTTATTTTCCAAATTAGTCATCAAAGCAATATTCCCACTCAGGTGGTTACTACACCTTGCATCAATGTAGAATACCTTTTGGTCTTCCTTTGGAAATTCACATGTTGCATTCATGATTAGATTCGAGTCTTCTTTCTAATCTGATGCATAGTTGTAGTAGGTGTTTTTGTAGGATTGACTTTGGAACCTTCTTCTTCCATTCCTTCCAAAGAAATTTCTACCACCTCTACCTCTAAAACGTCCTCTCTGATTTCGTCCACCTCTGCCTCTTTGATTAAAGTTCTGATTAAAATTACTAGTGCTTTGATTATTATGCCAACATTCATGAGCTAGATGATTGGTCTTACCACATATCCAACAAGCTTTGACATTATCCTTGTTGTTTCTACCTCTTCCTCTACTTTTGCCACTTCCTCTTCCTCTTAGAAAGTTTGCTTGACTTGGAGTGCCTTCATCTTCAACTGATTGTTGCTTTCCTTTGCTAGCCTTCTTCTTATCCTTGGAAGACATTGCTTGATCTACACTCTTATCAATATCCCCTTTGATATCATGTTCAAAACGTAGCATATGACCTAGTAATTGATTCAAATCAAGATTAAAATCATCCAATGAAAGTTATGTTGTTAATATGAAGGGGTTCCACTTCTCATCTCCTCTTAAACCTATAAGAATTTGTCTTAACAATTTATCTTCTTCAATGTCTTCATCAACTGCACCTAAAGAATCAGCAATGTCTTTTATCTTTGTCACATAATCAGATATTGATTGGGAGGCCTTCTTCTTGAATGTGGTAAACTCTGCCCACTGCGATGCCTTCCTTGATTTGGTTTTATGCTAGAAATGCTCCTCCAAAGAATTCCATATATCATTTGCACTTTCAAGTCCTCTAATGTGAGGAAGCAAGTAATCATTCACTACCATATAGATAATGCTCCTTGCCTGAGAATCCTTCTTCATCCAAACCTTCAAATCTGCAAGTTCCTCCCTAGTTGGAACACTAGGATCTGTGAATTTTGGCTTTTCTTCTTTTCCTGTGATATATCCCATCAGATATTTGCTCATAAGATGAGCTTCCATTCTCATGGACCAAGCTAGATAGTTTTCTCTATCCAATTTCTCAATTTGAAGACTATCTCCGATTCTTTCTTCACCTACACTATAAAATCTTCAACCTTATGAGTAATGAATGTACCTTTACTTTGAGACTTACTCCTTCTGATCCTTTTGATTATTGTCATGCGTATAAACTTCTATTCACTTGAACTTACATCTAAGGGATAATTCTCACACTCAAACTCACTTTCTCATCATCTACTCATCCTCTATTCATCTATTCTTCTTCTCTTCTTTTTGACACGTCTATATACAGGTACATAGATAGGTGTATATATCAAAATTTGTCACTAATACAAAGTATGTGTATACTATTTACAATGCTAATTACGTGTTTGCAAGCCACCTTTCTCTGAATCTTCTCTTCACTTTATGCTTCATCCGTCTTGATTTTCTTCATTCTTCATTCTTCAATCATCTTTGTAATCATCAATTTATGATTGTCTTGCTTCAAGGTCTTCCCTAGTTGGAAGACTAGAATCTTTAAAATCTATCTTTTCTTCTTCTCCTATGATGTATCCCATCAGATCTTTGCCCCTAAGATGAGCTTCCATTCTCACAGACCATGATGGATAGTTTTCTCTATCAAGCTTTTCTATCTAGATGCTTTCTCCCATCCTTCTATTGTGTGTGTTTGGAAATATGTCTTCAAGAGTTAGAGACTATACCTTTTGAGTTGATTCTTTGCTTCTTTTGATCCTTTTGGATGTCGTTTATGTCATTCTGAAGTTCTTTTTCAAAAGTTTAGCCTTCCAATCCTTTCTTTAGCTTCAATTTGAAAATCTATAGTAGTAGGGACTTTCTTCTTTAGTCTTTTGGCTTGATCTTCTTCTCTAGCTTTGATACCATTGACGGAGACCTCAAAATCTCCAATGTCAAGTCTACCTTGGCTTTAGAACACTTCTATGACAAGTATAGACAAGAATTTAACCAATTACCTCAAAAATTTTCAAGTCCAAGACTAAGACATACTTCCTTCTTTAATTTTTTAAACTTCTGTTCTTCTTCAATGGTCTGCCTCAATTTTCAAGCTTATTACCTGCAAATGTCATGGATTATGATACTCCAAATTGTACAAGAACCTTCATATGATTCTCATGCAACTTTGAGGAATGATAAACTTTTGATTAGACTGATTAATTCTCTAATTAATCACTAAGATCAAAAGTATGTTTGAAATTGATGTTCAAAAATGGTGATTTTGACATAGGTGACTTCAAACTTTGATTTCTCACAAATTAAAATGTGTTTTACAAAATGATCTTAGCCATAACTTCCTTACCTCTCAATCTAGATTTTCAATGCTTAGATATAAAAAATTTTATACAAACCACTGAGATCTAAGCAAAACATTGATTGATGAGATGTGCCATATTTGAATCTACACTTAAGAGAGTTGACATATGAATGTTCCTGTGAACCATTCACACACTATGAGAGGAATTGGACTATGAAACTTTAACCATAGCTTGATTAACTCTTCAATTAGGTTTGTGTACAAGGATTTCTGATCCACATGATCATCCTAAGAGAAATGTGAAATAGAGTGACATCTAAATCTACAAATTTCCCTCAACACTTTTTTTAACATATGATAATGAACTCTCTTTATTTCTAAAGTCATAATTCACTTATATATCCACAAATTCATAAGTGCATCATGAACAATACATTTTTATTTACTTGTTTTATTAGTAATCTAATCATAATACACTAATTATGATCCTCTTGAAGTAAATATATGCTCAATCATGTCTCACTCTTTGAGCTCATTGCTTTCTTCATTCTAATTGATCTTTGTCTGCATCAATCTTCTCTTTTTCTTTGTACATGCTCTCATACGCACCAATTTGTGATTGGCCTGCACCAACAAAGGGGACAAAGTATCATCATGTTTTCAATACAATGCTAATATGATCTCCTCTTCTAGCACATTCAACGAAAAACACTACGACTAGCATCATGGCTGAAGTTGCAGGCACTAGTTTGTGGGCACAAACAAGTCAAACCAGAGTCAATATGGAAAGCCTACCTATTGAAGTGCCTCTGATCAAGCAACCTATAAAGCTACACCGCCTCCAACAAATACCGATTCTCGATCCACCTACAGGACTTATGGAGAAGGTTAGTGCTCATTCTCATTGGTTCAGTGGGATGCCTAGGCAGCTGGGAGATGCACCATACATATGGGAGTCAAAGTGCAAATTTGACAACCTAAGGGGACAGTTTCAATTTTTTTTCAAGGGAATTTGAGACTCTCCAAGACACCTCAGAACTACAAGTAATTTGGTAACAGACAAGGTTAGAAAAATATTTCAAGGCTCCCATATCAAAGCGAGACTTCTAGTGTTTCTATTATTTGGTGTCCACCCTACAGGCTAGCAGTGTGAAAGATTGACTAGGTACCTTTCTAATTCCTTCTCTATCATGCAAAAATGAACTGAAGAAGTTTGAAATCATCCTGGAATTGGTAAGAGATGCACTTAACATGCATAGCACACATGTACCCTCAGAGAAAGATGCTTTAATACCTGAAAACATAATGGATATGAAATTATTGAAGCTCAAGGATATGGTGGCACTAACACCTAATGTGTCCATTCCCCTTCATCTCTACATGCAACACTTTGCATTTCTTGGACAGGACACAAAAGAATCGTGTTTAGTCTTTATCTGGCAAAGACAAGCTCACTAACTATTAAACTTCCTGTGTGGATTATGGAGCATTTGTATGAAGCTAATAAAAGGTGGTTTAGAAAACCAGTCCTAAACAAATGTTGTGCCATCACTCGTATAATATACAGGTGTTTATCATATGATGTACCTATCAAGCATGCACTAACTTGGTCACAATTACAGTTGTTTAAAGGGCACTGAGCCTCGACCCACCAATCTAAGAGAATGAGAGGCACAATTCCATGTGTCCAACCATGAGAAATTCTTAGGACCCGAGAGATATCACCAACGAGAGAAGGTACAAAGTCTCCATGTACCATCTGCATCTCTGGATTAGGCTCAGAAGGAACTACACACGTTGGACCATCGGCTCCACTTGCACCATCAGAGTTTGAATTCGGATCTGCTAGAGATGCCAAAGGGATGAGCACATTCGATTTTGAGTCATTTTTTATAGACCACTCAACTATCGGATGTTGAATTCTTTTCAGACATGGGTCCTAGCACCTCAACATAGAGAACAGGACAATCAAGAGAGACATGCCACATGCACTAGGAGGATGATCAACAGAGGACTCTCTAAACAATTAGAGCAACCAGAAGGTAAAGAAGAAGAAGAAGAAGATACTAGGCTCCAACTTATATTGACCAGCTCCTCAAATTACATCAAATAATGGAAAGAGTTCAAGCACAACTATTATTTTCTCAAAAGAGCTATAGAATAAACATGGCCCAACAATTAGAAGAGCCTCATGTAGATTCTCACTTCAACAAAAATGTGCAACTCCTGTCATAAATCTATGGTGTTGTGGAAGCTATAAGATACACTCTGCACACTCCTCACCCAATATGACCCATGTACGATACAAATACAACCAAGATTAGGAAAGAAAATTCAGATTCCTATCATTACTGTGGAGATGACTCCCACAACAATCAAACCAATTGAGAAAACTTCCCAAACAACTAACACTGCCATGCACAATCCACCAAGGCAACCATTCGGAACTTCTGGTCATGAAATGACTATCATCCATGAAGATACAACAGAGTCACTACCTCCAACACCTCCACCATCACCCTCTCACACACAAGTTGTAAATGGTATTCCTACTCTCGATACCTAAGAGCATTGTACCCTTCTCTGATAACCCCTTGTACCATACTACCATTGTTACAAAAGAATCTCTCATTGATCCTACCTTGGGACATCCCACCTTCACAACCTCCATCATAGGCCACCCAAACTTTAAATCCACTTTTTTAGGCTTCTGTGTCACCGAACCTCATTCCATGGTAGTTCCACCTCCAAGCTCTCACTTTCCAATCTCCATCCTAGCTATTCTCCAAACCCTTCACTATTATTGGTCTAACCTCTCCCAACCCTTCTCTCGACCATTTCCACCATTTTCGTTCTCAGCACCCACTTCAAAATTATTCACCATGACCACACAGACCCCACCTACCATTTTAATGTACATGGTAGATACCACACTCACCTCCACGTCTGACAACATGGACATTTCACCATCCATCGCACCTCCACTTCCCCCCAAAATTCCACCATCCCCCATTTCCCTACCACCAACTTCACCTGCACACACCTCTTTATTAGACATAGCATTCACACTCGCCATCCCCCATTCTATTTCCCTTGCATCGACCACTGCACAAACTACATCTTCATCTATAGATATTGCATTTAATACTATGATTCAGTGTATGATGCAACTTTAGATAGGATACCATCAACTAGAGGCACACAACAGGACATTACAAGATTTCTCTACAGAATTACAACAACAGATAGCAACACTTGAGGAGGATGATGAAAGTCTACAAATGCAGTTTCATACGTTATAGGAAGCTCCATAGCACATTCAAGGAAAAGTTTCAAGACATAGACCCAAAAGCCATGCAACTAGTCAAAGTTCATCTACGAATGCAGATGGGATGCAACTCTAAACTCCAATGCAACATGGCACTACTAATAAGGCATCTCGCAATAGATCAAGAGGAGATAGATGATTGTAGCTCCAAAATCAAGAAAATTTAGAAGCATCCATAGAGAGCACACCAGGGGCACCCATAAGTCCATCAAAGCTTCAAGTCATGCCCCCAGGGAACATCAAAATTATCTTGGAAGATTATGCCAATATGCTAGAGGCCCATGATAAATTATCAGAGGAACTGGATCAACTCCAACAACAAAGGAAATTTGACACTATACCTGCCCTAGATACCACAATATCAACCTCTTCAGTCATTACTGACTCAACCATGCTATTGGAACTACAAAAACAAGTTGAAGAACTACGAATGAGGCTATATTACAATACGAAGGACCACCATCCCCACGTGAGGCCCCAACAGAAGAAGAAATAGTCTCCATTCCAGTGGAACAAACTTTTGTAGATGACTAGGGTGCAGGTCATTGAAAGCATTTGCCATTAAAGTAGAATAATGTACAATGCAAGGAATGGCTTAACTATCCATACATTGCGCCACCGCAGGGACCACCTTCTATAGCTTATATGATGGAAACTTTATGCCACTAGATCCCTTGGTTGAAGCCAATGCCAGACATAGTGGCACAGATGATGCTAAAAATTATTGATATGATGCAGATTGTTTTCAAAACTTTTCACAATACACAGGCACTACAAGTTGCTCTCCCGAGCTTTACCAATGGAAATTATGATCTTGTGTATGACATGAGCACAAGCCCAAGTATTAGAATGGCCTATGATTGGTACACCCATATTAAATACCTCCCAACTTGTTACAAAAAGACCTTCGAAGATATGTTCACGATAGGGTTTTTAGAGTATCACTCTGAGGTATTCATGCCTAAACAGACTCACCTGCTTCACTTATTTGCATGCGAGCAGGCCATGTATTCAGAGTATTACGTGAAACTATAGCAAAATATCCCCATTTCCATCAATTGGGATGCATTGCAATTTGTACTCGCAAAAGGATTAGGGCTCCAAGAACATGAATTGGATATCAATGTCATTGAGTGCTACATCGACCACCCTATAGAACAAAGGCCAATCAGGGGTGACAAACGCTAGAGAGGGTGGATTGTTAGAAGTGTCAACAAATAAGAAGGTTAAAGCAAGGAGCTAGAAGGAGCAAGGACAAAGAAACATTATTTAGATCCGGCAAAGAATAGGCCTAATCAAAATTTGCATAACTTATTTTCAACCAAAAGTGATTTTTATCTCTACACCAACATTGTAAATACCGTTTTTGATAGTTCCAACTCCATTTTGTACAAGCCAAGGAGTCCTTGAGCTTGAGGAGTATTAGAAGTACCTACATATAAATTTTCATAATTTTTAGACTCTGTTACAGCCCTCAAATAAGCATTGGAACCTAATTTTTAACTAGGCGGGACACTAGGTCTGGACAACACAAAAGCTAGTCAAAAACTATAAAAAGAGGTAGAGAGCTCATTTTATAGGTTAGCTTTTTAGAGATTAGAGCTTTTGTGAAAGAGATCTTGGATAATTGGAAACACTTCATTGTTCATCT
This sequence comes from Ceratopteris richardii, assembly GCA_020310875.1. NCBI lineage: Eukaryota > Viridiplantae > Streptophyta > Polypodiopsida > Polypodiales > Pteridaceae > Ceratopteris > Ceratopteris richardii. Next base: position 37,200,268 of record CM035442.1, on the reverse strand, counting down.
CTTTGTTCTTGCCTCGTGTGCACGTACCTGTGTGTATGTGTGTGCATGCTAGTGTGCTTCTCACTCATGCACTTGTGCCTTCACTTGCTCATGGTCATCATACCAGTCCTCATGTCTCCACGGATTGAAATTTATGAGGTGGATCTCCTCACATTGGTACTCACCATTGTGCGAGAGTGACAGGTGTGAAAACATACATGAAGATCTAAATTTAGAATTTTTTATTATTTTGAAAGTGATTTCAAGTGTCTAACTTTGCATGCAACATTGTAGGGGAATAAAATTCTCTTTCAGCTCAACCTATGAAATAATGAAATAAGGCTTTTTTAAAAGACTATGTAAGTAGCTAAACCAAGCAAAACGGAATTAGACTACTATAAAATGAGATGGACTTGGAATGCTTGTTTCACTACTTGTTGGTTGATAACTTTAAGTTTTGTTTTTCTATTCCGCTACTTACCATGGAATCAGGGAGGGTGATGAGATGGTTTCTTTTACTAATGGGGTTTGACTTTGAATTGGTAGCAAATAAAGGAAACACACATACTTCTGTAGATTACTTATCACATGCTTACCTATTGTTGTTTTAGACAATGGCAAGTACCACATCAAGAAGCTCCACCTCCTTAATTTTCAATCCACTGTGAAGGTGAAGGTGAGAAGCACACAAGTGCACACACACATACACACACAGTGGATCGAGGCAAGAGGAGACACAATGGAAGGTGTAAATCACACTTGTATTACTCAAACTAGCTCTTACATTCAATCCAAAAGGTTTCTAACTTTCTAAATTCTAACCTCTCAAAATGAGCTCTCTAACTCTATTTATAGTTTTTGGACTAGTTTTGACTAGTTTTGAACCTAGTGTCCGGCCTAGTTAAAAAATAGGTCCTAAGGCTCATTTGGAGGTCTAAATGAAGTCCAAAATTTACAAAATTTGGTGTGAGCAATCTATCTAGGCTCCTCAAGCTTGAGGAATCCTTGGCTTGCAAAAAATAGAGCAGTTTCGAAAGAAACTTGGGTTTTCTAAATTACATATGTTACATTGAGTTATTAAAATCACTATTGAGAGTTTGATTACTTATAAGGAAACAGCCTATTTTGAAAAAGAATGGACCTAGCCCCCCAATCTTCATGCATTTCCTTTTACATACTTCCTCGACACCGATGTCTATAGACACTATTAGTGCTACTGCTAACACCCCCTCCCTCTCCCTTCTGTCGTCCCTGAAAGATCTTTGTTGTAGGGCTCCCTTTGATTCCTTGTGTTCTTGAATCATTCTTCTATGGTGTGGTTGATAATGTCAAAGATGTTGCAAGGAGGAATGTTGTAGGATCTCCCCCTGCCTTGTTTTCCTCCTCTGCCCCTTCCTCTAGTACCTCTTCCTCTACCTATGTAGTTAACTTGAGAAGTACTGGCTTCTTCTTCATTCTTTTTACTTTTACCCTTATCCTTACTTTTATTCTTATCTATATAAAGGGCAGAAGATTGGTTATCTCTAGAGTTTTCACCATTCTTGTTGAGCTTTTTCTCATGGGTGAAGAGTTTCCCCATCAAGGTGTTGAGGTAAGGTATCTGCATATCCATGTAAAGGTCCATTGCTGTGGTGAAGGACTCCCACTTATCATCAGTTTTGATGCCATTGATGATCTTCCTTACTATGTATTCCTCTTCTATCTCCTCTCCAATGCTTGCAAGTTGGTCAGCCACATCCTTCATCTTGGTTACGACTTTGTTTTGGTTGCTTTTTTAGGGTTGTAAACTCCATCCATAGCTGCTTTTTCCTAGCTCTTGTATTTGATCAGAAATATGATGAGAGTACTTTCCAAGTCTCTTCGGAGGTTTTGCAATTCCTAATGTGACGCAATAAGAAATCAGATATTGAGTTTAGTAGATAAGACCTAGCAAGAGCATCCTTTGCACACCATGTGGTCAACCTTTCTTGCTCTTCCCTTGTGGGCTGATGGTTGCTCCTGAATGTTGGCATCTCTTCATCTCTTGAGACATATCCATATAGACTTCTTCCTTGAAGGTAGGCTTTCATCCTTAGTTACCATGATGAGTAGTTGTTTCTCTCAAATTTGTCAATGAATGATGGAAATCCATCTCCCATCTTGTTTGTTGTTGCTCTGATACCACTCTTGGAGGAGATGATCGATAGTCTTCAGAGATGAGGTGGTGTTGCTAAAACTTGGTTCACACCATCCAAGACCAATTGCTGGAGTGTAGTGGGCCTCTTTAGCTTGATAACGATCATAAATAATCACCTATGTTGTTTGGAACATGATCCACTAATCTATGGATCAAAATAGATAGGTAGGAAATTGATTCAAGGTCATAGACTTGCTATTTTAGTCTCTACACATATTCAACATATTGAACAGTGCTCTGAGCAAGATAGCAATTAGCTTAATTCCTTTTCGTGATGTCTAATTGACTTAGACAACTACCAATCATGAGTGATTTCAATGAAAATGATGAACTACACGTTGAGTATGATGTTTAGCGAATCACAGGTGTTGCCCGACATTTTTTGGGATGCATCATTCAACAGACTAGAGAGTAATGAAATGATGATATATCATGATTCAAAGAAATAATGATAATGAGATTCTGTAGCTATAAAGTATGCAGTATATTGAACCTATGATGCTTTAAATCACGACAAATGATCAACCATACACTAAGAACAAGCTCTGACAAGATCACTGTATTGATGTACTCATGGCAGAGAAGTGAAGTGAAGATGTAATGAAAATGTATGTATTAGATCATATACCAATACAATGTCATTGGAAATAATCTATTGCACAATAAGAGTAAAGTGATTGAGCTATGGAGTGATATCTCAAATCACAATGTACTCCTCCCAATTGATCTCCTCAAGTCGAGATGTCATGCGGGTCATTTGATCCTCCTTTTATCGTTGAGTTTGGAGCCAACCTTTTGAATTCAAATCCAAAAGTTCACCCAAAAGTAAATCCTAAACTATAGGATATATTCTCTCATTAGTCAATTATGAGATTTGATGCTTCCTAGCTTCCTCGTGGATGTAGGGATCTTTTACAAAGGTAAATGTAATTGATTTTACAAGGGAACCATTAGAGATATGCTAATCATCCAAGTATGTGGGCTTAGATTCTCTTGCACCAACAATTTCAAACAAACCCCGAACTAGCTGGATGTAGGTTCAAACAATATATTGAGAGATGTCCTATGCGAGAAATGCCCACTCAAGCTAAACAAGTATCTCTATTTTTGGATGGGCTACTGAGCTCTAAACTACGATCATAGGTATACCTAAAAGAACCTAGAACACTAGAGTAATGTGTGAGAATATGTATAGACATTGAAGACAACTTAGGAGATGAGCTGGAACTATCTTGTGTCTACATGAACACGGGTAGTTCTACTCATTTGTCCTCTATACATTCTAGCTCCATAGAGGACTTGATAGAGAAGGTAGCCTAGAAGCTAGGAGTTTCAAGAAAATAGACACCCAGGATAACCTTAGTCAAGTGTTGTTATACCTAAAAAAGGCAACCATATGGAAAATGCTTGTCCAAACATGGCACAACCTCAAGGCAGCCCTAATAGCCAGTACTACACAATAGAAAGGTGGTACGCTATTGGTGCAAGTGCCAAGCTTACACACTTTGCTAGGCATAAGAAGTCTTTATGTGCAAATGATTGAAGACCCATGAGAACCATTGCTTATGGATTGTTACCTTTTATCTTTTGTAAAAGGAATTTACATCAAAAGAACCTTGTAAATCCGCTAAAATCATGGACTTAGATAGAATGAAAAGCTACGACTTCATTTGGAGAGAATATCTCCTAGATTTAGGGATCACATTTTTTATGAGAGCCAAAATTTGAATTCAAGTTCAAATTTGAAGATAGCATCTATAACAACACCTTGAAATCTCGTGGCCATTACACTCCCTTAGAGAGCCAATCATTTGATCATTAGTAGAGGTTGAGTAGCACACTTCATTGTTCACTCACCTCACAATCATTTGGCATTATTCCTTTGTCAATAATGTTGTAAATTCATGTTTCATAATACATATACATCATTAAGTATATATGTTGGTCTCTATGTCATTGTCACTCAGAACAATGTTCTTGTCTTGCTCATATCTCAGTCATTACTCCACCATTTTTACTGTTCTATGCCTCATTGGATTTGACTCTAAATCTACTACATGCTGACAAAGTTTGAAGACATTGGATTTAGTGGATTGGGAGAAAAGCAGCTCAAAGTGGTCACTGGTCATTCTCTGCAGAGGTCCTAAAAAAATCAGTGTAATGCTACACTTGCTAAATTGATTGCTCTGAGTATAGTCAATCATTTTAAGTGATTCCACTTGGAATCATTAGTTGTTTAAGTTAATTAGATATTTCCAGAAGGAATTTTTCTAATTCCTACTGTGTTGGGAGCACTTAGCTTAACAAGCAACAGGTGTGTGAACCAAAATAGAAAGTTTTTGGTGACTTATGACTTGTGAAGTTATCTATTTTGGATTAATCATTACATGTATCATCTCCAAAGTACATAGACACTTATTTAGTGTCATTGGAAAGCTAAAAAGGCCTAAAACTCAAATATGAAGTGAAATTGGGCAGGTATAGAGCAGGGATTAGCAATACCAACTCATTTCTTGGAGTGTCCATCCATCTTTCCCAACAGTGGTATCAGAGCAAAGCTAAGGTAAGATGGGAGATGGTTTTCCTTCTTTCATTGATAAATTGGATAGGAACAACTACCAAGCATGGTCCTTGAGGATGAAGACATACTTGCAAGGAAGGAGTCTCTATGGATACATCTTAAGAGATGAGGAGATGCCCATTTTCAGAAGTAAAGGACAACCTACAAGAGAGGAGCATGAAAGACTCAATTCATGGTGTGCCAAAGATGCATTTGCAAGGTCATATTTACTTAGCTCTATCTCTGAGTTTCTTCTCCCAAACATCAGGAACTGTAAGACATCCCAAGAGACTTGGGATACATTGTCATCATATTTTTCTTCCAACAAAAGGGCTAGGAAGAACCAATTGTGGATTGAATTTACCACTCAAAGAAAGCAACCCAAGTAAGGCATCTGAGAGTATGTGACCAAAGTCAACGATGTGGCTGACCAATTAGTAAGCATAGGAGAGGAGATTGAAGGGGAACAAATTGTGAGGCAAGTAATCAATCGTTTTTAAGGCAGATGACAAATTGGAGAGCTTCACAATTGCTATGGACTTGTACATGGACATGTAGATTCCAGATCTTACCACACTCATGGGACAACTCTTGACCCATGAAGCCAAGCTCAACAAAAATGGAGATTTGCAAAGAGGTAATAACTCTTCTGCTCTATACAGAGATGAAGGAAAGTCTAAAGAGAAAAGGAAAAGCAAAAAGATTGAGGATGAATGTACAACCTCTCAAGCTAACTATGCAGAGAGAGGTAGAAATTCAAGAGGTAGAGGCAGAGGAGGTAAGCAAGGTAGGGGGATACCTTTCAACTCTTCCACATGTAATATTTGTGGTTTATCAAATCACACTACAGATGAGTGTTACAGGAACTTCAAGAATCAGAGAGGTAGAGGTTTCCAAAAGGTGGCTACACACAATCAAGAGGAATGCTATATTTCTTGATACATGATTTGAGCACCGTGAGTCCATATAGAAAACATGATCATCTTCCTTACCCAGATTCAATGATAGATTCATGAGGAGTAGTGAGTCTTCTTAACTTTGATCTTTACTGTAGTTGTTGTAATCCTTTCTTCCTCTATATCCATTTTGATGATTATTATTGTTGAAGTAGTTGTTGTTGTATCCTTCATTGTACCTACCTCTATTTGATCCATAGCCCCCTCTATTGAATCCTTTTCCTCTAGAATTCCTTGGGTTCCTATAACATTCCTTAGTGGTATGATTAGGGTAACCACAAATAGTACAAGATTGAAATGCTTGGGGTCTCCCCCTGCCTTTCTTTCCTCCTCTACCTCTTCCTCTAGCTTTTGCTCTACTCGTGAAGTTGGCTTGGAAAGAGCTACCTTCATCTTCATTCTTCTTAAACTTTGGCTTATCCTTAGCTTTAGCTTTATCAGAGTATAAGGCAGAAGACTAATTACCTCTTAAGGATTCACCATTCTTGCTTATCTTTGCTTCATGTGTGAAGAGTTGGCCCATAAGAGTGTTGAGGTTAGGCACATGCATGTCCATGTATAGGTCCATGGCAGTTGTGAAGGATTTCCACTTGTCATCAGCCTTGATTTCATTGATGATTTGCCTTATGATTTGCTCTTCTTCAATTACCTCTCCAAGGCTTCCTAATTGATCAAAGATCTTCTTCATTTTTGTGAAACTAGCAGTCACACTTTGCTTGGGACTTTTCTTCAAGGTAGTAAACTCCATCCATAGTTGTTTTTTCCTTGCTCTGGTATTTGAAGAGAAGAAAGAAGCAAATTCTCCAAGTTTCTCTTGAGGTCTTGCATCCTTTCACATGAGGTTTGAGAAAAACAGAGATTGAGTTTAAGATATAGGACCTAGCTAGTTCATCGTTTGAACACCAAGTTGTAAGCCTTTCTTGCTCTTCATGTGATGGTTGTCCTTTGTTTCTCATTGTTGGCATGACTTCATCTCCAGATGTGTATCCAAATAGATTTCTCCCTTCAAGGTAGGCCTCCATCCTCAAAGACCATGCTGAGTATTTATTTCTATCCAATTTGTCAATGGTGGAAGGAAATCCATCTCCCATATTGATTTGTTTCTACTCTGATACCACTGTGAAGAGAGATGGCTGATTCACTCCAAAGATGTGCCTGGTGCTGCACACCTGCTCTACACCTACCAAGATAACTTCAGATATGATAAGTAGAGACCTTGCGCTTGCTAAGGATCATATAAAAGATCCTAGTGCTTTGGAGTATCAATCTCAAATTGATCATCAAGAAAAACTAGTTGATAGCAAATAGATGAAGTAAAACTTGCTATTTTGGGGTGGATTGCACTCTAGAAATTAACTAAGAGCTCACAACCTACAAAGCATTGAAGAGAGATCTTTTGAAAACTTTTAATTAGATAGATAATGAATCTAAAGCAATAAATTTGATTACTTTTGATGAACTATATTGAGAGAAATCAATTTAGCAATATGCAGGTATCATCACGATATTTTAGGAGTTAACTGCCTGTATTCCTAGTCAACTTCAAATGATTGTAGCTCATAGAGTAATAAACAAATGATGATGAAAATTAGTACAATAAAAATATAATTATCAAGATACCTATACCAATTTAAATCTCAGAAAAATATCAAGTATACACAGAGAAATCACTCACTGAAGTTGATTGAAAATGTGAATATGAACTTGTAGCAGCAGATGAGAACAACTTCAAAGTATAGCTAAAAAATCAATATGTATTGGACATATCATACATGATATGAATGAACATGAAGCTTGGGAAGGAGGAGCACAATGTGTGATTCACTTATGGCTTGGTTCTTGATCATTATCTCTCATAATATAGCTCTAAGTGATGTTGTAACTGCAACTATACATAGGTGTTTATATACTAACATTTGAATTCAAATCTAGGAGGGATTGTACCTAAAAGTTCAACTAAAGTTGAGGAATCACCTAGCTAACAATCACTTCTAACTCAGCTCGTAATTCGTGCCTAACATGGCCACAAGTTTCTTTAATGAATTTTACTTTTCAAGGTAATATCTCTTCAAGATTTACAAGAGCTTGTTTCTATTACTCTCTCATTGAGAGTGTGCATAAGTAGTGTTTACATTTATGAATGATCAAGCCCTAGGCTCGGGTGAAATACACTAACATCTCAGTAGGGCATTAGTACCCTCATCCCCATTGATCACAGAAAATGATCCTAACTCCAACAATTTTGATTCTATCCATGTAGATAGTCCCTCTGCATACTACACCGAGTCACCCAACATATGGAAACATACCAATATGAGAGTCCATCAATGGAACCTAACTGGAAGCTAGACTATACTAATGTCATGTATGCTAATCCCAAGCCATAGCCCTAGTTAAGATTGAAAAGACCACAGTGCCCTGAAGGACCATGTTTTAGGTGCAAAGGAGATCATAATATAAGGGGGTGCCCACATCCTCCACTAGCAAAACAACCACAATATTATAACTTTCAAGGTTTTTATTTTGATTGTAGCAAAGAACACGTCATAAGAGATGCTGTAAAAACTTAGCCAATGCCTCTAAAATAACCCCCCTCAATGTGATAGGCATTGTTGAAACTTTGAATCAATCTACACCAACCTATGTACCTATCCAAGCAATAACTAGAGCCTAGGCTTTGCTACATAATCAACAACCAAACCATGATAAGATAACTAAGAGTAGTGAAGTTGGAGAATCGAGTGGAAGGAAAACTAGATCTTGGAAGGATTCATGAGAAAGACTTAAAAGAAAATGGACTAAGAAAATAAATGACCTAGAAGTAAGCTTAAAGGAAACTCGAGCCAAAATCTTAGAACTATCTTCGTAAGAGTCAAATTAGGAGAACCAAAATCCAAGAATAGGATCCATTCTAGCCGAACCTATACTGGAGAATTTGGATATGATGTTCAAAGCTTACCAAGAAAGATTGAGAGAAGGACTTCAGGTGGGATAATTAAGTAAGAACTATCCTAGAGCAAATCTAGAAATCTAGAGAACTAAGCTCTACATGAAAACTGTTAGAATTGGCTCAAACCATGTTCGAAGCATCTCACTATGTCAATTGAAGCAACCTAGTGAAGCGGTAGCTACACTTTCAAGAACTACTAGAGACAATAGAACATTTGATTTCTAACAATGAGAAGATTGACCCTGAGCAGACATATCCTATCCCGAACGCACAAGAAGACACCATACCTTCTGTGTCACAAGTGCCTAATTCTGAGGGTCTTTCTTTGATACACAAACACTCACAAGGATTTCTGAGAGAAATTCAAGAAGAGAAATGGAGGTTGGAGCAACCTATTCAAGAGATAGATGATCTCCAAGAACAATTCCCATAGGATATACCCTCTATATATGATGAACAAGAGGAGCATCAACCTAGTGAGCATACAAATTTTGAGTCTAATTCTTTGCAAGAATTGCCTCACTTTACTGAACCTTGGGAAGCAAAGTCCATCAGTATGAGAGCACCCACCATACTAGTAAGAAATGAAGAGTTATTTATTCTTAGGAACACGGATGTAATAAAGAACACTATAGGTGCAGTGTCATCTCACTCTAGAAGAGTTGTTGAAGGTTTAGCCTAAGTTGTGGAAGCATTTAGCAAACCAGTTACTAGAGATGGCTACTACCCACTCTCAGGAAGATTCACACAGGAAGGTGTTAGAAATATCCATTCAAAGGATTGGAGACATGAGTGAACGAGAAGAGGGAAACACTTATTTTCCAATCCCCTACCAAGGTTACACCACCAAACCAATCCTAGAATCAGGTGTTAGAGTGGCCATTGCCACCACTTCCCTATGGAAACAATGGGGTAAGTTAGCCCTAAGACCCATGAGAATGAAGCTATAGATGGTTGATGGTCATATTGAGAGCCCTTAGGTTTAGTGGAATGAATCATTGTCACTAATTGTGGTGTAGAGTTTGAGCACACCTTCACCATTTTTGAGTTTGGAAAGAACCATGTGTACGAGATGATTGTGGTACATCCTTTCATGTGACAATTGCAAATCATACAAGATTGGGGAACCAGCTCTTTGTACCTACAACATCTAGGAGTGACTACCAAAGTTAACCTCAAAGACTATTCCCATTGTGATGTACCCCCACTACAATGGAATACCAACCATAAAGCACCTGAAGAAACTAAGTGAGTTCAATCTTGAGAATCAGACCCATCATGGTTGCATGAGGACACTCATTTATGGATGTGTAAGGTAGCTAATCAAAAAGATAAGCGACTAAACAACAGAACCTTAGGATCCAAAAGATACCCACATACCCTTCAAGATCCTACCTATGTGCCACTAGTATTCCTAAATGAGGAATTTGAGCCTCACAGTTGGGCAGAGATCTTAGCCACCATGGACATAGCGGTAATCAAAGAACAATGGACTCCTCACTACGATGAGGATTGCTATGATTTCTCTATCTTCATGATAGAACCGAGTGAAGATGCACCTATTTTAGAATAGAACATTGAATTGACCTTAGAACCAGATGATCCAAGCGATGAAGATCTAGAGTCCATTATTATGGAACCCTTTTGTTCTTCAAAAGAAGAATATCTCTATTTTGTAGAAGCCACCACCCCTGATGTGAGTAAGGATAACCAAATTGTGCAGCTCACATCACTCCCAGAGATTTATGAAATAGAAGATCAAAGGATAATGGTAAGAATGCCTAAGAGAGAAACAAGCACCGGAGAAGCATACATCAATCTAGAGAAAACTAAGAAGATTTTAGTTACAATCAAAGAAGGAGAAGAAAAATGTACATATATCGGCCATGACTTGATCGAAGAGGAAGAGGAAGAATTAATAGCATTGTTGAGAGAGTATAGAGATGTGTTTGCATGGAGTTACAAGGATTTGAAAGGAGTAGACCTTGACATACAATCCCATAGAATTTTCATGACTCAAGAAGCAAAGCCTTCAAAACAAAAATGATACACATATAATGATAGCTCATTTGATCGAAGCCAAATTTATCTATGAGATTGAGCATACCGAATGGGTATCACCCATTGTGGTAGTGCCCAAAAAGAATGGAAAGCTACATGTGTGCATTAACTTGAAAAAATTCAATGCAGCCACTATTAGAGATAGCTATCTGCTTCCTATCATGGAACACCTACTAGAGTGAGTGGCAAGCAAGGAGGTATATAACTTCCCTGATGGATTCTCTAGCTACAATCAGGTAGCCATTGCTCTTGAAGATCATCATAAGATAGATTTTTCCACAAAATGGGGCATATTCGCATTTCATGTGATGTCATTTGGGCTTACCAATGCACTTGGTACTTTTCAATGGTTGATGTGTCATGTCTTTAAGGAGTTTCTACATACGAATTTGGAAGTCTATGTTGATGATTTATGTGCTCATTCCAACATTAGGCAAACACACATTCCTGAATTAAAACAAGTCTTTGACAAATGTTGGGAATATCAGGTTTGTTTGACCCCAAAAAACTACATTTTCATGGTCAAGCAAGGCAAGATTCTAGGATCGTGTCAAAGAATGGAATCTCAATAGACAAAGAGAAAGTTAGAGTGATTACAGAACTACCTAGGCTGAAGAACCTTAAGGAAGTACAAGCTTTCATGGGGCATTGTGGTTACTACCGATGCCTTATACACATGTATGCGATCATTGAAAAACATTTTTATGCCCTTCTAACTAAGTTCGAATGGATAGATGAGTATGAGAAATGATTCAATGAACATAAACAATGCTTGTGGTCAACACCAATTTTGATGACACCAAACTGGAGTAAGCCATTCCATGTACATGGGGATGCATCCAATTATGCTATTGGTTATGTGCTAGCACAACCTACAAGTGAGGGCAATATAGACCTTCCTATAGCATATGTGAGTAGGTAGTTGAATGCAGCTGAGAGGAACTACACCACCACTGAGAGAGAAGGTTCAGGAATGGTTTATGGAGTAATGAAATTTAGACATTAATTATGGGAAAACAAATTCAAGTTCTTCACAGACCATCAAGTATTGTTGTACCTAGTCAAAAAGCCTTGTAACATGGGAAGATTGCTACGTTGGTTTCTGTTGGAAGAGATGGTGGAAAATCACAAGAGATGAAGTGGTGTTGCTAGATCTTGCTTCACACCTACTAAGAATGATGGTTGGAGAGTGTAGTGGGCCTCTTTAGCTTGTTAATGAACACAAATACTTATACATTTTTCTTGGAAGATGATCCATTAATCAATGGATCAAAACAGATATGTTGGAGTTGATCCAATCTCATCATGATGGTGTGAGCCATGGTGTGATTAATCATCATAATAGTATGGACCAATCGTGATGGTTAATGGTCGTTGTAATGGCATTTTCCAATCGCAATGGTTCATATGCACAATGGTCGAAAGGCATTGCGATGGTATGAACCAATCACGATGACATGGTCGGGTGGTCATCGCAATGGTAAGGTGATTTATCATGATGGCATGAACCAATCATGATGGTCAAACATTGTCGTGATGGTGTGAGCCAATCACAATGATCTGGTATCATCCCGATGGCATGAGTCAATCATGATGGTGATGCATCATCACGATGGCATGAGCCAATCGCGATGGTCTAAAAAAATGTAAATTTTTAGGATGTAGCTATGGATTCCCTAGTGCACTAAGATGCTCTACACCTTCAATATGATGTATTCACGATGGTCTGAGGCATTTGGCAGAGATGGTAAAAACTCAAAACTTTTACCTGTAGAGTGTTGTAATCTTGTACTGAAGTAATATCCTACAAAGAAAACTCACAAACACATGCAAACACACTCTCTCACTTGCGCTCTCTCTCTCATGTTGTCTCACAAATGAGGGAAATGAGAAGAGAAGGTTGGTGAATTTTCATGATGTGTGGAGAAGATGTGGGGATGAAGGATGAGTGTAGGGGAGGTGAAAGAAGATGAAAACAACACAAAAACAACAACAACAGACTAATTAATTACCTTCCAATGCTAATCTCCAAACACTCTTACAATCACACATTCGTCCTAGACCTCATCCTCGACAATGATGTCAAATTTGGTGTTGTTCTAGACAATGGCAAGTACTACATCAAGAAGCTCCACTTCCTTAATTGTCAATCCACAGAAGAGGTGGGGTGATATGAAGATCATGAACGAGTGAAGTGCGCGAAGGTGAAGGTGAGAAGCACACAAGTGCACACACACATACACACACAAAGTAGAGGCAAGAGGAGGCACGATGGAAGGTGTAAATCACAATTGTACTACTCAAACTAGCTCTTACACTCAATCCAACGAGTTTCTAACTTTCTAACTTCTAACCTCTCAAAATGAGCTCTCTTGCTCTCTTTATAGTTTTTTGACTAGTTTTGAATGGTTTCAAACCTAGTGTCTGGCCTAACTAAATCATAAGGCTCATTTGGCGGTCCAAATGAAGTCCAAAAATTACAAAATTTGGTGTGGGCAATCTATCTAGGCTTCTCAAGGTCAAGCACTCCTCGACTTGCACAAAATGGATGTGGCTCGAGACAAAATTGGGTTTTCTATATTACATATGTTACATGAGTTATTAAAATCATTGTTGAGAGTTTGATTACTTATAATGAAACAAACTGTTTTGAAAAAGAATGGAAGTGGCCCCCCAATCTTCATGTTTTTCCTTTTGCATATGTCCTCGGCACGAATGTTTGTAACCACTACTAGTGCTACTGCTAACACCTATTCACATGCTAAAGAGATTAAAGTATGAACTCATTTGTACATATGGCAACAATAAACATATCATATGAGGAGGAACTTCCATAGAGATCAAAATGAAGTCTTGCCCTGTTGTATTGGACCTCAATGCAAAAAATATATGAAACAAGAACATATGAATTCATTAGGTATGAATAAATCTAAGTCAAGAACATATCAAACTTCAGAATGAATGTGAGTTTATTGGTCCACAATAGAGAAACAAGTTTATGAAGGCATCACTGATTATTAAAATTTTATGTATGGTCCTCGAACTAAACATGATATTCTTTACTAAGCCATTAGAGCACCTTAATGGATCCATCCCATAGTTTATCTTCTCAGTGAAAACAAATATCCAAAAGTAATCTTTATGGCATGCAATTAAATACTTAGAGTATGAAAAAAGAGAACAATTGATATGCAGTCCATTATATGAGGGATTTAAGAACAAAATTTTCATATTTATGTCTCCATGAGAGCAAGTACCTACTCATATTGGAAATGGCACATTATGTAGTAGGAAGAGGTTACTTCTCATCAATATCAACTACCAAAATGATCTTATTTGTTGGATTGTGGTGGCCCACTCTTCACATGGATGTAGAAATTCTTATGCAGCAATGTGATACACGCCAATTGCAAAATCGCCTATTTCAAAAGGATGAATTATCATTGTGGCTCATGGTGATGATGTTCTTTTGTGAGGGGGGCTTTCATGGGAGCCACCAATACCATTCGGAAAGGAACCCACACCAAGTACATGATAGTACCTATAGGCCAATTCATCAAATGGGTTGAAGATAAATAAATCAAGATGAAGGATTCCCTTGTGACAATACAATTTCTTTCTGACAATATGCTTATAAGATATAAAATCCTGATAGAGATTGTGAGTCACAAAGGCACACAATTTATCAATGAAGTAATTGAGCCACAAGAAGTCTATATCATATCATCCTCAAGAAATGTTTCTCGAAAAACATATTAATAGGATTCTTTGTAGTATTCTTTCAAAGATGTTCAATAATGGAAGGAATGATTTGGAAAAGTAATGGCATCACATAGTTTGGGCTTATCAATTATCCTATAGAATAGCTTTAGGAACCACTCGATTCAGCATGGTATACGTCCAACATTTTGAATTGTTCCTAGTGACCATAATGAAAGTGGTAAAGAGTCATGAATGGATGGCATGCAAGCAATGTAGATAGCTAGAGTGACTAAAAAAACTACATGAAACATGACCGGAAGTAGTAACAAGCATAAGTGCTACTAAAAGATGAAAAAGTAATACTATGATGTTCATGTCCATGAAAAAGGTTTGAAGGAAGGGGATTTGAAAATAGTATACATTTTCAAAGCTACATATCAAGAAGCTACAAAAATGTGGATATGGACTTAGCCATGAATTGCACTTCCAAAAAAGATTCCATACAATCAGAATCTTTGAAAGGCGATATCCTACCTAATTGCATAAGTGTTCATTGACTCAAGTTGTAATAATTTATTTCAATGGAGAAAATGTTGAAGATGTTCCAAGTTTCTAAGAAAAGGAAATAAATGGAAAAAGTACTACAAGGGGAATTTGATGTATTTCAAGGGCAAAGTGCCCTTTTGGACCAGATGAAATGTCATTAAGAACTATTATGGGAGTAAGAGTTTTTGTCGAGTGGGGAGTAGAATTTATTGGGACAATGCATCCCCCAACAAAAGGATAACATGTTGAATATATCATAGTAGCAACTTCTATCTCACAAAATGGGTGGAAGCCAAAGCTACAACCAAGAATGATGCTAAAAAAAAATTTAGATTTTTATTCGAGCATACATTCACTCACTTTTGACTTCCCATAGATATTGTGAGTGACCGGGGAACTCACTTCATCAATGAAGTGATAGAAATTTGCTAAACACATTTCTTCTTACAAGTACAAAATCAAAACCCTAGGAGTAGGTGACTAGTGACTCAACAAACATTTAGCTGGGTATGCAAGATACTCTAGCATTGGTATAGGTAGATATGGCATTTGTGGCCTGAATGGGTACGATTATCACGGAGGATACTAGTACTATTATTGTGCACTAGGCCTTGGGACTTGATAATTTCTCATAAGTGACCTATTTCGATATTAGACTTATTGCATAGGATAGTGTCTGTCTAGTTGTTGTAGAAACACTTAGTAGTTGAGTGATTCATCCACTTTTGCTCAATTTCATAGGATTACAATTGTGGATGTGCTATAGGAGGTGGTCTTCTATCATACACATGTGATGGATGATCTCCTACGTAGTGCTATGTGGAGGCCTAGCAACTTGTAAGTTCAACTCTTTGGCAACAGTCTCTACCATTTCATCAATCATGGAGGAGCTTGATTTCATACTTGGAGTAGACTCTATGGCAGAAGAGAAGACCTGAATAGAGTTACCCAATTCATCCTCAACACAGATGCACTTTTGAATATAGTCTTCCAAAGTGCCGGGGTTCATTCAATAGGGAGTAGTTCTCAATGAAGCACTCTTCAATCCATCAAGGAAATATGCAATTGAATTTTGCTTTGATGGGAGAACCCTTATGGTGTATCATGCTACATATTGCTTGTAGCAACATATAGCTAATGTCAATTCCTCATAGGCTTCTTGTTTGAATCTCGATACCATTGCTATGTCATGTCTAACTCTTGTCTTCATAAATTCAATTGGCTATGTCATTTCTAACTCCTATCTTCATAAATTCAACTCTGAAAGTTTTTAGGAGTTGATCTATGTTTTGGAAGTTTTCTTTGCAAAGTGGTTGGAACCATGCTAGGTTATTTCCTTTCAAGGTGAGTTTGAAGGCTTCATATTGAGTAAAGAAATCATATGTGTTTTGACTGCAACACTTGTCTAAATTAAGACTCGTATGCTTAAGGATCACCTTGTCCTTCATAGTGCTCTTGCATACATTTGGCCACCTCGGATATTTTGGGTTTGTAATTGAAGTTAGGTCTCACTATTTGCACTTGTGGCATTTGGGGCTATTTTACCAAGAGTTGAGAAATGTGATTGGTTCGTGGCACATTAGGCACTAATTAGTCTACTAGATTTATCAAATATGGCATTTGAGGTTTCCATTATGGAAACATGGAGGGAATAATAGGCTAGGGTGGTGGTGGCATACCTGACATTGGCATTGTCAATGAAATTGTCATAAAAGACATAGTAGCCATAGGTTTCCAAGTGGTAGTTGTGTTCAAAGGTACATATGTAATTGTTGTCAATGGAGTCAAGACTACTATTTTCTGAGCCATTGAGATTGGATTAGTCCACATCATTGTAGCTGTATTGACAAATTACACACTTGAAGTAGGTGATATACTGGTGGCTATAGGATTGGTTGTAACCATCCAAATTAAGGGGTTGGGATTCCTTAGACTGCAAGTCAGAATGACCACCATCCTTGGAATGCCGTTCACAAAGACTGGTAGAAAATGATGTGTAAAATTTTTTTAGCCATCTGCCTCAATTAGGAAATATGGTCCATTCCGATCATCTTCAAACATCAATAGTAGAGTTGGATCCACATACCTATACTCATGAATGTCCAAGTAGTAAGGACCTCTTCTTGTAGGTGGTTGTAGAGCCCAAAAGGGTTCTTCTCAATATGTTGCAAAGAAAATCTCTAAAGAGAATCCATCATGAACTACCTTGGTTACATGTATGGTCCTTGTTATAGATGGTAGCATATTTGGATCAATGCTACCTTGAGCTTGTTGTGGCTCTGCAATGGTACCCATATGCTCTAGGATTTCTACTCCTTATGGAGTGATTCTTTTTCTTATTTGTAACCATGTATTAGGCTCTCATCTTCTCCACTAATATCTTCCCTTTTGGTTTGACCATTATGATGTTTGGGAGAGCCAAATCCTTGAGCTCACCATGTCCAACAATACATTGTCCACAATCATCTTTATAGATGGAAAATCCTAATGTATTAATATGCATGAAGGTGAGTAAAATTTGGAATTCGCCCTTACACCTTGACATTTAGTCTAATTGTGTGTTGGGATTAAAATTTTGCATATCCATGGAACTTGATGAGGCCATTACTTCAATGCCACTTTTTGGATCACTTGATGTGTAATAGGTAGTGCTCCCATTCAAGTCTATAACACTCTCAGATTTTAAGATGCTAGTATGTGTCGATCGATAGTTCCTAATAATGGTTGTGATCTAAGAATATCACACACACTCTCAAGCAAGCAAACAAGAAAATTGTGCAATTTAGGTTTCCTCTCTTAAATGAACTAAAAAAGTAAGATCTGTACTTGGATACTTGAATGCTTACTCGACCCTGTGTGGAATCTCTTCTCCAATTGAATTAGTAGCAAATGTACACCCTCAAAGAATAATACCACTCCTTTATAAACAAGCTTGGAAAGAAAAGAATATGTTTGCTTGGATCTATGTACAATAAAGAAGGAGATGGATTGACTAGGTGTGCTTCAATTATCTAGAGTGGAGAAGAGAAAAATTCAACTCCCCCTCCCTACGGATGGTCTATCTCAAGGCCCTTTTCTCTTTAGAGGTGGTTTAGCTTCAACTCTCTCTTGGTGATCTTTTTGTATCCCCTTTTGTGGTAGAATCTCTCGAGAGGCTCACTTAGCTTGTTGCTTCATCTTGAAGGTGAATTTCAAAATATCATATCTTAAAATCACCATATGATTAAACAAACAAATAATTGGGAGCTTGTGGGATTCAAAACAAGATTTTTGATGAGATCTACACTTGAAAGATGGACATTTGACCAAACATTTATGTTATTTCATGCTCCTCAAGTTCAAAAAGCAAAAAAACAAGACTCTTTGATGATCAGTTCAAAGATAAGAGAGTTGTTAAGGGGATTTACATATAGGCTTAGTACATGGGAGCAAATCTATAAATGATTTAATTGCCCTTGAGGAGGTGATAATCCATGGGGAAGTCTTTTAGAAAAACATCCCGTTACTTATTCATTAAAGACTTAAACTTTAACTTTGCATTATCAAATAAAGAAGACATGATATACAAAGGTAGATTTATACTATAAACATAGTTTTGAATTGGTTGGAGGTTATGATTATTTACAAGTCTCTT
This sequence comes from Ceratopteris richardii, assembly GCA_020310875.1. Lineage (NCBI taxonomy): Eukaryota > Viridiplantae > Streptophyta > Polypodiopsida > Polypodiales > Pteridaceae > Ceratopteris > Ceratopteris richardii. Next base: position 37,181,704 of record CM035442.1, on the reverse strand, counting down.
CAGTTCCATTCTTGAAATCAAAGTCGTACTTGTTACATCATCATACCCTTGAATCAGGTGTTGGACACCATTCCTCTCAAATTCCCAAAACACATAACATCTCTTTCTTTTAGAAAATCTATTTCATTCAGGTGTATATGGCACTGTACAGTGATGTTTTATCCCATGCTTGGCCAAAAATGCATTTAAATCAAAAGAAATGTATTCCCCCCTCGATCATAATGGAGGGTGCCCAAGTTACATGTTGACAAATTTTAAACCATAACCAAGAAATTTTTGAAGGATGTAAACACTTTAGAATTTGCTTTCAATGGATACACCCATGCAAGTATGGGGAAATCATCAATAAAATTATGGAGATGTTTGCATTGGAACACATAGATCACTATGAGCAAGTTGTAATTTATGAGTTGTTGGAACTGAACCATCCTTTGGGAAGGAGGATTGTTTCATTTTGCCAAAATATAGCATTCATAGAAATGTCTACAAGGTGCCTCAAGTTTGGGCAGAGAGGACATCATTTTAGATTTTTGCAAGCAAATAAAACTAGAAAAATTGAGATGAACAAAGCATGCATGCCAAAGCTTTGCATATGACATGGCATGAGAGTCTTGAACTACACATGTTGAATCATTCAAAGATTTTGCCTAGCTTGTGTGCGTATATAGAACATGATATAAATTCTAGAAGCAATAATGACATCACCATTTGAGAGATCATGAATTGTACATCTGTCATCAACAAATTTGACTAGGAAGCCAATCTTGACTAATGCTAAAACTGATAAAAAGTTTTTCTTGATCCCTAGCACATATAAAGCATTTGACAATATAAATGAGCTACCATTAATAGTAGTCAGAACGATCTTACCAACTTCCATTGAAGCATAAGAGGATTTGTTAGTGCATGTGATAGTGTTCCCTGTAGGGGCATGCTGAAGTGAAGTGAAGAAATTGTGTTGCAAGGTAATATGTTTGGTTGCCCTCCTATCAAAGTACCAAACATCTGAGTCTACAACAGACATACAATGCTCATGAGAAGATGAGCCATAGCTACAAATAGCAGTAAATGCCAATTATTTATTATCAAAAAGATTGGTAGAATATGTCTTAGGTGTAGAGTCATCTACAGTTACCATCCCAGCCTCTATCTTTTTTGCCTCTTTTGTTACCAATTTAGGACAACTCTTTATGACATGATCATTTCCCTTATAGTATTTGCAAGATTATTTCTGCTTTTCTTTTCTCTTCCTTGTCTTCCTTCTTTGACTGTGTAGCATTAACAAATTTTTGCTTACTAGTAGATGAGCACCATTTACCTTTGCCCTTCTAACTAGCTAAGAAAGCTTGATTTGCAACACACATAGTTGACTTGTTTGGATAGGATTGATCTTCCTGCAACAAAACAGAGACAAACTCAATTGTTAAGGGGTTTGGATTGCTTTTCATCATCCATCAAAGAGTAGAAGCCAAAATATGATATAGATATGGAAGTCTATTAAGAACATTCTACATAAATGAACTATCTAGCAAGACTTCATTAGTAACTTGTATGTATGTTTGGCACAAAAGGATGAAATGGCCTGCATAGTGGCTATGATGATGGAGAGTGTTAATCTCCAAAGAAACAAGCTACTCTTGTAATTAGAGCACCTCTATAACAATAGTAACTCAAACCTTCACCAAATTTACAGGATCAATGATCAATTATAAAGATTTTGAAAAATCTGTGAAGGAGATGACTACACAGAAAGTCTGCTACACATATCTCTCTCATTAATTTATCAATTGTGTAAAGTTTTTTATGAAACTTTGCACAAGGTGTCGCCTACAGCTTGCGCACCTTCTCCAAGATGAATCACTCCAAAAGATTCAGTGTATCTTGAGAAATGATCTCAACAACTTACCTATGTCTAAAACTGCTCTTCTGAGAAGTCGATTTAGACACCTATAAATTTTAACACTTGGTTCTCTCAATCTAGAACCCGTTTATGAAAATGCTTTTAGCCATAGATAGCTTACCTTCCAACTTAAAGATTGAGTGCTTGCTTGCTCAAAACTTTACATTCTGGAAGGAGAACTGACCAAAACATTAACATCGAATTTTGCGCCTGTTTCAGGAACCAGTGAACACTTCTTCACATATGAATGTTCCTACACATAATTCTCACAGCCTGTTTACAATTAGGCTTTCAAACTTTAACCATAAACTCATTAACTATGAACTTAGACATCTACAAAAGGATTCTCGAAATGGTCAAACACAGAAGGAGAATGCACAGAAACATCGGGCGCAATTTTCTTTCATTCCTGAAGGAATTTACAACTGAATGATGAGAGAGACTCAACTCACTTCTAGGATGTCTAATAACTCATACAACTACTGATTTCTCTATTCTCATGCTCTCTCATATTTGCCCCAACTTTCTACTTGTATATATAGGCATATATTTACAATATCATGACTATACAAAAGTATAAGTGAACTATCTCTGAATTAATGTACATATGTGTACACATCTTCATCTTCTGAATATGCACTTCCTCCATGCTTCATAACTTGAACTTTTCTTCAGTCCTTGACTTCCAAACCTTCATTAAAACTTCAATTGTTGATTGCCCTGCACCAACAGCTCCCCCTCAATCATCAATTGAGGTTTTCTCTATCTTCTTTATACCTTCCATGTCTTCGAATCTCTGTAGCTTTGGTCCATCCAAGCCTTTTGTTAGCATATTAGCTATCTGATCTTTTGTTGAAGTATGTATGACTTCAATCTCTTTATCCATCACCTTCTCTTAGAAAGTGATACTGAATCTCAATGTGTTTAGTCCTGGCATGAAAAACAGGATTAGCAGCTAAATACAATGAACTCATGTTATCTCCATGAATAGTGGGTGTACTCTAAATGATGTCAAAACTCCATCACAGTCTTAAGCCATATTGCTTCCTTTGCAGCTTCAACCATACATTTGTACTCTGCTTCTGTAGATGACAAAGCAACTGTATGTTGCTTCTTTGAACACCAAGAAATTAACTTATCTCCCACATAACACAAGTATCCATAAGTTGATCTCCTATCATCAGGATTACCTGCCCAATCTGCATCACTATATATCTTGATGTTTGTATCTGATGTAAAACCATAATACAAACCTTCTGCGAGTGTACCCTTAATGTACATCAACACTCTTTGACCTGCAATCCAATGTTCTTTCCTAGGACAATGCATGAATTGAGACAAAACTCCAACTGCATATGACAAGTCAGGCCTAGTTAATGTAGCATAGATCAGACTACCAACCAAACTCTGATATAGTTTCATGTCCTTGAACTCTTCACCTCCATATCTGCTCAATTTGTGATTCACCTCTATTGAAGTAGGTGCTACCTTGCAATCATTCATCTTAAACTTGACCAACAAGTTTCTCAAATACCTTTCTTGAGTTACATACACTCCATGTTGAGTGTATGAGATCTCCATGCCCAAGAAATATGACAAGTCTCCCAAATCACTGATCTTGAATTCTTTCTCCATTTGCTTCTTTAGGTTTTGAATGCCTTTCTCATCTGTACCTGTAAGAATTATATCATCAACATATATACACATGTAAATAAATCCATCATCACTTGCTTTAACAAGCAAGATACTATCTGCCTTTGACACTTGAAATCCAAGTTCTTTCAAGAACTTCACAAGTCTATAATTCCATGCCCTTGGGGCCTGCTTCAAACCATACAAAGCTCTCTTGAGCTTACGTACATACTCTGGATACCTTTCATCTCTGAATCCTTGGGGTTGCTCCATGAAAACATCATCTGAAATATAACCATTAAAAAAAGCATTCTTCACATCTAATTGACATAATTTCCAAACTTTACATGCAGCAATAGCTATAGTTGTCATCTTTGCCACAGGACTATAGGTCTCATCATAATCTATACCATAAGTCTGAGCAAAACCCTTCACAACAAGTCTAGCTTTATATCTAGACACACTTCCATCTGCATACCTCTTTGTCTTGTAGACCCACTTGCATCCAATGATCTTCTAGCTATTTGGTTTAGGAACCAACTCCCATGTTTGATTCTCCATCAATGCATCATACTCCTCCTGCATAGCTTTCCCCCAATTCTCCTTACCTTTTGCCTCTTCATATGTAGAAGGGTCTTCATCTGCCTTCATCATATAAGCATAATCTTTGGCAGCCAAAAAAGAAGTGTCATAGCTATACCTTGTAGGTTGCCACTTGTGTCTTGATGACCTTCTGAGTTCTCCACTCCTTGAGGTTTCTGGTTCATCACACTCAGGATCAAATCTTGGCATTTCTTCAACTTCAACCTGCACTTCATTATTCTCCTCTTCATTAAATATCTGAACCTTTGATTTACCTTTCTTTTGATTCACAACTTCTTCATCACCTGCATTAATATTGATTGTACCTGCATACCAAGTACCTTGCTCATCAAATGTAACATCCTTTGATACAAGGAATTTTTTTGTGGATGGACTCCACAACCTATATCCCATCTGCTTATCATCATAACCAATGAATACATACTTTTCAGGTTTAGGTTCCAATTTGTGCCTTAATTGTGATGGCACATATGCATATGCCAAACATCCAAATACTTTGCAATGATCCAAGGTAGGTCTCTTACCCCACCAAGCTTCATAAGGTGTCATACCCTGCAAGGCTTTACATGGTAACGTATTAACCAAATAAGTAGCTGTATTTACAGCCTCAGCCCACAAATAATTAGGGCAATTTTTCTCCATCATTGACCTTGCAAACTCAACAAGAGTTCTATTTCTTCTCTCTGCTACACCATTTTGTTGAGGAGAGTACCTGCAAGTAATTTCCCTTTTTATACCTGCATTCCACAAGTAATCACTGAACTCATTAGAGAAATACTCTCCCCCTCCATCTGATCTTAGTCTCTTCAACTTATGACCTGTAATTCTCTCTGCATACACATGATAGTGTTTAAATGTATTGAATACTTCTGACTTATCTTTGATCACATAGATAGTGATCCATCTGGTAGCATCATCAACATAAATCACTACCTTGAACCATTGATATTGAAATCTTTTGATGGTCCCCACACATCTGTGTGTACCAATTCAAGCTTTTCTGAATACATAAAGCCATGCTTGGAATAAGATTGCTTATGAGCCTTACTTGTTAATCATATCTTTGATACCTCTTTCATTAAAATGTCCAAGTCTTTTGTGCCAAAGATCTAACTCAGAGATCTTATGTCCTCCATAGGTGAACAAGGCATGACCAACATTACCTTGGATCTTCAATGTGAACAATCTTCCTTCTTTCTTCCCTGAAACAATCTGTTTATACCCATTGCTAGGGTCTTCCACAAACACTCCTTCATTAGTGAATCTAACTTCATAACCTTTTTCAACAATTTGTCCTACACTTATCAAATTCTTAGGAATTGTAGGAACATACAAGACCTTACTCAAGAGGGTGCTACCATCCTTGGCCTTCACTGATCCAATTGACTTCACATTGTGCTTTGTATTGTCACCTGTTTGAACTACATGATTAGTTACCTTATTCTCCAAATCAGTCATCAAGGCTATGTTGCCACTCAGGTGATTGCTACACCCTGAGTCAATGTAGAAGACTCTTTGGTCTTCACTTTGCCTTTCACAAGTTGCATTCATTATCAATGTTGAATCCTCCTTCTGATTTGAAGCATAATTGTAGTAGGTAGTGTTGTATTGTTGACTTTGGAATCCTCTACCTGCATTTCTTCCAAAGTAACCTCTACTACCTCTACCTCTAAAATTACCTCTTTGATTTCTGCCACCTCTTCCTCTTGAATGAAAATTCTGATTATATCCACCATTACTTTGAGTATTATGCCAACAATCATTAGCTAAGTGATTTGTCTTACCACAAATCCAGCAAGCTTTGACTCCATCTTTATTACTCCTGCCTCTTCCTCTACCTTTGCCACCTCCTCTTCCTCTTAGGAAGTTGTCTTGACTAGTTGTGCCTTCATCTTCATTTTCTTGTTGCTTCCCTTTGCTATTTTTCTTCTTGTCCTTTGAATACATTGCATGACATGTACTCTTGTCACCTTCACCTTTGACATCCTGCTCAAAGGTTAACATATGTCCTAGCAACTGATTTAAGTCAGGAGTAAAATGATCAAGAGATAATTCAGTAGACAAAATGAATGGCTTCCATTTGTCATCACCTCTCAACCCTGTGAGGATTTTCCTTACCAATTTATCCTCCTCAATGTCTTCATCAACTGCTCCTAATGCATCTGCAATGTCCTTCATCCTTGTTACATAGTCTAAGATGGATTGAGAGGCCTTCTTCTTGAAAGTGGTAAATTCTGCCCACAAAGATGCCTTCCTTGACTTTGTGGTGTTTTGGAAATGCTCCTCCAAAGCATTCCATATATCACTTGCACTTTCAAGACCTCTAATGTGAGGTAGCAAATAGTCATTGACTGTCATATAGATAATGCTCCTAGCTTGAGCATCTCTCTTCATCCAATTCTTCAAATCTGAGAATTCCTCCCTAGTTGGAACACTAGGATCTCTGAATTGAGGCTTTTCTTCTTCACCTGTAATATAAGCTATCAAGTCTTTACTCATAAGATGAGCTTCCATCTCATCTTAATTAATTAAGTGTGTATGCTCAAAAGGTTTTGATATTGGAACGATCTTGGGGTCCCAAATTCCAACACTTGGTATCAGAGCATAATTGACATACACACTTAGTTAAGATGAGTGAGATTAGAATTGAGATTGAAGACAAGTTGGATGGATCTTCTAATTATCCCATGTGGAGTTTCATGATGATGAATATTTTAGTGACAAAGGATTTATGGAGTATCATCAATGGATCCTTAACAAGAACCAAACGAGAAGGCGAAGAAGGAGCTACAGCAGCTTCAAGAGGTATTGGAATTACTATTACAGAACCAACTGAAGAAGAGGTAACCACTTCGACATCTAGAGTCATAGGTAGGTCTTTACCTATAGTTCCTCCTACTGAAGATCAGGCAAGATGGGATGCTAGAGATGCTTTAGCACTCTCATTCATAGCAATGAGTGTCAAAAAGCATATTCTACCACAGATAAGATCTTGCAGAAGTTCTAGACAAGCTTGGTTGAAGCTTGAGAATCTTTTTCAGAGCAGAAATCCTGCTACGAAAGCTCACTTGAGGAAACAACTAGCAAATATAAGGATGAAGGTTAGTGAGTCAATTCAAACCCACATTACAAGGCTTGTTGACTTGAGAGATCAACTTCTAAATGTAGGAGTTGAGATATCAGATGAAGAAATGGTAAATATGCTTATTAATTCAGTTCCTATTTCATATCAATCTTTCATAACCACTCTTACCCTTACCACAAGAGATAGAGGGGTTACATTTGAAGAGTTAGAGTTCATTGTTGCTTCAAGATGAAGATCAGTTGAAAGGAATGGAAGAGAATGAAGGAGCACTTTCATCTTCATCAAAGGATAAAAAGAAGAAGAAGGATAAGAAGGAAAAGCAATCCAAGAAGGAAAGTAGGTCCCTCTCACCTTCTACCTCAGAATTTGTATCTGCTACATCTAAAGATAAGTCTTCTAAGAAGAAGGAAGTAATATGTTTTTACTGCAAGAAACCTGGACAATTTAAGTCAGCATGTTATAAAAGGATTGCAGCAGAAAAGAAAAAGGCATCAGATAATGTTGCAAAAGATGATAAAAAAGGGAAATCTCAAGGTGATTCTTATGCTTGCATCACCGTTGAGGAAGTAGCTTTTGATCAGGCAGCTTTACAAGTTCTTTCAACGTCCTTGGATATCTGACTCAGGTGCTACTAAGCATATGACAGGTTGTAGAGATGTGTTTTCTTCTCTTTCCTATTCTTCAGGTACAAGAGTTACTATTGCAGATGGCAATAATTTGGATGTTGTAGGAATAGAAGCAGTAACCCTAAAGTCAAGAGAAGGTGGTAATTTTCAAATTTCAAATGTTTTATATGTACCTGAAATGAAGAAACATCTACTATCTATATCTGCATTTTTAAGTGATTGTTTTAAAGTTGTATTTGAAAGAGATCTTTGTAGGATCTTTTCACACAAAGAAGACAAGTGTATTTTTCAAGGTGAGCATAGAGGAGGGATCTTTGTTTTGCCAAAAATCAGTAAGGCATATGCGGTCAAACCTTCATCACCAGTGGAAGATATGAAGCTGTGGCATGAAAGATTTGGACATATTCATTTTGGAGCTCTCAAGAGTATCAGAGACAGAGGTATGGTTGAGAGTTTACCCTCATTCAAGCTACCAGATGATTCAGATATATGTGAAGGATTTCTTGAAGGTAAGATGCATAAACTACCTTTCAAGAAACATGATCATATTACAGCTACCAGGAAATTGCTCATTATTCATTCAGATGTGAATGGACCTATGAGAGCAGACTCTATTCAGGGCTTCAGGTATTTCATTCTATTTGTTGATGATTCTATAAGATACTCATGGATCTATGGTCTTAAGTTGAAGTCAGAAGTCTTTCCTATGTTCAAGAAGTTTGTAGCTATGGTTGAAAATGAAAGTCGCGAAACTATCCAGATTTTCAGAAGTGATAGAGGTGGAGAATACTTGTCAAAAGAGTTCCAGACATTTCTTGATAAGAAAGGTATTACTCGACACCTTACTATTGCTTATACTCCTCAGTAGAATGGTGTTGCAGAAAGAAAGAATAGAATACTTGTTGAAATGATGCGGAGCATGATCGCATCCAAGAAGCTTTCACCGAAATTCTGGTTTGATGCAGTACATACAATTAACCACATTTTAAATAGGTCATCTACAAAAGCTTTAAAGGTAATCACACCATATGAAGCTTATTATGGTAGAAAACCTAATGTGAGTTACTTCAGAGTGTTTGGGTCACTTTCTTATGTACATATTGAGAAAAAGGACCGAGGCAAACTAGATGTAAAGGCAAAGAAAGCTATTTTTATTGGATATCCTGTTGAGAGTAAAGGATACAGGTTTTATGTTCCAGAGACAGGTGAAGTTATTCTTTCACATAATGCTTATATTGCTAAAAATAAGGTTTATGATAAAGAAGCAGAAATTCCAGAATTCATTAGTGAAAATGACTATGGATTTTTTAGAAAGATTTTGGATGTACATGTTCATCCAGATGAGGAGGGAGTTAAAATTCCTAGGATTCAAGAAAGAGTTGAAGAAAGAGGAATTTCACAACCTTCTACAGAGTCAATTCCACAAGAGACTTTGGTTCCAGAAATGGAAGAAGTTAAAGTTCCAAAAAGTCCTAGTACCTCGACAGGACAAGTTCCAGAACCTATGGAAGCTGAACGTTCATAAAGAGTTTCACCACTATTTAAGGATACACCTACTTGGTTATATCAGACTTGGAAAAATAGTGGTATAAAGACTTTTACTGGAAGAACAAGGAGTCAGACTAGAAAACAACAACAAGATCATATAAGAACAAGAAGTCGGACTAGAAAGCAACAACAAAAAGATCATGTAAGTTTTGCCGAAGACTTTGAGATTCATGATATTTTGGCACTTACGGCAGTTGAAGATGAACCTGCATGTGTTAAAGATGCACTTAACATTTCTATTTGGAGAAAAGCTATGCAAGAAGAGAGTGATTCTATTCAAACTTGGTAGCTATGTGAGTTACCACAGGGAAAGAAGGCTATAGGTGTAAAATGGATCTTCAAAATCAAAAGGAAAGCAAATGGTACTATTGATAGATACAAGGCTAGATTGTTTGTCAAAGGATATGCACAAAAAGGTATTGATTATGATGAGACATTTGCTCCTACATCTAGGATGACTATTATTAGGTCAATACTTGCTCTAGCAACACATTTTGGTTGGCATATATATCAACTTGACATTAAGACTACTTTTCTAAATGGTGATTTATATGAGGATGTGTATATTCAGTAGCCAGAAGGTTTTGAAGAGACAGGTAAAGAACACTTAGTGTGTAAGCTTATAAAAGCTTTGTATGGTTTAAAATAGGCACCTACAGCATGGTATGAAAAGATACATACATATCTTTTGTTCATTGATTTCCATAACTCAGATGCAGCTCCAACTCTTTATGTCAAAGAAGAAACAGGTAAAATGATTATAGCAATCATTTATGTGGATGATATTATAGTCACAAGTCCCGAAGATGAAGATTTGCAAATGTTCAAAGCACAATTGAAGAAAACATTTGATGTGAATGATTTAGGCATTTGCATTATTATCTTGGGATTCAGTTTCTATTTCAAGATGAGAGTATCTATATACACAGCAGAAGTACATTGAGAAACTTTTGGAGAGGTTTCAAATGAGTGATTCTAAACCTATGCAAACACCTATGGATTAGAACATGTCTTTACAAATGGTAGCAGATGCAAAGCCATTTGATGCTACTCTATATAATCAAGTAGTTGATTGCTTGATATATCTTTGTAATACATGTCTTGATATACAGTTTGCAATTTCTCAAGTATCAAGGTTCATGCAGAATCCGACAGTGTTACATTGGAAAGCATTAAAGCGGATCTTTTCGATATTTGAAGGGAACTTCAAATTTTGCTATGGTATTTTCAAAATCTACACATTTGTTACTAAAAGGATTTTCATTTTCTAATTGGTTAGGTGATAGAGACACAAGAAGAAGTACTAGTGGATTTTGTTTTTATCTTGGAGATTGTCTTATTTCATGGCTTTCAAAGAGACAACCCACTATTGCCACTTCATCGTGTGAAGTTGAATATCGTGCAGCATTTACAGCTACTCTAGAGTTAGTATGGTTGCAGAGGATTTTCAGTTATCTTGATGTGAGAGTACATGAACCCATTCACATATTTTCAGATAGCCAGAGTGCTATAGCTATAGCAAAGAATCCAGTGCATCATGCAAGGACAAAGCATATAGAGGTACACTACCACTATATTCAAGAGCAGATAGCTAAGAAGCACATTGAGCAAGTTTATGTTCCTTCTAGTGAGAATGTTGCAGATATATTTACCAAAGCATTGACTAGAGATAGTCATGAGAAGATTTGCAGGTTACTGAAGCTTCTACCAATATGACATTGAAGGAGGGATTGTTGGAGTCAATATCATATGGTCCAAAAATCCTCAATAACTCCAGCATATGATAATTATGCTTGAATAGATCTTCAAGAAACCACGTCGGGCGAGGTGGATAGGACAATATTGTTCTAAAGAACCCACCTGGGTTTGAATCCCGTCAGGCGCACATCGCATAATTACTTTTTGAAACGCAACATTGTTTGTTTATTTCAATTAAATATTTTGCGATGGAGTTTTCGTGATTGCATTTCAAAGTGAACGATCGTATCTTTATGGCTTTTGTGTTAGCTTTTCATATAACTCTAAAGCTATAAAATAAGGAGTCATCCTCATTGTTCATGCATCACCCAATCACTCATCAAGCAATCCTCTCAAGGAGATCAAGGAGGAGTATCACATACTTGGAGGAGGTGATCACTCAAAGATCACAAACCAGCTCTTGGTGTTCTGAGCTTTGGAGGTGGAGTTTTGGTGAAGGAGGGGCTACTCTCTTGGAGCAAGAAATCTTCTACAAGGTGGTGGTAACTATCTTTTGTGAGTTAACCTTATATTTTGTTTTTAGGGTTTCTCTACCCTAATCTCAAAATTAGGGTTGGTTGATTTACAATTTTGTTACACTATTTTGTGAGAATAAGGTTAGCTTCATTGCTCATTCACTTCACACACTTGTATTATTTCAACATAATCTAAATTTTATATCATCATCTTCTTGGATATTCTTCCATTAGTGAGTGCACCACTTTATATGGTTGAGTAGCACTCCCATATTGTAATTTGGACATCTATTTTTTAGTGAGTAAGCATTCAGCTTACGTTCCCTAATCTTGTCTCAAGATCTCTATCCTTCTCTATCTCACTTATCATCTTAATTAATTAAGTGTGTATGCTCAAAAGGTTTTAGTATTGGAATGATACTAGGGCCCCAAATTCCAACATCTTTTGTGCCACACTTCTAGTTCTGATAAAGTTTGTCCTCCATATTTGAATAGTGCTATATTCCTAGTGTCTTGCAATTCAAATGTAAAGAGTCTACCTGTCTTTTCACCTTTTGCAATCCTTTTGAATCCTTGTTGGGGGTCTTCAATAAATGCTCCATTTCTTGTGAACCTTACCTGCAATCCTTTCTCTACAATTTTTCCAACACTTATCAAATTCTTGGTTATTGTAGGTACATACAATACCTTACTGAGTAGATTCATGTTTCCATCTGGTTTCTTCACATTTCCAATATTTTCAATTGAGTTCCTTGTGTCATCTCCTATTTGAATCTCATGTTTGTTCCTTGGATCTTCCAAGTCAGATAATAATGCCACATTTCCTACTACATGATTTGAACAACTAGAATCTATATAGAACACATGCTCATCTGCTTTACCTTGCTTCATGGTCATGTTCATCAATAGAAGTGAGTCCTCTTGTGTCTTCTCTTCAGTGCAATTGTTATAATCTCTTCTTCCTCTTTATCCTCCTTAGTTATTGGTGGTGTTGTAGTTGTTGGTGTAGCCATTGAAATTGTTTGATCTTCCTCTTACATAGCTTCCTCTATTGAAGCCTCTTCCTCTCTGATTCCTAGGATTCCTGAAACAATTCTCAGTTGTATGGTTAGTCCCAAATGGCACATGGAGAGGGACTTTGGAATCTCCCCTTGCCTTGTCTACCTCCTCTACCTCTTCCTCTTGTATTGCTACCTTTTCCTGCAAAATTAGCTTGGGAGGTACTAGCTTCATCATCTCATCTTTTGCATTTGCCTTTGCTATCTTTACTCTTATTTTTATCATTGTATAGGGAAGAGGATTGATTACCTTTTGAGTTGTTATTTTTATTCACAAGCTTGGCTTCATGAGTGAATAGTTTCCCCATAAGAGTATTGAAATCAAGTACCTACATATCCATGTATAGATCCATTGCTATGGTGAAGACTTCCCATTTATCATCTGCCTTGATTCCATTGATCACTTGTCTTACAATCTGCTCCTCTTCAATGATGTCTCCAATGCTTCCACGTTGATTAGCTAGGTCTTTTGTTTTGGTGACATAATCAGTCACACTTTGCTTCGGCATCTTTTTGAGTGTTGTGAACTCCATCCATAGTTGGTTCTTCCTTGCTCTAGTGCTTGAAGAAAAGAATGCTTCAAGTACATTCCAAGTCTCTTATGATTTCTTACAGTTCCTAAATGTTGATATATTTAGGTAGTGGTGTGTGTGAACACTCTAGGACTGTCGGGGCACTTTTTTCCCTCTTTAGGAGGTTTTTTTCCCCTGGCTTGTATATACGCCTATTGCCCTAATGGGCTACTTATCTTTGTACATTCTCTAGTAATACATTCAGTATTGTGTGTTTGTGCTCCAAGCTTCTTCTTCTTCCTTGTGTTGTTCGCGTGCTTCCGCAGACGTCTATCTCCAACAATTGGTATCAGAGTAGGTCGTCGCTTCTTCTAGGGTGCCATCGACACTCCTCCATTTGCAGTCTCAGATTCGCACGAAATTTGGTGAGCATACTCAGGGTGTTTCCGAGATCAAAACAGCTTCGCTATGTGGTGCCGAAATCACGATCTGAGCTCGTTTCGGCCTCCGAACGCACTATCGCAATGCTTGTGCAGGCTATTTTGTCCTTTTGTGCCAAAGGTATATACCAGTTTCTGTCTAGTCTCTGTGATGAGAATGACCCTGTTTCTTTTGATGAAGCACAAAATTCAGAAAATTGGATGGCTGTTATGCAATCTGAATATGATGCTATAATGAAGAATGGTACATGGTCTTTATGTGACTTGCCTCCTGGCAAGAAGGCCATTGGCACTAAGTGGGTATACAAGCTGAAGCGTAAACCTGATGGTATAGTTGACAGGTATAAGGCTAGGCTTGTTGCAAAGGGTTATGCACAGGAAAGAGGCATTGATTTTGATGAGACCTTTGCACCTACATGCCGTATGACTATTGTTCGGAGCATTTGTGCACTTGCAGCCCATCATGGTTGGAATGTACATCAGTTGGACATTAAAACAGCATTTCTGAATGGTGACTTGCATGAAGAAGTGTATGTTTTTCAGCCCCGTGGCTTTGTGCAGAAAGGGCATGAAAACCAGGTTTGCAGGTTAAAGAAGGCATTATATGGTTTAAAGCAAGCACCACGTGCTTGGTATGAGAAGGTACATGCCTATTTGATTGCACATGGTTTTGAGAACAGTCCAACTGAAAGCACCTTATATGTTAAACGTGCTAATGATGTGCTTCTGATCATTGTTGTCTATGTTGATGACATGCTGCTCACTGGTCCTATTGAGACACATATTGCTGATTTTAAGGCTGATTTGCATGCCTCATTTGAGATGTCTGATTTGGGGCATTTGCATAACTATTTGGGCATTCAGTTTATGCACGTTGATGGTGGAATGGCTTTGTGTCAAACGAAATATATTGACACATTATTGCAGCATTTTGGCCTTGAAGACTGTAAGCCTATTGCCACTCCTATGGAGACAGGTTTACGATTGAGTCTTCATGATGCTGGAGATGCATTTGATGTTGTTCTCTATCAGCAGGCTGTTGGATGCTTGATTTACTTATGCATTATTCGGCCAGATATTCAGTTTGCTGTCTCACAGATGAGCAGGTTTATGCATTGCCCAGGAGTCACGCATTGGAAAGAGGTTAAGCGCATCTTTCGCTACTTGAGTGGTACTCGGCTACTTGGGTTGTTTTATCCCAAGGGGGGATCACTACCGCCAGATTTGCATGCTTTTTCTGACTCAGATTGGGCTGGTTGCTATGACACTCGTGTGTCCACCAGTGGTTTTTGCTTCATGCTTGGTAGCTCATGTATATCTTGGTTGAGCAAGAAGCAGCCTACTGTGGCCACTTCCAGTTGTGAGGCTGAGTATAGGGCAGCTTTCACAGCGACTGTTGAGTGTGTGTGGCTCAGACGCCTTATGGCTGATTTGGGTGTTGGCCAGTCTTCTGCCACCACCATCTTCACTGACAGTCAGAGCGCATTGGAAGTTGCGAGGAACCCTGTGTTCCATGCTCGCACTAATCACATTGAGGTGCATTATCACTATGTCAGGGAGAGGTTCTCTACTGGGGAGATCAGCTTGGCATATGTGCCCACGCAGGAGAACATTGCAGGCCTTTTCACGAAGGCTCTACCTAGGGAGAAGTTTGAAGCTTTCCGCAAAGCTTTGGGCTTACTTCCTTTTGTGGAGTGATTTCCACATAGCTTGGCACTTCCTTATACATGAGTGCCAACTCCTTGTTCACCGCATCACTCCCAGGGGGGATTTGTTGATATATTTAGGTAGTGATGTGTGTGAACACTCTAGGACTTCCGGGGCACTTTTTTCCCTCTTTAGGAGGTTTTTTTCCCCCGGCTTGTATATACGCCTATTGCCCTAATGGGCTACTTATCTTTGTACATTCTCTAGTAATACATTCAGTATTGTGTGTTTATGCTCCAAGCTTCTTCTTCTTCCTTGTGTTGTTCGCGTGCTTCCGCAGACGTCTATCTCCAACACTAAAGTGTGGAAGTAAGAAATCAAAAACTGAAGCTAAAGCATCCTTTGAGCACCATATTGTTAACCTTACTTGTTCTTCTTGAGTAGGTTGACCTTTGCTTCTAAGTATTGGCATCAACTCATCTCCAGATATGTAACCATAGAGATTTCTTCCTTGAAGATATGCCTCCATCCAAATAGACCAAGCAACATAATTACCTTGATCCAATTTGTCAATTGATGATGGGAATCCATCTCCCATGTTGAGATGATGATTGCTCTGATACCATTGTGAGGAGATGGTTGCATACACTCCAAAGATGAGGTGGTGCTACACAAATCTTGCTCTACACCTACCAATGTAGCTTCAGAGTACCTTAGTAGACACTTTTAGCATCCCAAATATGCATTTGGATCCATAATGTACCTCGGAGATCAGCTTCAAATAGTTATGTCAAAACAGATAACTTTCAAGATTGAAGAATTCCAAAAACTTGTTATTTTTGGTCTTGGTTCTTCTCAAAAAATCATTCAGTACTCACTCAATGATTGCAATTGACCAAAGACCATTTAGACATAGATAATTGAAGTCCTAAGCTTGCTATAGAAATTTATTTCACTAATTTAGGATGAGTACATGATTAGAAATCATATTAAGAAGTTAGGGGTGTAATCTCGACTTTTTGGGAAGATGATAGTGAGCAGACATAGGTGACTTGTAGACAATATACTGAATCAAATGATATGAAAATTGATAACATACAACTAGAAGGTCTATCTAAATATGCCAAGTTGAATCACATCCATTGGATAAGTATTCACAGAGAACGCATCAAAACAAATTCACTGAAATGAACACTTAGCAACAGATAACAGTAGACATGAAGAAGCTTGTACTAGTTGAATCAAATGTATAAGATTATGAATGTATGATACAAAAGAGATGATGTAGGCTTACTCATACATGTGTGGGATTAGTGTAGCCACAATCTTGAAGCTCTATGAGTCCTTCTTCGTGTTGTTCTTCCGTGACTAAGCATATGTGCTTTTATAGATGTGAGATGATTTTGAATTTTGAATTTTCCACCTAAAAGGTGATCCTAGCTTTTAGGATCTTAATTGATTTGATTCTAACTACTAGGTGGGTATGAAGTGTATCTTGAAAAGTCATGAGATTCTCTCAATCCCTACCTTTTACATTTATCTTGAGTGTTAAACGCATAGATTTTTTACAAGAGGTGTTCATATGTGACTTATGGGTAGTCACACAACAATTTATGAAGTAACCTTTGATATTTGGTCAAGCATCAACTTTCGGTAAGATTAAATAAAAAACTTGTTGAAATGAACCAAGGAAAATTGTGAAGAAGCTTGGAAAAGGAGGTGGTGGTGAGCTCAACTTAGAGAAGTTCCAAGGCTTTTGCAAGCGCAAAGAGATAAAGTCTCAATCACTAACACCTGACACATCACACCAAGATGGTAGTATGGAATACAACTGTCACACCATTATTGAGATAACAATGTTTATGAGGGGAGGAATAGCTCTTGAATGAATGAATCTCCTCCCAACCATATGCCTCTATATATAGCTCTCTCCAAGGGTTTGCCTTCTTGGGCAAGTTGATTCTAATCGTCCAAGTGTCAGCCATGTAACTGCATGTGCACCAAGTGTCCTAGTTAGCTAGAGTTGACTCAAGTGGATGCTTCTAGAAGGTTCTAGATCTCTTTCGGCAAAACACGCTCCCCATGTACCCCATGGGGGTTGAACCCAAGACCTCCTCCTTCACACCCTTGAGAGTTAACCACTAGGATAAGTGGATCACTTGGTTACAAGAGGACCTTCTAGTAAGTCTAGACTCGACATCTTTGGTCATACATATGGGTGACCAAACGATGTCCGATTTTAGATATGTCTCAACCCGCTGGACCCTTAGATCATAGACTACTTTATTACATTCTTTCCCCTTTGGAACATATTTTTGTCCTTAAAATTAGAGCTATATATATTGTAGGCAACCCCCGAGCCTCATGTTCTAAAACTTGAAGAACGTGCATTCATTCAATCAGGTTATTTACTTAGAACTTGAAAGTAAAAAACCTTATCATGTTCTAAAACTAGAAGAACATGATTGGTTTATCCACTTAAAACTTGAAAGTAGAAAACCTTCTTTATTTCAGAACAACTTAAAACTCGAAAGTTGGAAAACGTCATTGGATTGAGGAAACTTTTTCCCATGTTGAATTTTTCTTCAGTTCCATCCTTCCATTTTACTAAGCACTCTTCATACAAGTGACTTCTTGTATGTTTATCTCGGGTGTGAAGTATTGTTTCATGTTCACGAGGAATTGTTTCACTTACTAGAATTGGAAGTATAACCTATTGTCCAACTAGATTATCTAAATCTGTCATACTCTTCCTAAGTCGACTAACATGGAACACTGGATGAATCCAACTATCGTCTAGAAGTTGCAGTTCATAAGCCCACAAACCAACTTTCTTGGTGATTGGAAAAGGACTGCAATATCTAGGTGACAACTTGCCACATTGACCAATCTTGAACTTTTTCGAACTTTCAAGAATACGAAGATAAGCTTGATCGCCAACCTAAAAAGTAACATCTCTTCACTTCGGATCGGCATAAGCCTTTGCACGATCTTGAGCTTTCTTTAAGTTTTCTTTAGCTAACTTAAGTTTAAAGTTCATGTCTTGAAGGAATTCTTGAGCTGCTCGAACTCGTTCATTTTGAAGTCCCACTGCATATGGAGACCTAGGTTGGAACCCATACATCAACATGAATGGACTAAATTCAATTGATAAATTCTTGGCACTATTATAGGAAAACTTAGCTAAAGGAAGATAATCTTCCCAATCAGTCTGTTTGGAAGTTGTCACGAGGAAGGAGATAAGGAAGAGAGCTTACACACACACTCTTACTCTCAAGGAGAAGCACACACACAGATTGAGGCAAGGAAGAATGATCTTCTTCTTCTTCTTCTTCTTCTATTACATAAAAGGAATGTACAAGAATGACCTAAAAACAAGAATACAACCAGTGCAATATATAAAGACCAGTACATAAGGAAAAACCTAATGTCCGCGAATGAGTGAGCTGGCAAGAAACAAATGTGCCATCACTCTCGGTAGATAAATCTAATAAAGCTCAATGAAGTATCCCTGACATATACCGGCGTGACCACTATACATGTCAGAGAAACGAAAAACTGGTACGTGTCATCCTGGATCATCACATGTTGAGCTTGATATCTCAACACTCCCCCTCAAGCTCAATGCCATATCCTGTAATCGAAGCATCTTTCGAAACTTCTTCAACTTCTCAACTCCAAGTGCTTTCGTGAAAATATCAGCAACCTGCTCATTTGTTCTCACATAAACAAGATCAATATCACCTGCTAATACGTTCTCTCTGATGAAGTGATAATGTACCTCGATATGCTTTGTTCTAGCATGGAAAACAGGGTTCCGTGCTAACTGTATGCTGCTAAGATTATCACAATAGATAGTGATAGGCTTTTGCACTTCCACACCTAAATCTGCAAGTAACATGTCCAACCATGATGCCTCACATGCTTCCATTGCAGCACCTCTATATTGAGCCTCTGTACTCGACAAAGCAACAGTGGGTTGCTTCTTACTGCTCCATGTAATAGCTGCACCTCCAAGTGAGAAAAGAAAGCCACCAGTAGATCTTCTATCTGGAGTACTACCAGCCCAATCCATGAACCTACAAATCTACACCAGCTTCATAAAACAATGCATAATCCAAAGTAGCACTCACATAACGTAGAGTGTGCCTCAGAGCATCCAAATGTGGCTTCTTGGGAACCTACATAAACTGACTTTCAAGTCCAACAGTATAACTTAGATCAGGCCTTGTAATTGTGAGATATATAAGACTTCCCACAATTTTCCTGTACATAGTAGCATTTTCCAATGCTTCACCTGATGTAGTATCCAATTTCAAATTCTGATCTAATGGCATAGAAATTGGCTTACAATCAGCCATACCATACTTTTGCAGCATATTCAAGGCATATTGCCTTTGCGACATCCATATACATGTTTCTGTATGTATAAACTCAATGCCCAAGAAATAGCGCAGCACACCAAGATCTTTCATGTCGAATTCCTGCATAAGAAGTTTCTTTACCTCTTTGATGCTTTCTTCATTATCACCACCTACAATCAGGTCATCAACATAAATAGCCACAATAGTGATGCCATCATCAGCCTTCCTTGCATATAGTGAGTGATCTGCATCACACATAGAGAACCCAATGCTGGTTAAGTAATCAACAATCCTTGCATGCCATGCACGAGGGGCTTGCTTCAGGCCATACAAAGCCTTTTGCAACCTGCAAACATATTCTGGATGCTTTGAATCTTCATATCCTTGTGGCTGGTCCATATATACTTCTTCCTGTAACTCACCATGTAGGAAAGCATTCTTCACATCCATCTGAT
Source organism: Ceratopteris richardii (assembly GCA_020310875.1). Classification (NCBI taxonomy): domain Eukaryota; kingdom Viridiplantae; phylum Streptophyta; class Polypodiopsida; order Polypodiales; family Pteridaceae; genus Ceratopteris; species Ceratopteris richardii. Next base: position 37,161,621 of record CM035442.1, on the reverse strand, counting down.
GCAAAGTCCATCCTTTTGCTGTAGCTAATGCAACAAGTGTTCTAATAGTAGACATTTTAGCTACAGGGCTGAATGTTTCCTCATAATCAATGCCATATGTATGTGCATAACCTTTAGCTACCAATCGTGCTTTATACCTGCTTATGCTACCATCAGCATTATGCTTTACCTTGTAAACCCATTTGCAGCCTATGGATCTCTTTCCTTGCGGCAATGGAACCAGCTTCCATGTATCATTTCCATAAAGTGCAGCCATCTCCTCATCCATAGCTTTTTCCCAATCTGCATTACCAATTGAATCTTCAAAACAAGAAGGTTCAGCATCTTGTATTACCTTTGTCATGTAGGCACAATGGCGAGCCATGTAACTATCATGTCAATGATTGCACTGAATTACGCATCCTCCCAGATCTTCTTGGTCTTGGGTCACTTCTTCTTGTATCATCACAGAGGAGTCTTCACAGAGGGCAATCCTGGAGTCTTCACAGAGGGCAATCCAAGTTCACAGAGGGCAATCCAAGTTCCTGGAGCCCTTCTTACTCCTGGAGTCTTCACAGAGGGCAATCCAAGTTCCTCATCAAGACTCTTTTCTGAACCGCTTGAATCTCCATCAACGTCTTCAAAACCTGCACCTGTTTTACTACCAGCAGAAAGCTTTTCTTTACCTTTCTTGGATGTATTTGATGAATTTGTTGGACTGAAATTTCCACGCAATCTTCCACTCCATGGATTTGAGTTGGAACTATTGCTTGGTGATGCATCCGGTCCACTCAAAACTTGAGATTTTGCACTAGATTTTTCAGCATTTTCTTTGTCATTTGGTTCAAGATTCAGTCCTTCTTTGGCATCTGCATAGAAGCTTGACATTTCATCAAATACCACATCTCTACTCACCTTTACCTGTCGTGTGAGTGGGTTCTAACATTTGTACCCCTTTTGCTCAAGGGAATATCCAATGAAGACACATTTTTCTGCTTTCGGATCAAGCTTCGTCCTCAACTCATCTGGAACATGTACATATGCAATACAGCCAAAAACTTTCAGATGTGATACGTTTGGCTTTTTACCTGTAAACTTCTCTTCAGGTGTAACTTGATGTACAGTAGCAGTCGGAGTTCTGTTCATGATGTATACAGCAGTATGCACAGCTTCTGCCCAATAATAATGAGGCATATTCTTCTCAGCCATCAAGGCTCTTGCTATTTCTGCAATATGTCTATTTTTGCGTTCAGCAACACCATTCTGTTGTGGTGTGTACCTGCATGAAAACTGACGCCGAATTCCATGATTTTTTAGAAAACTGTTGAACTCATTTGACATGTATTCACCTCCTCCATCAGATCTTAATGTTTGAATGTACTTCCCTATCTGCTTTTCCACCATAACTTTAAAATTCTAGAAGTGAGTAAACACCTCGCTCTTCTCTTTCATGAAATATACCCATACTTTGCGTGTATGGTCATCAATGAAAGTAACATAAAACCTGCAACCGCCCATAGATGTGGTCTTTGCTAGACCCCAAACATCTGTATGTACTACTTCTAGTACATTCTCACTAAAATGCTTGTCATGTGGAAATGATGCTCTTGATTGTTTACCAAATTGACATGCTGCACATACCTTTTGCATTTCTGCAACTTTGAAATTTGGTAGTCCATGGACAATCTCCTTTGACTGCATCAGCTTCAGCCTTTGCAAGTTTGCATGTCCAATCCGTTTGTGCCATATCTCTATATCTGCAATAACTCCTGCACCTTTCGCAAACATGGCTGCATTCATTTCAGGAATCTTCACATTTAAGGTGAACATCCTACCCACTTTGTTTCCTTTGGCAACCAATCGTCCATCCTGCTTGTACTCTTCTACATATAATCCATCAGCATTGAACCTGACTTGTAATCCCTGGTCAACCATTTGTCCAACAGAAACCAGATTCTTTGTTATATTTGGAACATGCAGCACATCAGCGAGATGTTTTACCTTTCCGTCCTCCATAGACAATGCTATGTTTCCTGTATGCTCAATAGGATGCGATGTGTCATCACCTGTTTCAACATATCCAAGAACTGGCATTTTCTGCAAACTACTAAACCATTCTGCATGACTGGTCATGTGATTTGAAGCACCTGAATCAACATACCAGACATTATCATTCGATTTTGAAACACCAGCAGACATTGTATTCATCATGTGATGTTGAACCATAAACAGCTTCTCAGAATCATCTACACTTGTGGATGCATAGTTGTTTTGCTGCATTTTGTTATTTTGATTCTTTAACCTGCAATCACGTTCAAAGTGTCCAGGTTTACCATAATTCCAGCATCCTTTACTATCATTACCTGAATCATTTCTTTGGAAATTTCTGCGACCTCTTTGGCTTCCCCTACCTCGAAACTGTCCTCTTCCTCCTGCATGATTCTGTTGTTGACCTTGGTCTTGGTTACTGTTTCCTCTTCCACTTCCAAAACCTCTACCTCTGCCTCTTCCTCTGCCAGAGTAGAATACCTGCTCAGAACTGGGATTTCCTTGGGAGTTTGAATCCTCACCAAGATTCTTTTCTTCAATGATCAACATAGAGACCAAATCAGCAAAATTCGGAATATTTTCCCTGGTCTGTATAGAAGTTCTGAACTGCTTATATGCAGCTCCTAAACCACGAAGGCACACTTCCACCTTATCATCATCATCTACATTCACGCCAATAGATGCAAGTGACTCACATATGCTTTTGATTTTTAGAGTGTAGTCACTTACCGACATGCTCTTTTTCTCCAATGTATGCAGCTCGTTCTTGAGTTGCAATTTCCGTGCCTTTGTATTGGTCTCGTACAAAGTGACCAAACTGTTCCAAGCCTCTTTTGGAGTCTTGGCATCCTGTATGTGTCCAATCATGCTATCCTGTATGCTAACAGATAGCCAATACATTACCTTTCGTGCTCCTTGATTCCATTCCTCATATGCTCTTAACTGTTCTGCAGTCCGATTCCTTTCTGGTAACTGCGGAGCATTTTCATTCTCTCCTTCGATGTACTTCCAGTAGCCTTTTCCCATCAGGAAATTCGTCATTCTGAATCTCCAAGCATGGAAGTTGTTCTTGTCCAACTTATCGCTCATAAGCTGACTCATTCCATCTACGTTTGCCATTTTTGCAACAATTCACAACACTGCAACACACTACAAGCAGCACTTCTGCTTGAACACTGTCGCACTATGACGTGACAGTTCGATCTCAGAAAAACACATTTTTCATGTATCAACAGTACACGGAATCGCTTGAAATTCTGAATCTGGAATATATGAGTGTCGCCGAACACAACGCAAGTTACAGTTCCTGAAACTGACCTGGATTTTTTGTGGGCCCCACCTTGCAGGCTCGAAACGGAGGTCGAGATGGCTCCGAAACTTCGATCTGACAAAAACAAGTGACCCTAAAGGGATAACTCCCGAAAATATTTTGCGGTCTTCTACCTTTACGGCGATTTTCATAGCAAACGGAGGCCGTTTGTGAAATCGCGTTTTCTCAAGTGATACATGTCATCCTCGATCATCACATGTTGAGCTTGATATCTCAACATTCCCCCTCAAGATCAACATTATGTCTTGTAATCCAAGCATCTTCCGAAACGTTTTTAGCTTCTTCCCTCCAAGTGCTTTAAGTATCAGCAATCTTCTCATCTCCCCTCACATAAACAAGATCAATATCACCTAGTAATAACTTCTCTCTTATGAGTGATAATGTGCCTCGATATGCTTTATTTTGGCATGAAAAATAGGATTTCATGTTAACGAGATGTTGCTAAGATTATCACAATAAATGATGATAGGATTTTGCACTTCCAAACCTAAATCTGCAAGTAGCATCCCTAGCCATGAAGCTTTGCATGCTGCCATTCTAGCACCTCTATACTCAACCTCTGTACTCGGCAAAGCAACAATGGGTTGCTTTTTACCATAGCATGTAACAATGGCACTCCCAAGTGGGAATAGAAAGCCATTGCAGATCTTCCATTTGGAATACTACCATCTCAATCTACATCCGTGTATCCATGAACCTTCAGTTCTACACTAGCATAAAACAATGCATAATCCAAAGTAGCAATCACATAACGTAGAGTGCATCACCACCTACAATCAATTCATCAATATAAATTGCCACAATCCTGATGCCATCATCACCCTTTCTTGCATATAATGAGTGATCTACATCACACGTACAAAATCCAATGGTGGTTAAATAATCAGCAATCCTTGCATGCCAAGCACGAGGGGCTTGTTTTAAGACCATATAAATCCCTTTGCAACCTATAAACATAGTCTAAGTACTTTTAATCCTCATATCCTTGTGGTTGGTCCATGTATACTTCCTCCTATAACTCACCGTGCAAGAAAGTATTCTTCACATCCATCTGATGCAAAATCCATCCTTCTGTTGTAGCCAATGCAACAAGTGCTCTGCCAGTAGCCATTTTAGCTATATGGTTGAATGTTTCTTCATAATAAATACCATATGTCTATGCATATCCTTTTGCTACCAATCATGCTTTATACCTACTTATGCTAACATTAGCATTGTGCTCCACCTTGTAAACCCACTTGCAGACTATGTGTTTCTTTCCTTGTGGCAATGGAATGAGCTTCCATGTTTCATTTCCATACAATGAAACCATTTCCTAATCCATAGCTTTCTCCCAATCTGCATTTCCAATTGCATCTTCAAAACAAGAAGATTCAATATCTTGTATTACCTTTTTCATGTAAGCACAATGATGAACCATGTATCTATCTATATTAACCACTGAGTTTTTATGCATCCTTCTAGATCTTCTTGGACTTGGGTCACGTCTTCTTGTTGTATCATCTACATATGCATTTCTTACTCATGGAGTCTTCACAAAGGGCAATCTAAGTTCCTCATCAAGGCTCTTTTCTAAACTGCTTGATTCTCCATCAATGTCTTCAAAACTTGTACATGTTTTATTACCAACATAAACCTTTTCTTTATCTTTCTTGGACATAGTTAATGAATTTGCTGGATTGAAATTTCCACACAATCTTCCACTCCATGGGTTTGAGTTAGAACTATTACTTGGATGAAACATTTGGTCCACTTAGAGCTTGAGATCCTACACTTTAGTCTTTAGCATTTCCTTTTTCATTTGAGTCAAGATTAAGTCCTTCTTTGGCATTTGCATAGAAGCTTGAAATTCCATCAACACCAAATGTCTACTTAGCTTCACTTGTGCCCAACCTTTGCTCTATCTTTCCCTTTACTTCATTAATTCAACTTTGAAAGTTACCCACATCAGCTTGGATTTCTCTAGCCATAAACATATCTGCTTGGATATCGTTTATTTTTCTTCTAAACCAGCTAGTTCTTGATGTATTTCTACCTCGTGCATTTCCTCTTTCCTCTTATATGTTGTCTATTATTTTTACCCCTTCAACTAGCATATAGTCTATTTTTTGCCTAAGTGCATCTATTTGCATGTTAGTACTATTAAAAGAATGATCCTCCATTGAATACTTTTGAATAAAAGAACAACATAGTGTCCTTTCCTAATTAAAAAGAGTGATAGATGCAAATAAGATAGATTAGTTCCCCTTATGATTTTTCCAAAGATCTGACCTTGTCATAGATCAATTCAAGCTGCATTTGGATGAGTTGCAGCTCCTTTTGATCTTACACTATCCTCCTTGAAGCACTACGAACCAAGCACCATGAACCTCAAAGCTTTGACTTAAAATGGATATGAAATGAAGCTTCAAGCCTGCCTTGGAGTGTCTTCTCATAGGTCTTCTTGCTTGAAGATGATACAAAAAACCTCTTCAAAGATGGTAGGGTAGATCACCTTCCAAGATCTAAGAGATTTCTTGAATATATGGTTGGGAAGAGGCTTCAAATTGCTCTTCAATAAGCTCATTTAATCTCTCACTTTGGTTGAATGTGTAGAGAATTGAGTTCGAGAGAAGAGACATTGAGAAAAATAAATGGGAGAGCTTCATGTACTATCAAATTATCCCATAAACAATGCTTATGGGCTACAAAAGAGAAGGGGGGTTCTCCACAATTCCTTCAACAACACGACAAGACTAGAAAAACTCTCGCCAGTTGGGGGTGCCCTCTTGCCTTGCTTCAAGGGAGGGTCCTATGGACCCTCCTCTAGCCCTCAAGAGGGAGGCCAATGCCTTTAGCTGGCATTCACACTCAAGTCTTTTGTAGAGAGAGGTCAACTGAGAGAAGATATTTGCACTATTCACCTCCCAAAAGCTTCGAACAACTTCCTCTTCATGCACACACCTCCCAGCAAGGGATTTGAATGGATCTATCCCCTGCATGAAAATCAAGAGACAGAGAGCATATATGGTTCGTAAAAATCCATGTCTTTGATTCCCAATGTTGAGTGCTCTTCAAGTGCATAGTTTCCACCAAGTGAGAGTAAGAATATGTATCCACCCATCCAACTCCATTCATATATATACCACCTCAATGTGCTTTGTGTGAGCATGGAACATAGGGCTCCTCTAAACTGCCAATTGACAGTGGCAAAAGACTGGCCAACACCCAAATCAACCAAAAGGCACTTGATCAACACACAATTAACAATCGCTCTAAAAGTTGCCCTATATTTAGCCTCACAACTAGAAATGGCCATAGTATGCTACTTCTTGCTCAACCAAGATCTGTATGAGCTACCAATCTTTGCAAAAACCAGTGGTGGACACATGAGTGTCATAGAACCAACCCAACTTGAGTAAGAAAAAGCATGTAAATTTGGAGGTAATGATCCCCCCTTGGGATAAAACAATCCAAGTAGCCAAGTACCACTTAAGTAGCAAAATATGTGCTTAACCACTTGCCAATGCTTAACACCTAGGCAATGCATAAACATGCTCATCTTAGAGACAATAAGCTAGATATCAAGCAGAGTTATGCATAAGTAAATCAAGTAGGCATGTATCTTTTCATACCAAGCATGTGGTGCTTGCTTCAAACCATATAATGCCTTTTTCAACTTGAACACGTTTTTTCATGCCCTTTCTGTACAAAACCACAGGATTGAAATACATACACTTCTTCATGTAATTCACCATTGATAAATGCAATTTTAATGTGCAACTAATGGATATTCCAAACATGATGATATGAAAGTGCACAAATGCTATGAATAGTGATGATTTGGCATGTGGGAATCAATAGCTCTCTCTTGAGCATAAGCTTTGGCAACAAGCCTTGCCTTATACATGTCAACTTTTCCATCACGATTACTTTTCAGCTTGTATACCCATTAAGTGTCAATGGCCTTTTTTCCTCAAGGCAAAGCACATAAAGTCCAAGTACCATATTTCTTCACAATAACATCATATTTTGATTGCGTTGCAGCCATCCAATTTTTTGAATTTTGTGTCATCAAAAGAAATGGGATCATTCTAATCACAAAGAGTAGAAGCAGGCATTGCTTAGAAACTTGATGCAAAGGAAGCACTTTGAGAGCTTGAACAAGTATGATATGACAAAGGTGCATCTAATTTGTGATCTCTCAAAGTCTACACCAACCATTTAGGTGTATTGTTTGCCTCCTCTATATCAACCCTCTCATCAAGAAGTGCATCATGTAAATTTACATCACAAATGGAATGAGCTCATCATTATTTGAAACATGTAAAGGTTGAGAAATTGCCTCATTTGGACTAGCATTTGACTTTCCACCAGTAAAAAGAGGCAACAAAATGTCATACACATCTTTAGAGCTAAGTGATGTCTCCTTGATACATGAAAGTAATGGTTGAATTGCATCTTCCACAAAAAAAGCATCACAGCTAACCAAAATGCATTTAATCTATGGACGACACAGACGATATCCTTTGCTTCCGGACTTATACCCAACAAAAATACATTTCACTGCTTTATCACCAATTTTTTGTGTTGTTGTTCAAGCACTAATGCATATGCTAGACAACCAAAGACACACAAATGAGAAAACGATGGCTTGCAACCATGTTGAGTCTCATATGGAGTGATCGATTGCAGTGCTTTGGTGCGACACCTGTTAAAGAAATATGTTGCACACATAGAACCCTCAAGCCAGAAGCTATGTGCTAAAGCTCGACTTTTGACCATACACCTCACCATTTCCATGAGAGGCCTATTTTTTTCTTTCTACAGATCCATTTTGTTGAGGTGTATACGACATTGTACACTGATGTTTTATCCCACACTCAGCCAAAAATGCATTAAAATAAGAAGACATGTATTCCCCCTTGAATCAAAATGGAAGGTGCCCAATTTACATGATAACAAATTTTGAGCCATAACTAGGAACTATTTGAAGCATAAACACTTCAAACTTTGCTTTCAATGGATACACCCATGCATGCCTCAAGAAATCATTAATAAAAGTCATGAAGTACAAGTATTCCCAAATGAAGGTGTCTGCATTGGACCATAGACATCACTATGAACAAGTTGCAATTTACGAGCAACTCGAACTGAAACATCTTTTGGGAAGGAGGAACGCTTTATTTTGCCCAAAATATAGCCTTCACAGACATGTTTACAAGGTGCCTCAATTTTGGTTAGAGAGGACACCATTTCATATTTCTAGAGGGGAAGCAAACTAGAAAAAATCAAATGAGCAAAGTGTGCATGCCAAAGCTTTGCATATGAGATAGCCTAAGAATCTTGAATTGCACATGCTCAATCCTTCACAAATTTCACATTTTATATGAGCTTTTACAACCCATGACATAAAATGCCAAAAGAAGTAATAACATCACCATTTAAGAGATCCTAAAATGTATGTAAGTTATCAACAAATTTGACAACAAAGCCAATCTTGGCTAATATTAAAATTGACAACAAATTTTTCTTGATCCTTGGCACATATAAAGCAAATGATAATGTGAAAGAGCTACCATCAATATTAGTGAGAATGATCTTCCCAACTCCCATTATAGGATGAGAGGAGTTGTTAGCACATGTGATAGTATTACATGTAGGGGTAGGCTCAAGTCAACTAAAGAAATTGTGCTATGAGATAATATGTTTGGTTTCCCCACTATCAAAGTACTAAACATCTAAGTCTACTCTAGACATACAATGCTCATGAGAAGATGGGTCCTAGCTACAAAGCTACAAATTGTAGTAAATGCCCATTCTTCATTTTGAACAAGATGAGTAGACTCAATTTTAGATGTAGAGGCCTCTCCAACAACCATTCCAACCTTTCTTGCAGGATCTTACGTATACGAGTACACAAAGACTATAAAATTTGAAAACCCATAGAAAAACAGAGTTGCATAGTGGATGAGACAATACATAGTATTGGGTGCAATCTCCCCCCACCTGTCATGAGGAAGGAGATAAGGAAGAGAGCTCACACACACTCACTCACAATCAAAGAGGAGCACACACACAGATTGAGGCAAGAAAAAAATTATCTTCTTCTTCTTCTTGTTGTTCTTCTATTACATAAAAGGAATGTACAAGAATGACCTAAAACAACAATACAACTAGTGCAATATATAAAGAATAGTACATAAGGAAAATCCTATCAAAAGTTCCATCACTCTCGGTAGATAAATCTAGTAAGGCTCAATGAAGTATCCCTCACATATTCCCGCATGACCACTATACATGCAGAGAAATGAAAAAGTGATACATGTCATCCTGGATCATCACATGTTGAGCTTGATATCTCAACACTCCCCCTCAAGCTCAACATCATGTCCTCTAATCCAAGCATCTTTCGAAACTTCTTCAGCTTCTTTGGTCCAAGTGCTTTGGTAAAAATATCGGCAACCTGATCATCTATCCTCACATAAACAAGATCAATATTAGCTGCTAATATCTTCTCTCTGATGAAGTGATAATGTACCTCGATATGCTTTGTTCTAGCATGAAAAACAGGATTTCTTGCTAATTGAATGCTGCTAAGATTATCACAATAGATGGTGATAGGTTTTTGCACTTCCACATCTAAAGCTGCAAGTAGCATCTCTAGCCATGATGCCTCACATGCTACCATTGTAGCACCTCTATACTGGACAAAGCAATAGTGGGTTTCTTCTTACTAGCTCATGTAATAGTTGCACTCCCAAGTGAGAATAGAATGCCACTAGTAGATCTTGTATATGGAATGCTACCAACCCAATCTGCATCAGTGTATCCATGAACCTGCAAATCTATACCAACTTCATAAAACAATGCATAATCCAAAGTAGCACTCACATAACATAGAGTGCGCCTTAGAGCATATACATCTGGCTTCCTGAGAACTTGAATAAATTGACTTTCAAGTCCAACAATGTAACTTAGATTAGGCCTTACAATTGTGAGATATATCAGATTTCCCACAATTTTCCTGTACATAGTAGCATTTTCCAGTGCTTCACCTGATTTAGTATCCAACTTCAAATTATGAATTAATGGCATATAAATTTTCTTACAATCATCCATACCATACTTTTGCAACATACTCAAGGCATATTGCCTTTGTGACATCCATATAATTGTTTTTGTATGTATAAACTCAATGCCCAAGAAATAGTGCAACACATCGAGATCTTTCATGTCAAATTCTTGCATAAGAAGCTGCTTTACCTCTTTAATGCTTGCTTCATTGTCACCTCCTACAATCAAGTCATCAACATAAATATCCACAATTGTGATGCCATCATCACCCTTCCTTGCATTTAATGAATGATCTGCATCACACATAGAAAATTCAATGGCGGTTAAGTAGTCAGCAATCCTTGCATGCGAAGCACGAGGGGCTTTTTAAGTCCATACAAAGCCTTTTGCAATTTGTAAACATATTCTCAGTGCTTTGAGTCTTCATATCATTGTGGCTAGTCCATGTATACTTCTTCTTGTAACTCACCATGTAGGAAAGCATTCTTCACATACATCTAATGCAAAGTCCATCCTTTTGTTGTAGCTAATGAACAAGTGTTTTGACAGTATACATTTTAGCTACAGGGCTCAATGTTTCTTCATAATCAATGCCATAAGTTTGTGCATATCTTTTGCTACCAACCATGCTCTGTACTTGCTTATGCTACCATCAACATTGTGCTTTACCTTGTAAACCCACTTGCAGCCTATGAGTTTCTTTCCTTATGGCAATGGAACCAACTTCCATGTGTCGTTTCCATAAAGTGTAGCAATCTCTTCATCCATCGCTTTTTTCCAATTTGCATTTCCAATTACATCTTCAAAACAAGAGGGTTCAACATCTTGTATTACCTTTGTCATGTAGGCACAATGATGACCATGTAACTGTCATATGTCAATCGTTGCACTGAATTCCACATCCTCCCAGATCTTCTTGGTCCTGGGTCACTTCTCCTTGTATCATCTGCATGTGGCTTTATTACTCCTAGAGTCTTCACAGAGGGCGATCCAAGTTCCTCATCAAGGCTCTTTTATGAACCACTTGAATCTCCATCGATGTCTTCAAAACCTATAGATGTTTTACTACCAATAGAAAGCTTCTCTTTACCTTTCTTGGATGTATTTGATGAATTTTTTGGACTAAAATTTCCATGCAATCTTCCACTCCACGGAATCTAGAACATGTACATATCCAATACAACCAAAAACTTTAATATGTAATAAGTTTGGCTTTTTATCGGTGAACTTCTCTTTAGGTGCAACTTGATGCATAGTAGTAGTCAGAATTCTGTTCATGATGTATACAGCAGTGTGCACAACACACTTCCACCTTATCATCATCATCTACATTTACACAAATAGATGCAAGTGACTCACATATACTTTTGATTTTCAGGGTGTAGTCACTTATCGACATGCCCTTTTTCTCCAATGCATGCAACTCGTTCTTGAGTTGCAATTTCTGTGCCTTTGTATTGGTCTTATAAAATGTGATCAAACTGTTCCAAGCCTCTTTCAGAGTCTTGGCATCCTGTATGCTCCCAATCATGCTATCTTGTATGCTAATAGATAGCCAATACATTACCTTTCCTGCTCCTTGATTCCATTCCTCATATGCTTTTAAGTGGTCCGTAGTCCGATTCCTCTCTGGTAACTGTGGAGCATTTTCATTCTCTCCTTTGATCTACTTCCATTAGCCTTTTCCCATCAAGAAATTCATCATTCTGAATCTCCAAGCATGGAAGTTATTCTTATCCAGCTTTTCACTTGTGCAGACCGTTTTGAATGGTCTTCCTGATTCATATCAAAGTTTTGCTTCTACTCTTCGGTTGATGATGAAAGGCAATCCAAATGACTTGTCATTTGAGGAGTTAGTCTCTCTTCTGTTGCAGGAAGGTTAGTCCAGGTAGAACAGGTCCATTATGTGTGTTGCAGATCAAGCTTTCTTGGCTAATCAGAAGGACAAAGGAAAATGGAGCTCTTCAACTAGTACGTAGAAATCTGCTAATTCTACACAATCGAAGAGGGAAGACAAAGATGAAAAGAAATCATAAAAGCAGAAATTGTTTTGCAAGTACTGTAAAGGAAATGATCATATAATAAAGAACTGTCCCAAACTAGCTGCTAAAGAGGCAAAGAAGAAAGAGGTTGGAATGGTTGTTGCAGAGGCCTCTACACCAAAAATAGAGTCTGCTAATCTTGTGTAGGAAGAAGAATGGGGGTTTACTACTGTTTGCAGTTTTGACCCATCTTCTCATGAGTAGTGCATGTCTGCAGTAAGCTTAGATGTTTGGTACTTTGACAGTGAGGCGACCAAACATATTACCTCGCAGTGCGATTTCTTCTCTTCACTAGAGTCTACCCCTATAGGGAATACTGTTACATGCACCAACAACTCCTCTTATCCTATTATGGGAGTTGGTAATATCATTTTGACTACTACTGATGGCCGTTCTTTCACTTTGTCAGATGCTTTGTTTGTGCTAGGGATCAAGAAAAAATTGTTATCAGTTTCTACATTAGCCAAGATTGGCTTGGTTGTGAAATTTGTTGATGATAGATGTACGATTCATGATCTGTCAAATGGTGATGTGATCAATCCTTCTAGCATTTTATGTCATGGGTTGTATAAGCTCATAGACTATGAAAGATCTGTAAATGATTTGGCATGTGCAGTACATGATTCTCAAGCTATGTCAGATGCAAAGCATTGGCATGCACGCTTTGGTCATCTGAATTTTGCTAGTTTGCTATGCGTGCAGAAATCTGAAATAGTGTCCTCTTTGCCAAAACTTGAGACACCCAGAAAACACGTTTGTGAAGGCTGTATTTTGGGCAAAATGCAGCATTCTTCCTTTCCAAAAGATGGTTCAGTTCGGGCTAGTCAGAAATTGCAACTTGTACATAGTGATGTCTGTGGTCCTATGCAGACACCTTCTTTTGGAAATTATCTTTACTTCATGACTTTCATCGATGATTTTTCTAGGCATGCATGGCTATATCCATTGAAGGCAAAGTCCGAAGTGTTCATGTGCTTCAAACAATTTTTGGTTTTGGCTGAAAATTTGTCAGCATGTAAAATGGGCACCCTCTGTTCTAATCGAGGGGGGGGAATATATGTCTTCTGATTTTAATGCATTTCTGGCTGACGTGGGATAAAAAACGAGTGTACAATGCCTTATACACCTCAATAGAATGGAGTCTTTGAACGAAAGAACAGGTCACTCATGAAGATGGCGAGGTGTATGATCAAGAGACAGGCTTTACCACATAGTTTCTGGCTTGAGGTTGTCATGTGTGCAGCATATGTACTTAATAGGTGCCCCACTAGAGCTCTCCATTCTATCACTCCATATGAGGCTTGGCATGATCACAAGCCATCTGTTGCTCATCTGCGTGTTTTTGGTTGTTTGGCATATGCATTAGTGCATGAACAACATCGCAGAAAATTGGATGATAAAGCAGTAAAATGTATTTTTGTTGGGTACAGTTCTGAAAGTAAAGGCTATCGTATGTATCATCCACAACACATTCTGATTAGCCATGATGTTGTTTTTGTGGAAGATGCTATTCAACCATTGCTTTCATGTACTAAGGAGACATCTGTTAGCTCCAAAGACATGTATGATACTTTGCTTCCTCTTTTTATAGGTGGACAATCTAGTGCTAGTCCTAATGAGGCAACTTCTCAGCCTTTGTAGGTTTCATGTGATGATGCAGATCATCCCATTTCTGATGCAAATTTACATGATGCACTTGTTGATGAGAGAGCTGGCATTGAGGAGGCAAAAACTATGCCAAAATGGCTGGTGCAGACTTTGCGTGACAGCAAATTAGGTGCACCTCTCTCATATCGTACTCGATCATGCTCTCATAATTCCTCTTTTGCATCAGATTGCCATGCTATGGCTGCATCTAGTCTCTCTGATGAGAATGAGCATGTTTCATTTGAGGAAGCACAAAATTCAAAAATTGCATGATTGCTATGCAACGTGAATATGATGTTATAATGAAGAATGGTACTTGGTCTTTATGTGACTTGCCTCCTAGCAAGAAGGCCATTGGCACTAAGTGGGTTTACAAGCTGAAGTATAAGCCTGATGCAACAGTTGACAGGTATAAGGCTAGGCTTGTTGCAAAGGGTTATGCACAGGAAAGAGGCATTGATTTTGATGAGACCTTTGCACCTACATGCCATATGACTACTGTTCGGAGCATCTGTGCACTTTTGGCCCATCATGGTTGGAATGTACATCAGTTGGACATTAAAACTGCATTTCTAAATGGTGACTTGCATGAAGAAGTGTATGCTTTTCAGCCCCGTGGCTTTGTGCAAAAAGGGCATGAAAACCAGATGTGCAGGTTAAAGAAGGCATTATATGGTTTAAACCAAGAACCACGTGCTTGGTATGAGAAGATACATGCCTATCTGATTGCACGTGGTTTTGAAAACAGTCCAACTGAAAGCACCTTATATGTTAAGCGTGCTCATGATGTGCTTCTGATCATTGTTGTCTATGTTGATGACTGCTCACTCGTCCTATTGAGAAGCATATTGCTGATTTTAAGGCTGATTTGCATGCCTCATTTGAGATGTCTGATTTGGGGCATTTGCATCACTATTTGGGCATTCAGCTTATGCAAGTTGATGGTGGAATGCGTCAAACAAAATATATTGACACATTATTGCAGCATTTTGGCCTTGAAGACTGTAAGCCTATTGCCAATCCTATGGAGACAGGCTTAAGTCTTCATGATGTTGGCGATGCGTTTGATGCTGTCCTCTATCAGCAGGCTATTAGATGCCTGAATTACTTATGCATTACTCGGCCAGATATTCAGTTTGTTGTCTCACAAATGAACAGGTTTATGCATTTCCCAAGAGTCAAGCATTTGTAGGCGGTTAAATGCATCTTTTGCTACTTGAGTGGTACTCGGCTACTTGGTTTGTTTTATCCCAAGATGGGATCAGTACCGCCAGATTTACATGCTTTTTCTAACTCTGATTGGGTTGATTGCTATGACACTTGTGTGTCCACTAGTGGCTTTTGCTTCATGCTTGGTAGCTCATGTATATCTTGGTTGAGCAAGAAGCAGCCTACTGTGGCCACTTCCAGTTGTGAGGTTGAGTATAGGGCAACTTTCACACCGATTGTTGAGTGTGTATGGTTGAGATGCCTAATGGCTGATTTGGGTGTTGATCAATCTTTTGCCACCACCATCTTCACTGATAGTCAAAGCGCATTGGTAGTTGTGAGGAACCCTGTGTTCCATGCTCGCAGTAAGCACATTTACGTGCATTATCATTATGTCAAGGAGAGGTTCTCTACTGGGGAGATCAGTTTGGCATGTGTGCCCATGCAGGAGAACATTGCAAACCTTTTTATGAAGGCTCTGCCTAGGGAGAAGTTTGAAGCTTTCCGCAAAGCTTTGGTCTTATTTCCTTTTGTGGAGTGATTTCCACAAGCTTGGCACTTCCTTATACATGAGTGCCAGCTACTTGTTCACCGCATCACTCCTAGGGGGGATTTGTTGATATATTTAGGTAGTGATGTGTGTGAACACTCTAGGATCCCCAGGGCACTTTTTTCCCTCTTTCGAAGGTTTTTTTCCCCTGGCCTGTATATACGCCTATTTCCCTAATGGGCTACTTATCTTAATCTAACTCTAACAAAGCTCACAAAAATATTTTGACACCTTCTACCTTCACGCCAATTTTCATAGCAATTTGAGGTTGTTTGTGAATCATGCTTTCTCCATGCCTTCTTGCATACTCTTCACCATCGGCCTTCTCCACGAGCCCTCTATAGCCACACTAGCTTTGATGCCATGTCACGAGGAAGGAGATAAGGAAGAGAGCTCACACACACACTCACAATCAAAGAGGATCACACACACAGATTGAGGCAAGGAAGAATGATCTGCTTCTTCTTCTTCTTCTTCTTCTTCTTCTTCTTCTTCTATTACATAAAAGGAATGTACAAGAATTACCTAACAAAAATACGACTAGTGAAATATATAAAGAAAAGTACACAAGGAAAATCCTAATGTCCGCGAATGGGTGAGCTATCAAGAAAACACAAATGTGCCATCACTCTTGGTAGATAAATCTAGTAAGGCTCAATGAAGTATCCCTGACATATACTGACATGATCACTATACATGTCAGAGAAATCATAAAGTGATACGTGTGATCTTGGATCATCACATGTTGAGTTTGATATCTCAACATCACGCGCTCTATTCAACAAGTCTCTAGAGTATCCGTATTTATAGGTGTTCTTATTACGTAAAAAATAGAGATTACAATGAGGGCAACGCTTTGAAAAGCAGGTGTGAAAGTAAAAAGTTACTCTCTTTTATAGAGAGCCATATCTTTTATATACAAAAATCGTGATCTATAATGATCTGTATCATAAAATAGTCTTTCTAGAAAGAACCCTCTATGTGGGTCTTTATTTACAAAATATATAGAAAATATAATTTCTCTTATAAGTGTCTAGACACATCCGAAATGTCCACGCCCATCCATGCCTTCATGAACCTTCAAATGCTATATCAAATCACAAAAGACATTAATAACTCAATAAATTAAACTCCAAACTTCAACATTCCATAAGTGATAGCATGCCCCCATTTGAAAAAGAAATTGACCTCAATCGATAGAAATAAAATAGACGTGAATGGCCAATCATATGTCCCATCATGGAACAAAAATAAGTATGTTCCATGTAAAAACACATGTGTTGAAATGTATCTTGGAGGAGTTAAATTAGTGTGAATGTGAGTGATATATAGAAATTAAGTGATCATAATGAGGCATTAATGAAGTCTTATGGATCTATTTATTATCACATCTTTCACAAAGGGGCTTCTTCTTCTTCTATATACTCATGGAACCTACACATACCATGGAGGACTTTGATGAATCACCTCTACTCAATGTATCGCTCTAACAATAGTTGGAGCTCTTGCAGCATGAACTTTGAAGGTGCCTAAAACAAGATTCGAGAACATGACAAAATACTTCAAAATATGCATTTTGAGGAGGAGAACCTTGCAAGGGTGGAGAAGTCCGTTATTACTGCTCAAGCTGATGGCATGCATCCCAAGATTGACATCAAGAACTACCAATTTTCATGATTTGATGGTTGAAAGGATGGGGAACTTATTTTATCATGGTATCCTACTTTGATGATTTTTATTGAGATGAATCCTACTCGAAAAATGATAAAATGAAGTTTTCTACTAATTATTTAGTAGGGAAGGCCCAACTTTGATCCAAGCCAAGCTTTACAGACTCCAACCTACAACACTTATACAAAGTTATTTCTTTTGCTCATATGCAGAGAAGGAGGTTCAATCGATTACCAGGTCGATCAGTTTGCAAAACCGCATCAACAACGACATTTCTACAAGCCTAATTTTCCTTGATTATCAAACTTTTGTTCTTGTTTTCTTGATCATATACTTGTTTATGATAGGAATAAAATCGAACATTAATGCCTCATTATGATCACTTAATTTCTATATATCACTCACATTCACACTAATTTAACTCCTCCAAGATACATTTCAACACATGTAAAAATGGAGTAGAGTGACAATATTAGAAACTCCTAAATTCTCTCAAGGCTTGAAACTTAGGAACCCATGAATGATGTGTGTGCCACTCACCTCTAGAATGATCTAGTGCTGACATGTGGCCACCATGCAACACTCATTCACATTACCATTGAATACCTTAGGACATCCCCCAAGCTAGGGACCTTGGCTATGATCAATCCTTGTCCCACAAACACATGAGATGGTCTCTATAGACCAATATCTAACACTCTCTCTCCCTTCTAAAGATCATTGTCCTCAATGACCAATGAGGGAAAGTACTTGCGAACTAGAGCTTCTAATTCCCAAGTAGAATTTGTAAGTGGTAATCCTCTTCAAGATACTAGATACTCCTTGATGACATGATTTCTCAATCGTTTCCACCTCTATTCTAGTACTCTATCTATAGTATGGTATGTGCTATCACTTTCTTGCAAAGAAACAATACCTTCTATTAGATCATCCTCCCTAGAAATATACTTTCTAAGTTTACTAACATGAAACACTGGATGGACTCTATAATCTAGAGGAAGCTCTAATTGGTAAGCAACATCATTAAAATTCTTAACTATCTTCCAAGGTCCATAAAACCTTGATGAAAGCTTAGTACAATTCCATATGGATAGTGAATTAGATCTAGCTGGCACTTGAAGAAAAACTCTATCTCCTTCGTCAAAGAATCTAAGAGATCTCTTCCTGTCAATATATTCTTTTGCCCTATCAGTTGCTTGCTGCATCTTGGCTTCAGCTATTTCTAAAATTTCTTGGAGATTTGTTAGGACTTTCGAAGCACTGAGACATTTCTTTGTCATTCCTATGGTACTACGAGCAGTGGCATTCATTGTTCATGCCATAATTCATCTCAAAAGGTGACATTCCTATCATTGTATGAGGCATATTATTATAAGAAAGCTCTACTCATGGCAAATAATTGTCCCAACCTATCTTGCTCTTAGACACATATGCTCTCAATATGTCCTCTAGAATTTGATTGACCTTCTCGGTCTTACCATCTGTTTGTGGATGGTCACTGCTACTCATTTTTAATGACACTTTCATTTTTTCAAATACAAACTTCTAGAAGTTTCATATGAATATAACATCCCTATCTGAAACTATGGATGTTAGTGACCTGTGCAATTTGAAGACATGTTGGATAAATAGCTCTAGTACATGTGGAGCTTCTATCATCTCTTGTGTGGGTATGAAGTGAGCCATCTTGCTCAATCTATCTACCAATACTAGGATAGTATCCCACTTCCTTTGGGTAAACCCACTATGAAGTCCATGGATACACTCCCACTTGTGTTCTAGAATCTGTAAAGGATGTAAAAGAGTAGGTTTCTTAACGCTTTCTGCCTTGTTGACCTGACACATAAAGCATTGTTGAACATATGTGTGGATATCTCTAGCTAATCCAAGCCACCAAAATGTTCTTCTAACAAGTTGAATGATCTTTTCAACACTAGGATGCCCTACAAAAGGAACATCATGGTTATCATGTATGAATTTTCTTCTCAAATCCTGAAAATTTGGTATGCAAACCTTTTCTTTTTGTTTTAAGTATCCCATTATCCATTGAGAAATTGGAACATAGACTTGACTTCTTTGCTTTAGTAGGGGAAGAAACAACTAGAATTGCCTCGTCTTCTATAATAGAGTCATCATTGATGGCTCTAATGATCTCTAATAAGTGGGGATCTTAAACCTATGCTTCCTTTATTTCTTGAAGCAATGAACTTTCTAGAATTGTAAACCTCATTTGATACACTATCAATGATAATGCATCATCTACAACTTGCCTCTTCTATACAGGATTTTCATGTGAAACTCCTACATGAGCTCATCCCAACGAGCCTGTCTGTCTCGAAAGTCTAGCTGACTACAAAGTACTTGAGTGTATGGTGATCTGTGTATACCTTAAAGTTTACACCATAAAGATATTGTCTCTAGACTTTAAGAGCATGCACCCATGCACTATCCAATTGCATTGTGCACTACTCAACTTTTTGCTCTCAAAATTTATTGGCCTTCCATCTTGGCTCAAAATTGCCCTATGGCTATGCTGCTAGCATCTATCTCTGACTCAAACAGTTTTTGTGGATCTACCACTTTGAGTATTGGAGCCTCTAAACTAGCTTGGTTCAAAGTATCAAAACTCTCTTGTTGTTCTACAAATTTCATAAAAAATTTTCCAATGAAAAGATGTAAAATATCATTCATTGAAATCATGAAAGTAGTAGGTGCAACTAGTCAAAACAAATGGCATAACTAAATACTCATAATGCACAAAATGGGTCCTGAAAGGTGTTTTATGTACATCCTACTCCTAAGCTCTAATCTGGTGGTAACCACTTTTCAAATCCATCTTACTATATACAATTGTTCCACCTAGAGGATCAAGGAGATCATCTATCCTGGGCATGGGATACCTATGCTTGATGGTAATGTTATTGAGTGCTTTGTAGTCAATGCACATCCTATAAGATCCATCTTTCTTCTTTACTAGAAGAACTGGTACTACAAAGGGCGAATAGCTGGGTTTGATAAGCCCTTTGTCCATCTACTCGTCCATGACCTTGCTGAATTCATTCTCCTCCTGCAAGCTCATTCAAAATGGAAGTTGAGAAGTCAGACTCTCTCCTAGTACCGATTTGATTCTATGCTCAATGTTCCTGCAAGGAGGTAAACACAAAGGGAATTCTTTTAGAAACAAATCTTAGAATTATGCTCTTACTTTATCTAAAAGTACTTGAGCATTCCAACTAGAGTTTCCTTGACTACAATAATTCATCAATACACAAGATGAATACATGAAATACAGAAATTAAATATACTTACAATCAATCTTGAGGAACTTGGTTGCGGTCACCAACTGTGTCTCTTGGAGATCTCGCTCTCCATGGATCAGTAATCACCTCTCCTCACAGTCAACCTGGTAAACATGTGAAGCAAATTCTATGATTGGTCATTTCCTAGCATGTCACTTTTACTTAGGACTACATCATAATGGGGTAGTATTATTGTCTCAAAATCCAATCTGTCCCCATAAGACTGTATGTGAATGGGTAGACCTACTACTTGTCAGTCCCCTATCTCAGTACCCTTCCCATCAGCTAACTCCACTATGTAGGCATACTTTGACTATGCAGTGTCTAAGTGTAACCTTTTGAAAAGTCAAGGACTAATGACATATGTGTAGATCTAGTGTCAAGCAGGACCTTGACAAGTTGTCCTACCACAACTCAACTCATAACAATGAGTTCTATATCAGAAAACTGGTATCCTTTTTGTGCCATTAGCAAAAGCACATCTGACACAGAAGGTATCTTCTTCGTGACATTCATGTCCACCATAGGAGAGGACATCTAAGATGGGGAATCTACAAAATCCTTATTTGCATCACTCCCTTCCTGAGTGGGGTTGATGAATATGGTGGATGCTATCTTTTTGTTCTTAGGAAAGTCTTTAAAGCAATCTTGTCCTAAGCACCCATAGCATAACCCTTCTTTCATTTCCTTCTCTTTCTAGTGAGAGGTAAGGATGGATTTTTTATAAGCCTTGTCAACCAGAGCAGACACCTTTTTGTTGGCTCCTGAAACTATCTTGATCATGTGCACTTGCTTAGCCTCTTTTTGAGGATGTGCACTAGTCAAGATAGGAGTGCTAGTGGAAAAGGGCCGGCTCATCTTAGTCCATGAGGATCTTTGGCTTTGCAAGCCTATGCCCCTATGACCATCCTCATAGACTAGAGCCATCTCTATGGTCAATGCCAAAGAGTGAAACCTTTCCTTTTTTACTAAAGGTCGGCTGGTTCCTCTAAATCCCAAGAAGAACTTGTGAGCTTGGAGAAACTTTGGAAAAGACTCAGGTACTTTAAGAAGTAACTCCCTATACTTATCTGCATAGTCTTGAACTGTTTGGTTTTTCTAACTAATGAAAACCAAGTATCTAGTGCCTTGGACCTCTCATCTGGTGTCACAATATTAGTATAAAATAGGACTTTAAATTGTTCCCAAGTAGTGGGCTCTTTCTTTTTTTGTTCCATTTTATGCCACCACCTATGGGAAACGTCCATGAGGTTATGGGTATCTTGTTGTATCTTATGCCTATCATCCACAATATGGCATAGTAAGAAGCATTGCTCCCACTTGTTGAGCCACTGCTCAATAGCATCAACAATTCATGCACTAGTAGAGCCATGATACCGCATTGGCTTAAGGTCCTCAAGCTACCATCTAGCTTCTCTTACTAGTACAGTCTTGCTAGGAGCTTTTGGAGTCTGATGCTCACCTAGAGCATCAAACTCCATTCCTAGAAGGTCACTTTCTAGTACTACTTCTTCTTTCTTGGAGCTACATACATGCTCTAAGATATCATGAAGCTTACTTTCTAACTGGGAGATCCTAGCACTCATGGTCTCTATGGTATCTATAGAGTGGTCAACCATGTGTGTGTCATCCCAAAGTGAAGTATTTTGGCAGTTGAACTCTCCTTCTTAAGAGCTCAAAGATAATACCCTCATAGAAGAAAACCAAACTCTAGGCACCACACACAGTAGTCTACACAAAGGCTATAGAATATGTAGAAAAACATAGTCCATAGGGAGCACAAAGATAGATTATGTAGATGTTACAAATGTGCTCAAACTTACAATTTTTGGCTAACCAGGCCATTATATTTTTATTAAGGAACATATGAAGAAGTGTCCAACGGCCATTCGGACTTTCACATGGACACTAACAATAACAATCTCCCACTAAAGGCCAATATGGCCAAGGTGACTATGGGAGAAAAATAAAGAATGATAAAGAATACATGAATGTAAGTATACAAACTATACCTCCCATCTGATGGGGATGTTACACATATACAAGTAACTATGTAAGTTCATGAATCAAGTAACCCCCATCAAGTGACAACAGTGTCGAAAGGTATCTTGTGGTAGAGCTTTAGTCAAAGCATCTGCAACATTATCTCGAGGAATAATGTGCTCAGTGGCTAAGTACTCTCTAATGAAGTAATACCTCACCTCAATGTGCTTGGTCTTTGCATGATAGATTGGATTCTTAGCCAATGCAGTGGCACTCTAACTATCACTGAGTAAATGAGGTACATGCTGAGGTAGACCCATATCACAAGCAAGACGAGAAAACCATAATGCTTTCGTACATGCCTCACTTGCTGCAACATACTATGCTCGTGTAGTGCAAACAATTGTACACTCTTGAAGATGAGATCTCCAAGAGATAACACCTCCAAGAAAATGAAAAATGTACCCTAATGTAGACTTACAATTGTCTACACAACCAACAAATTTGTGTAACCAATAATGGATGCTTTTCCTCTACCCAAGCATAGACACTTTTCCTTAGTGCCATTCAAATATCTCAAAATCATCTTGTCCACTTCCCAATGCTTCTTGCCAGGATTCGACATATATCTGATCACAACTCCCACTGCAAATGCAATGTATGGTCTCGTAGCTACCATAACATACATGAGACTACCAACAATAGACTAATAAGGAATTTTGGTCATGAATTCCTTTTCCTCATCTATTTGGGGAAATCATCCTTGCTCAATTTCACATATGTGAGTAAATGTGTACTCAATGCCTTCCCACCTTGCATTTGGAACCTATGAAGTACTTTGGATATGTACTCACTTTGAGAGAAGTATACACATCTTTTACTCCTCTCACGAGTAATGTGCATGCCAAGAATATGTTTGGCATCTCCCAAATCCTTCATATCAAATGTCGCACTCAACTTCTTTTTGAGAATTGACAAGTCATAAGAGGACTTCCCAACAATCAACATATCGTCGACATAAAGTATCAAACATATCAAGCTGCCATATGAGCATCTTTTTGTGTAGAGACAATGATCCTCATTGCTTCTAGAATAGCCTTGGGACTTCAAAAACATAAAAATTTTGTTACCATTGTCTAGGGGACTGTTTAAGTCCATATAAGCTCTTCTTCAGTTTACGAAGTAGACTTTCTTTGCCAGGAACTACATAACCATTTGGTTGTTGCATATAGATCTCATCTGTAAGATCTCCATAAAAGAAATCAGTTTTCCCATCCATTTGGACTAGCTCTAAGTCCGCCATTGTGACGAATCCAAGCAGCATTCATAAGGTAGTCATCAAACCACTAGAGACAAGATTTCCTCAAAATCAACACCATGTTATTGCTTAAAAACCCTTTGCAACAATTCGTGCTTTGTACTTTGGAGAAGCACTATCTGATGTGAATTTCAGTTTATATACCCATTTACATGGTAAAGCATTCCTACACTTTGGAAATGGTACTAAATCCCAAGTACTATTCTCGTGAATAGAATCCAACTCACTCTTCATGGCACACTTCCACTTGACATTATCCTCTATTTGCATAGCCTCTTTGTAGCAAGAAGGCTCACCAACATCTGTTAGCATAACAAAATCCAAACTTGGAACATATCTATCAAGTGGATGTGAGACACGTGTTGAACTAGAACATTTGCAAATTGATCTGATCGGACATTCTCTTGAACATCCCTATGTGCCACATTTTTATGCATGCTAACTAGAGGACTAGTATCTTCAAACACCACTCTTCTCACTTCAACCTCCTTAATGGGTTGTTTATGCATCTTAGACTCATTGAAAATGACATCACTACTTTTGATCACTAACAATGTTTCAAGATCCCATAAGCAATATCCCAATTGGACTTCTTGACCATATCCAAGAAAAATGCACTTCTTTGACTTATGAACTAGCTTTTGTCTAAGGTTCTTGGATATATGAACATATGATTCACACCTAAAAATTGGAAGATGATCATTATATGGCGGCTTCCTTGTCCATAACTCTTGTGCCACTTTCAAAACTTGTGAAAGGTTTGCATGATGCAACATAGAAACTACTCTATCCTGAATAGTTCTATTCACCCTTTCAGTGACACCATCTTGTATTGGGGTATAAGGAGTTGTAAACTCTCTACAAATTCCTCTACACTAATAGAAAAGGCTGAATTCATGTGAGGTATACTCACCCCCATTATTTGAATGTAAAGCCTTAAGCTTAGTTCTTGTGCACATTCCTAGTTTGCTTTCCATATTGACAATGCTCACAAAATGAAAAATCAAAGAAAGATAACACAAGTAAGTAGCCAAAACGAGAAAGATTTTCCATTCCACTATGTGATATATGGCCCAAACGGATACAAGCCATAGGTTGTTTAGTAACAATTAACGTGTTCTTTCTGTGATATAAATAAAGGATAAAGTGAGCCAACTTTGCTTCCTTTTGCAATAACAATATTGCCCTTTGATATGCGAAAGGAATGAGCATAGAAGACCACCTTATAACCAAGGTCATCAAGTTTACCAACTGATATCAAAAAATGCGATAACTAAGGTACATTGCATACATTATGCATAGTACATTTTGAACCATCAATGAACTGTATAACCACATCTCCAATCCCAACAATGTCACACTGATAAGAATCACCAAGTCTCAAAGTATGAAGAGACTTTGATGGATAAGTAGAGAACCACTCTCTATGTGGTGTCACATGGAAAGAAGCACCAGAATCTAGCAGCCATGTGTAGGAAAGAGAATCAACCTTAAGAATCTTAGTAGGCACAATACTTTCAAGTAGCAACACATCAACATCATCAAAAAAAGCATTGATTTCTTCAATCTTCATAGTTAAAGTAGATGAAGTAGGTAGCTATTTAACATGCCCATCAACATTTTTCCCTTTACCTTAAGCATTCTTTGATGCATAGCAGTCTTTCTTCATGTGTCCTTTATTATGAAAATAATGGTATTCGATATCCCTCTTCCTTGATTTACTTTTACTCTTATTTCATTGACTCCTTGTTCTTGCTCCTAGCGCACTGTTGATTCTCTCCTTGGTAAGAATCATGAACATTATATGCATCTCCACTCTAAGTGACAACCATAGATTTTCTACAAATCTCCTCACTCAAGAGTGCTCCACATATGTCATCATAGAACAGTGAGGTGCACTGTTGCTAATGGTAGTGCAAAATGTATCCCATAATGATGGCAAGGTGCATAACAACAATACTACTTTCATTTCATTACCCATGTCCATTTTCTGAGCCTATAACTGAGAGAATATAGCATCAAACTCATTAGGATGAGTAGTAACACTATATGTGTCCTTTATGCAAAGGTTAGATAGCTTTCCCATCAGATACACTTTATTTGATGTCGTTTCTTTTTCATATGTATTGCATAACTTCTTCCGAAGCTCCTCTGCACTTTCATTGTCCAATACTGTAAAGTAAAAATTAGCTTCCAGGTGCAATCAAATGGTAGACCTAGCCATTTTATCTAACTCATCCCAATCATCTCCATCCATGTCAGCAGGCTTCTTTGAGATTCCATTTCCTAACTTCCATTGCCTCCTCTGAATGAGCACATCTTTAATTTGATTCTTCCATACAACAAAATTTGTGCCATTAAAATTTTGGATCTCAAAATGGTCTTTGCCCTACAAGTTATAGCTCCTTTTGGGAACATTAGCACTAGAGCTTGATCCACCACATGTACCTGAGATCTTTGATGGCATGATGATTGAGAATTAGCGAGAATGATAATGGAGCTAGGAGAGTCCAAACACCACTACGACTCAACAAAAAAAGGGATGACCAAGTGTCAAATTTTGGGAAAAATTAATAGTCTCCCCAGAGAAAAGAATTAATGAGCAGTAATGACCGACCAAAAGGAAAATTTTGATGCAACAAAGCGAAGGAGTTTTGAATTGCTAATCATCCCAAGTATGTTGATCAATTTTTGTGCGATTATGAGACTGTGACTGGAGGGATGTTGATGGCACCCTAGATGATGCGATGACCTGCTTTGATACCAATGATTGGAGTTCGAGGTCTACAAAAGCATGCAAACAACACAAAGAAGAAGTAGAATCTTGGAACACAACACAATACATAATGTATTACCAAGTGAATGGTTAGAGTTATAAGTGTATATACAAGCGAAGGAAAAAAACCTTTCTAAAGAGGAAAAAATGTGCTTGACGATCCTAAGTGTTCACAAACATCACTAGCAAAATATATCAACAACTATGTGTCACCCACAGACTCCGTTCTTTTGAGGGCCTCTTAACATTATTTTTCTTAATTCAGTCTATTTCAAGAAAAAAATATAATTATTTTTTTGAGAACAAAAAAAACAAAGCAAGTAGACCATTAATCTAATTCCCCATTTTGAAATACTTTCTCATTGATTCGAAGGTCCATACATTAATTCAAGGTTGTAGAGAAAATGGCATCGGAACTATACTCCATTAAGAAATCATAATACTTATGGCTTTGTGATAAATTATGCATTATGGTTGAAATATGTGCCTCGCTAGCGTTTCCCGATGATGACTCACCATCATGGCTTACGAGTGAGTGCAAGTGTCCATTACACTAAGCTTCTTTCTCTCTCTCTCCCTCTTTGTCCCTCTCTTCTCTCTCTACCATGAGCGCTTGTGTGAATGTGTGCAATTTGAATGAACAATTCATTAAGTCCGCACTTAAGTTTTTTTTTCTCTCTCCCCCTCTTTCTCCCTCTCTCCTCTCTCTACCATCAGCGCTTGTGTGAATGTGTGCAATTTGAATGAACAATTCATTAAGTGGTCAACCTTACTCATGCTCTCATCACACCCAAGAACACATTATTATATCTACACACATCAACGTTCCTCTTCACATGAATACATAAACAAATTCTTCACATGTGTGCTATACACATGTGAGGATATGTGTATGTGTGGGTGTGTGAGAGGATATGTGTATGTGTGTGGGGTGTGTGAGGAAGGGGGAAATTGTGTGAAGCCTTATGGAGTAGGTGCACCTAGACAAATGAAGGTACCATATAATATTGCATCGACTGATGTGTGTGGAGTGGGAAAGTGAAAGTAAAAATGATCTGAAAAACACACACACGCTTCTCCTCCGCTTACTGCCATTCTACTGCGTCTGCAAGGCATTTGATCTGTAGGAAGCAATTACGGGGTCTGGTAGTGACATCGAGCTCGTGCGATGTGTCCTTCGAGAAGGTAAACACACAGAACACGCACGGAAGCACTTTCCCTATATCTCTCTTTGTATTTCCTTGCAGGCACAGACAATCACCCATAAACATACTTCTCCCGTAGTCAAAGAAATAGGGATCCTTTATAGGGAGATTGCAAGCTGCAGACGAATGCAGACGGACACGTACGAAATTACCCGCCTACGCTCACACAGAGAGAGAGAGAGAGAGAGAGAGAGAGAGAGAGAGAGAGAGATTGATTTTGATTCTGATACCCTTCTTTAGGGGCATTTCCGTTGCCATAGCCCGTTTGGATGCGTGAAAGACATCTCGGGCTTATTTTTGCTTGATAATGGGTTTCAAATGGAAGAAGCTTAAGCATCTCCTCCGAAAGAAGGTTTGTGCTGCATCCTCAACAAATCCAACTGATGGATCTGGGACAAGGTATGGGGGCGGTCTGGAGGATAACAACCCCTGTTACAACGAATTCGTAACCAGCAATCCGCCATCAGAGAGGAGAGCGGGCTTACTAAGTCGCTCTACAAGTGATTGCGCCCGTTTCAACGCATTGGAAACTAACTTAGGGTCCCTCAGGTCCACTCTGAGCTGCTCTGAAAACCAGATCAATGGAAATCATGTTGCTAAGGTATATCGCTCTCTCTTTCGTAATCATATTTCCTGATTGCCGAACTGTCCTAGTGCCTATGTTTCCTTTTTTCTAAAGGAAAGTTCATTGTTGAATTATATTTAATGTTTGTGTACACGTTTTTAGGTGTCTCGTATGGAGTTTTTGAGGAATAACACTTCGGTTTCTAGTACATTTTACTGGCTTACATGTCATGGATGGCATATTCATTTTTCCCTGTTTCAGTTTCTAATGTCTATTCTTTGTATTTGATCAGTTTTTTTGCATCTACGATAGTGCGATTAGTTTATGTATTGCTCCTGTAATGTCGCTTCTCATGTATACCAGATAATAAGAGGCAACGGGATGACCTTGATTTCTCTCTTCGTTGATATTCTGCATATTTTTCAGTCTGATTCATGTGCGTATGCTTGCTGCTGAGCAGTTGTGTTTCTGCAGGGTACCTGCTCTATATGTTTGGAGCCCTTAAAACCAGGGAATGGTCAGGCCCTTTTCACAGCTGAGTGCTCGCACGTCTTCCATTTTTCTTGTATCGCTGCAAACGTCAGGCATGGCAACTTGGTTTGTCCTATATGCCGTGCTAGATGGAAAGATGTGCCATGGCAAGTTCGTCAGGATGGTTCAAGGTCAGGTTCTCACAGAAGAGCTCCCTCAGCTGATCAGCGGTTTTTGGCAGGTCTGGGACGGATAGATTATTCAACTTTATATGGAATGGAACGAAGGCATCGTAATTCATCATTTCATTTTATGAATGACAATGTTTCACGAAGTTTTCGACTGCAAATGGAACCTGATGTATACAATGATGATGAGCATCTTGCTCAGATGGTCTCCTCAGACACAAAGAGTAGCCTGGATGATGCAACAGGCTCAAGAATGTACTGTAACAAGCTGGGAATTAAGGTGTATTCAGAAGTCTCCAGTGTGCCTGCATGTGAATCTCTGGAAAGCTTGACAGTGTTGCTTCACCTAAATGCACCCTCAGCTGGAACTAGTCGTGTAGGAGATGGTGCTTCTTCAATGTTTTCCCAGAATACAAATTCTCGCGCTCCTATTGATCTTGTTGCTGTACTTGACACAAGTGGAAGCATGGCAGGAAGGAAGTTGCTGCTTCTGAAGCAAGCAATGGCCTTTGTAATACGGAATTTAAGCTCTGTTGATCGATTATCTCTAGTAATTTTCTCGTCTACAGCAAAGCGGGTTTTTCCACTGTGCAGGATGGGTGAGGAGGGACAACGACAAGCAATACAATCAATGGATGCACTTATGGCGAGTGGTGGAACAAATATTGCAGAAGGGCTCAAGAAGGGTGTGAAGATTCTTGAAGATCGCAGAGAAAGAAACCCAATTTCTTCCATTATGTTGCTTTCAGATGGGCAAGATACATATAATATCAACTCAGGAAGGCAGCTGTCGCTGCTCCTAGGTGGCGCTGTGACAGATTCAAGGAGGCTGGTGCCTCGTTCTATCAGGTCTAATAGCAGAGGTCTTGGTCATTTGCAGATTCCGATACACACTTTTGGTTTTGGGTCTGATCATGATGCAGCCACTATGCATGCCATATCTGAGGTTTCAGGGGGTACATTTTCTTTCATCCAGGCTGAAGAAACAGTTCAGGATGCTTTTGCACAATGCATTGGCGGATTACTCAGCGTTGTAGCTCAAGATGTCAAGTTGAGCATTTCTTGCTTGTCACCGGGTGTGCGCATTAATGTGATACATGCTGGGAGCTATCAGAACTCAATATCTAATGAGGGTAGATGTGGCACCGTAGAATTAGGAGATTTGTATGCAGAAGAACAGAGAGATATCTTAGTGGAATTGCAGCTTCCTGCTTTTATGAGTTCTAATGAGGCAATGCCTATGCCGTTACTGGAAGCTGGTTGTCTATATGAAGAACCTGTCACACGAGAAGTCAATCATATATCAGCAGAGAAGCTTCACATAGACCGACCTTTGGCTTCAAAAGAAGTACGGCAAGTAGTCAGTCTAGAGGTGGACCGGCAGCGTAATAGGCTACGTGTTGCAGCAGTGATTGCAGAGGCAAGGCTGTTGGCTGATGAAGGAAATTTTGAAGCAGCACAAAGCCGTCTTCAAACTGTACGGATGCAATTGGAAGACTCTCCATCTGCACGTGCTGGAGATCAGCTCTGTACAGTCCTGGACTTTGAGTTGAAAGAAATGTATGAAAGGATGGCATCCAGGCAGCTTTACGAGAGGTCAGGCAGGGCATATCTTTTGTCTGCCCAGAGTTCTCATTTGAGGCAAAGGGCAACAACTAGGGGTGATTCTTTAGACGGCTTCATGCATGACTATCAGACTCAGTCCATGGTTGATATGGTGACCTTATCACAAATGAGGTCACTTTTGGAACGAAATGTTGTAACTGCAACACCATCTTCTAGCCAGAGGGATATGCCTCGGGGGAGAAATGCAGCAGCACCAACACGATCGGCAGGTCTTTCACTGTTCCAGAAAATGTCAGCCAAAGTATTAAGGTCGCATGGTGTTGGATAATTTCTACAGAATTGCATTGGGCGTCTTCCAACTGCAAGTATGCTCTCTGCACGCAGTGCCTTGTGTATATGAACCATTGATTTTTTTGAGCAGCAGTGTTTTCTGTTCTTATTAAAGCATGTTGGCGTTTGTGAGCTAAATTCCTCACTTCTCCTATTTTGATAAACGGTATTTCTTTACGTTTTTAAACTAAAGAGCAGAGCAGGTGGATTGGCCTAGAAATGAAGAAAAATTTCATAGAGTTCATTGTAAGCTCTTTAACACAACGGTTAGAGCATCTAGCTTGTGTACTGTTTGATTTTGAAAAATTATGCACACACTCTTCTCATGCTACAATTTCACTGAACATTTCTGTGATATTTTTTGCAGTCTTGGATGTACACAAGCTTGCTAGCATTTTCGCAGTAATTTTCTTGTAAGAGAATTCCTCCATTATCGCAGAAAGCAAGTGAAGCTGTCAAAAGTGAAACTCCATTATCTCCGAGGGAGTCCATCGATGAGGATCACAACTTTTATGCGAAGCTTAGATCGTTGATGTCTTGCTGCAATTGTATATGGTTGAACGAACCCGAGAATCTGAGGCAGAGGCTAGAGCATATGTGAATGTCAAAATCTCAGGCCACACGTGCACAATGAGTCTTCTTTGTGTTTCTCACGTGTATGTTTTTGGTAGAAGAACAGCATGTTATGCGTGCCTGGCCTCAATGTTTTCTTATATAAATGGCAGGAAAAGTTGCTAGTCTGAATCGATAGGGTTATTGAACGGTCATAGGGGCCCTTTTTTTGTCATGGAAAAACCGCCATTCGTCGAAGGATAAAGTGCCCTTGATTCTTTTGCAAGAAGAGCTAAGCTGTCATTCAATATTGTTGCAATCTCTCTCTCTCTCTCTCTCTCTCTCTCTCTCTCTCTCTCTCTCTCTCCCCCGTCAGATTTTCCTATTTGAAGTGCAGGAATTGCGCCTACTCTGATTCCTAGAGTTACTAGACGGACATAGGACTTTTTTTGTCGTAGAAAAACTGCCCGCCATTCTTCAGAGGATAAAATGCTCCATTCTTTTGCAGAAGCGCGAAGCTGCCAAAAGGGTGCTGCAATCTCTCTCTCTCTCTCTCTCTCTCTCTCTCTCTCTCTCTCTCGCCCCCCCCCCCGATCCGATTGTATGATTTGTCTCGTGGGCTAGAATGGCCCCTAGCAAACGTCAATACATTTTCTTTCTTTTTTCTCTCTCCCTCCCTATCGGCTCTTTTAACCGAGCTTCCTTTATAGCAGTGCCCTTGTTCTTCCTGCTTAAGTGGTAAGAATCAAGATTCCATCTCCAGGTTCCTACTTTTCTTTACTCAGGTGCAAGCCGTCATTGCTCTCTCTCGCAAAAAAAGAAAAAAAAGAAGACAGGGAAATGCGCGCTTTAGTCTCACACACATCCAGCAAAGTATTTTGTCCTGTTCATTTTTCTGTTCCCGCACATTCTTGTCTTTGCGTGCACGTGCCAATGATTATTTAAATCGAGTTAGTTCACTCGGGGAGAAAAAGGGAAGGGTCCTGGGTCCTATCAATGCATTCAAGCCCGCGGAAATTAGGCTTCGGCGGAACTTTGGCGTACTCTGCTTATTCAGTTGCTGGATTTCTGTGCTGTTTTGGCCGGTTTGGCGAATGTAACACTTGGAAAAGGGTGGAAGAAACTCTATGCAGGCAGTTGCTGAATTTGGTGAATGGAAGACCGGGCTTGTAGGCTCCAATTCTTGTAGGTCCTGCCTGATAGTACTCTACAGTCGTGTATCGTCAAGGTTGTAGGTTGTAGGTCCTGCCTGATAGTACTCTACAGTCGTGTATCGTCAAGGTTGTACAGCACTTTGGTGGGTATGCTGTTGTCGTGTTGAGGAATTCCCCGAGCAGCTGATGTAGTTTATTCACAGTTTTCAGCTTTGGAGGGCCAGCGCACATCTTTTTGTTTTTCCTGTCTAGTTCTCATTATACTTTTCTTCCTGTATGCCCATGATATACTTTCCTTCCTGCATACTGCTATTTTCATGTAGGTGATGAGATCTACCTGTTTGGACACGAGCCTCAATGTGCCTACTTCCCTTTCTTTCAAGTATGCGTTAACACTCATGGGACCTGAATCCCACAAGTAGGGGTTGAATGCCTAGCACCTACTAGGAATGAACAGAGATTGAAGGTTGCAAAGGGTAGAGAATGGGTAGGCATGGCCCTTCATTGTTGTGCTTTCGAATTAATTCAAGCTCTTAGGGAGAGAAGATTGCAAGTTTGATTTGGAAAATCAAACGCCCTTTCGATTCATGTAAGGGATTTGTTCATGTCTGTGTAATAAGCATTGCAAGAAGAAAATAAAGCTCAAATTGTCTTAATGAAATGACTTTTTCTTTTGCTTTGAGGTGTGAACTCAATTATCTTGTGCATTCATTTAAAAAAAAAAATTCTTTTGAAGAGGAAGTTC
Source organism: Ceratopteris richardii (assembly GCA_020310875.1). Lineage (NCBI taxonomy): Eukaryota > Viridiplantae > Streptophyta > Polypodiopsida > Polypodiales > Pteridaceae > Ceratopteris > Ceratopteris richardii. Next base: position 37,127,936 of record CM035442.1, on the reverse strand, counting down.
GGCTGAAGCTTAATCTCCCTTGCTTAATTAGATCGAAAGAACAATTGTATAGGTGAAGGGCATAGTACCCATGGGACCCCTTGTGTCGCACAAAGCAGGGATTAAGTGTGTTGGAGGCAACATTGGGAAAAGATTGCTCGATAGCATCCTATGTTTACTCTGTCTCTCTAGTACCAAACAATGAATTGCACATGCCCTTTTATTTGACCCAAACCAATTATAAGTCTGATTTGGGTCACCTTTGCTTGACCTCAAATATTTTGTGGTGAATGATGTTGTCTTGGGACGAAAGGTTACCCTTCAGTGTAGAGGATATCCTAGCCATAAGACTTATGATGTTCAATGTGAATGTGACATGGGAAGCACTTTTTGGAACATTGTGCATTCCACTTTGTTTGAGACAGTGCGGATGGTCAAGCTCTTGATTATGGTGGAGAAGTGCCTAAGGAGACATGTTTTGTGTGCAAAGGTATTGCAAAATGTGTCTATAGTTGGAATGGATTTTCATAATATGAAACCTTTAGATTTGAAGTGTATTGATCCTTTTGTAGGGCATGATGCCTTGCATTGAAGAGCATCGTGTTGCTGCCTCTTATTAAGGAGTTATTTCAGCAAATGTCAAGAGAGCGTGTGTGAAGTGTAAAGCATATCTCCTCTATCTTTATATGGATTGGGCTACAACGGAGGGAAGTATTTGCCACTTGGCTTTGATCGTCTAAAGAGCACTTATTCAAATCAAGGCACAAGAACTCTATGCAAATATGAGCAATTTTGCATAATTAAAATTTTATCCTCTTATGAATGCATACAATGAAGACATGAAACAAAGAGTCTTATAGAAGTAGGTTGAATACAATGAAAGTAGGACTTCTGTGACTAAAATTTGGTTAAGTCCCAAAAATTAGGGTTGTTGGATATTAGGGTTTTATGCTATTTTGACATTGTTTCCAACAATCCCTCCTTCAATGTCATAATGGCATGAAGTACAAAAATTTACAAAACTTTAGATGTCTGAAAATAATTGATTTCCACTGAATCTTGAGCTAATTGTGCATAAACTTGGGTTGAATTGAAAATAAATACATAAGTCTTTGAATTTCAAAATGTGTGAGTGAAGTTACGAACTTTCATCCTTGCGTTGGCTACTTGACTTCTTAGAAGTGTTGAATTCTTGCTTTGAAAGACATTCTCTAACTTCTATCAAGCTTGATGAAAGGTTTTGAATGGCTTGAATGATGAAAGAATTTCTCTTTTTTTTCTAACCTCTTGTTGAGCAAAAATTGGAATAGCAGATCTTTGGAAGATAAAGCAACTAAATGTCTCAAATCTATCAACACTCATCTTGTTAAAGGTGTATGTCAACAATGCTCTGCTACCAAATGTTGGAATTGGGGTGGGCCTTAGTAACAAAAATCACAAGTTTTCAAGATCTTCCAACAAATGAACCTTAGCTCAATGCTTACCTACACTAACTTAATATTGACTATCAAATTACAATGTGTGTAACTGGCTACAAAATTGAATGTGGTGATTGTGGATACAAAATTTGATTGTATGCTTATACAATCTGAATTTAGGCAGAATTTCGAGAACTAGATACAAGAGTTTGTTCATAAAGTGCCTAATAGAGGGATGAAGAGTGTGTATGTGAGTTTGGAGTGAATAGAAACAGTTGAGAATTGATTGTACAATAAACCCAAAACCGAAATACAAGAAAGATTCCTCGTTTTACAAAGGAAGAAGAACTGAATATAGACTTGCTACTCACAAAATTCAGCAAGAGCTGAATGATTGGCTCCAAAATCTCTTCCAAAGCTACACTAGAAGTTAGGGAACACCTCCTCCAAAAGTTAGTAACCTCCAAGCTAGTTGACCCTTGAGTTTGATGCTGAAGTAATGCCAAGAAGTGACCCCTAAAGCCTTCTTATATAGTTCTCAAGGTAGAACCATGAAAATAGGTACGAAAAGCTAAAAAAGCATCTCCAAAAGCAAGATTTTTGTAAAATTAGTGATTGCTTTCTAATTTCATCAAACTCGTGCTTTTTGGGCATAAACTTTATGCGATATGCTTAATACACCATGGGTTGAACTTGTGAGTATACTTTCCTTGATGTAGAGGTTGAGAGAAATCTAATAAGGTAAAACCCATTTTGGACAAAAATTAGGGTTAGGGTTTTCTACCATTTTTGGACATCTGATGATTGAATGTTGTATATGAAATGAAAGCTCTCTTGAAGTAGTATCTACCTAGATCATAATAATGTTTGACCTTACTTGACCAAAATTTGGTTAAGCCCCAAAAATTAGGGTTGTTGGAGATTAGGGTTTTATGCCATTTTGACATTGTTTCCAATAGATGGCCTAGGTGGACTTGACTACCCAACAAGTGGAGTTTAGATAGATTGGTATGTAACACAAGTTAAAGCTGTTGATGCTTTAATTTTTTGGTTCCAATTGGAGGCTCATATAATTTGAATTCATGAATTTGAGCTTTACTTTTGATCACAAAATCTCAATAGGGTTTGTTAACATGATTATGTTGTTTGAGAAGTTGGTTGGTCGGTTGGTTTGTAAAAAAAATAGCGTAATGGAATAGCCTAATAGATAGACACAAGCAAAACGTAGATGGAGAGGACATGTAGACTCAGATAGAGAACTCGAATTTTCAAACTATTGAGAGGAATGCAACTACAAAGATGGTATATACTAATAGGATTTGGCATGAATGATATAGTCATCTCAACTTTTTATTTCACTTAAGGAGATGCAAAGAGAAGTGATGGCAGTGCAATGAATTTCATTGTTAGAGTTGTAGGAACCATGCAAGGGTTGCATGTTAGCAAGCAACAATGGAAGGCATTTACATGAGAGAGTAGTAATCAAGCTCAAGCTCCTCTAGAGTTGGTACATGTTGATCTTTGTGGTAAAATGTCTACCCTTGCTTTAGGGGATTTGTCTACTTGTTAGTCTTGATTGTATTATGGTCCAAAACTTGACACTTTTGATAAATTTAAAGTATGGCACAAGATTGTTGAAAGTGAAACGTATGAACAAAAAATTGAAGAAGTTTGGTATTGATTAAGAGAATTCTTATCAACATTATTAAAAAACTATTGTAAGAAGCATGTGATCAAATGACAACTCATCATCACTCATGCAACTCAACAAAATGCTTTTGAGAGATGAAATTGGATAGTGCTTGAAATGGCCCATTGCATGCTAAAGAATCAAGGTATGTCTAATTCATTTTGTGTAGAAGCAGCCAATACAACTATATATAGTCAATTAGACCTATACATGCATTGTAGGGCATCACATGTTAAGCGATGTACTTTGGTAAAAAGACCTTATGCATTTTGATTTTCGTGGGTCCTTTTTAATGCGCTTGTACTTGATTTAACGACAACTAAGTTATGAGTAAAAAGCAAGAAATGTTTCTTCTTAGAATATAATGAAGCGTTTAAGCATATAAAGTCCAAGGTCAAGAGGCAAAGAAAGATCATTATTAGTTGAGATAAGTTTGATGAATGAATACAACTAGTGAGAACAAAGGCAAGTACGCTACCTCATGAATTCAAGAAATAACTCACCGTGTGCCTTTTGAAAGGAAAATGAAGTTTAAGGATGAGCAGACATCAAATACTAAAATTCCAACCTTTTGTAACCTCAAAATACAAGACACTACCAAAGTGGGGACAATGAAGATGACGACTCTTGGGTAGATGGTCTAAAGTGTTGAGATATTAAGTTCAAGATGTGATGATGGAGGATGACATGTACCACTTCATTTCTTTGACATGTATAGTGGTTACATTGAAATATGTTAGAGATACTTTTAGTGAGCTTCACTAGATTTAGCTATCGAGAGTGATGGCACATTTGTTTCTTGCCAACTCACTCATTCACAAACATTAGGGTTTTCTTTATGTACTTCTCTTTATACAGTGTATTGGTTGTATTGTTATATTAGGTAATTCTTGTATATTCTCTGTAATAAAAGAAGTAGAAGATCATTCTTTCTTCATGTTGCCTCAATCCGTGTGTGCTCCTCTCTTTGTGTGAGAGTGTGAGAGCTCTCTTCCTTATCTCCTTTCTCTTGACACGGTATTAAAGCTAGTGTGGCTTTAGAGAGCTCATGAAGAAGTTGGATAGTGAAGAGTCTACTAGAAGGCATGGAGAACGTGCGCTTTACAAACGATCTCATATTGCTAGAAAATTTGAAGTGTAGGTCGAAGTGACAAAATATTTCTGAGAGTTAACCCTTAAGGAACACTTGTCTTGCTCAATTTTTAATTTTGGAGCAATTTTGATCTTCGATTGGAGCCCCCAAGATAGAGCCTACCAAAAAAATAGGCCAATTTGCAAAACTGTAACTTGTAATTTGTTTGGAATCTCCCAAATGTTTCAAATCTTGAATTTCAAGTGATTCATGTATTGCTGATACATGGAAAATGTGTTTTTTTTAGGATCGAATTGTTAAGTCATAGTGTGATGATATTCAAGCAGAGACATTGCTACTAGTGTTTTTGCAGTATTGCAGAAATGGAAAATGCTCATGGAATGGGTCAACTTATGAGCTATAGACAAGAAAAACTTTCATGCTTGGAGATTTAGGATAATGTGAAAAGACTATTGGAAGTAGATCGAAGGAGACAATAAAAACCCCCATAGTTACTAGAGAGAAATCGGTCTATGTACCAGTTAAGAGCATATGGAGAATGGATTCAAGGAGCACAAAAGGTAATGTATTGGCTATCTGTTAGCATACAAGATAGCATCATTGGGCACATATAGGATGCCAAAACTTTGAAAGAGGCTTGGAATAGTTTGGTCACATTGTATAAGATCAGCACAAAGGCACACAAATTACAACTCACGAATGAGTTGCATAGATTGGAGAAAAAGAGCATGTCAATAGGTGAGTACATCTTGAAAGTTAAAAGCATATGTGCATCACTTCATCTATTGACGTGAATGTAGATGATGATGATGATGACAAGGTTGAAGTGTACCTTCCTAGTTTAGGAGATGCATATAAGCAATTCAAAACCTCTATTCAAACTAGAGAGAATATTCCAAATTTTGTTGATCTTGTGTCCATCCTCATAATTGAAGAAAAGAATCTTGGTGAAGACTCAAAATCCTAAGGAAAAGCTAGTTTTGAGCAGGTTGAGGGAGGCTTCAGAAGTGGAAGAGGAAACAATGAGAAAGATCAAGGGTTAACAAAAAACTAATGCAGGAGGTAGAGGACAATTTCGAGGTAGGGGGAGCCAAAGAGATTGTAGAAATTTTGAAAGAAATAATTAAGGTAATGACAATAAGGGATGGTTGAATTGTGGTAAACATGGTCACTTTGAAGTGATTGCAGATCAAAGAATAAAAAAAGTAGAAAGCAACAAAACAACTATGCATCTGCAAGTGAAGATAATTCAAAGAAGTTGTTCATGATCCAACATGACATGATGAATATGATTATTGAGTTGGTAAAAGGTTGAACTAATCAAAGGTCAAATTGGTCAATTGTGCAGCTGGTTAAAGATCGAAGTGGTCAATTATGGAGTCCGTCAAAGGTCAAAGTGATGAATTTGCAAGTGATGCACAAGTAGTGCAAAAGTGCAAAGTGGTGCACAGGTGGTGCACAAATGGTAGAGAACAAGGGTGCACAGGTAGTGCACAAACAATTTGTTCACAATGGTTTTGCAGGAAAAGTTGAATGGAGGTTGTAGAATGGCCTTTTTGAAAGGTTTTCAAGGTTTTTAAGTGTTTTGGTAGGTTCAAGAAAACCCTCCCTTATGCACAAAATTTGAAGAATAGAAGGTCAAAAGTGAAAACCATATGAAGAGAAAGCGGTATGCAAAAGTATATGTGTGGCTCCCATTTAAAATGTTGTTTCTCCTAAAGTCACTACATGACAAAATAGGGTTACAGATTAAGTAATTTTTGGGACATCAAAGTGAGCCCCAAGAGTGCACTAGTAGTTAGAAGCAACATATGCAAGTGGAATCTGCACTCACAACAAGGCAAAAGCATTCTTGGAGTTAGACTAAGCAATAGAGAGCATAGTCTACACTAGAGAGCAAGAGAAGAACAAGGGAAACATTGAACCAATGCAACACAAAGAAGGAAAGTGAGAGAAAAGTGTGCTAGGAAGGTGACCAAGTGTGCAGAGAGAGAGTCCATGCCATTAGGGAAGGCAACCAAGGTGGAACAAGGTACCAGTGAGGTGTTGCACGTCGATAGAAGGTGGCCCTTCCTCCAACCCTACTAGAAGCTTGAGTGCAAGATGTGCATAAGAGCAAGCTATTGGAGAGGGTGGAGGTCTGGTATAGAGAAGATTGATTGCATAAGGAATTTTGGTATCTTGTATATTTGTGTGTGTATGCTTTTGGTTTTAGCACTCTACATAGATAACATTTTATCTTATTATAGACACATCCATTGTATTTTTCATTGTAATAAAGATACAAAAGCTTTTGGTGCAAGTATTTTACTTCTTCTTCTTCATCCTTCTCCTACAAACACTTAAGTCCCTTTCAACTAAAGAATCCCCCAACAAAATTTAGCACGCCTAGTGGGAGTCTGAGGCTTCAAGAATTTTCAAATCTATTAAAAAGAAGGCTAGTATTTTTGAGCTAATAAATATGGATGCAAAATTCAGATAAGAGGTCTTGCACATCATTGATGAGACCTCCACTATCACTTTAGTGGCAAAAGGTTGCTATGAGTAAGGATAAAATCGTAGGGAAAGCTCCTCTCATAGATTATAAGAGTCCTCATCTAATAGTAACTATTAGAGGACATCAATTACAAGGAGCTATAGTGGATGGAGGTTTTGGCATTAACTTGATACCCGAACATACTATGAAAAAGCTTGGACCAACCTTCAAGGCCTGCCAACTTCACGGTGATATTGGCCGGCCAAATCATAGTAAGACCTATGGGAGTGGTCCCTGGATTTCCGATTGAGGTACAAGGTAACATCTTCACTTTGAATCTTATTGTCTTAAGGCTGGCACAAGTAGATGGAAGTTTTCCTCTGTTGATTCGGAGAACCTGGTTAAGGCATGCCAATGTGTTGCATGGTTGAAGCAAGGATACTATGTGGGTAAAACAAGAGGGAAGAGATCTGCAATGAATATTTTTCGAAGAAGAACCAGACAACCAAGGACATACGAACATGATGCAGACAATTGGTATTTGTATGGAAAAAGATATGTTGGAAAACCTAGATTTGGATTTATATGAAGAAGAGGTCATGTTGACTTGGCTACAAGAAAAAAATTCATATTCCTGTCATGGAATTTTTCGAAACAACTCAAGTAGAGAGGAAGTTTATGAAGGAAAAGAGGAGATCATTTAGGTTGCTGATTTGGGTGAACCTGTCACAGGCCATAGAAGAGAGAAGAAAAAAACCCTTAAGTGTAATATTGAGGAAGATGATTTAAATCCTATACCAATGGCTATTTGGTTATGGATAAGGTATGGATAACATCTTTTATGATATTTTTTATGGCAATAAGTGTAGGGCATTACAAGGAAGTGGAAGGAGTATTTGCATGTTTTGGGAAGCACATGATTCCATTGGCTGAAGAAGTCAAACCTACAAATCAAATCCAAAATTAACTAAAACAGAGATACAAAAGATGGAAGCTGTAAATATTATTCCAATGGAGGATTGAGGGCGGACTTATCACATGGTCAGTGTGCCCAAAAGGAAGACAACCAAAATAAAGTGTGGTACAGTTAGAGGCTGTGAAGGGCAAAGAGCTTCCATTAGTCATCATATCCATGATCAAGGCTTGTGATCAATCAAATTGAAGCCTTCTAGATCACCTAGAAATTGCAAAATATGTCGAGATTGTACATAGCCTTCTTGTATCATTTTTTTGCTTAGTTTTATTAATTTTTATCAATTTTCAAGTTTTTTCTTTAAGTTTTTTATGCAATTTAGAATTCATTCCATAGGCCATTCCATGAACACCTTGTTGGGATTTTTTAGGATTTTTCTTGGAATTTTTAGAAGTTTTTAAAGAGTTATTTGATTTTTTTATCTTTTTTCCATGCTCTTTTTCTTGTTAAAATAGAAGAAAAAAGAAAGCTCTTTGTGGTTTTGAGTGCGACAAACTTTCTAGAAGTTGTGATTTTCTTTTTGAGAATTTTTTAATGATTTTTTTGAAATTTATTTGCTTTTTTTGTTATTTTGGCATTTATTCCTCTTAAAAAAAGTAAATAAAAAAAGGAAGCAGCTCCTCCCTTTTTTTTCTTTTTTTGGGATAAAAGAAATCTATTCTCTCTATCCCACTCTTCCTTCTCTCTCATCCTCTCTATACTTCTCTCTACCTCTCTATCTTCTCTCTCTACTTCTCTCTATCTCTATATCTTCTCTCTCTACTTCTCTCTCTACTTCTCTCTCTATTTCTATTATCCTCTCTCTATCTTCTCTCTACTCTCTATCTCTCTCTTTCCTTTCTCCATTATCTCTCTTTCCCTTCCCTCACCCTGCCACCTCCCCCCTACCTTGTTGGAGTTTGAGGTCTACGGAAGCACATGAATAGCACAACGAAGAAGAAGAAGAAGCTTGGAGCACAATACACAATACTGAATGTATTACTAGAGAATGTATAAAGATAAGTAATCCGTTAGGGCTATAGGCATATATACAAGCCGGGGGAAAAGAACCTCCTAAAGAGGGGAAAAGTGCCCCAGCGGTCCTAGTGTGTTCACGCACATCACTACCTAAATATATCACCAAATCCCCCCTAGGAGTGATGTGGTGAACAAGGAGTTGTCACTCATGTATAAGGAAGTGCCAAGCCTATCCACAAAAGGAAGTAAGCCTAAAGCTTTGCGAAAAGCTTCAAACTTCTCCCTAGCAAAGCCTTTGTGAAAAGGTCTGTAATGTTCTCTTGCATGGGCACATATGCCAAGCTGATCTCTCTAGCAGAGAACCTCTCCCTGACATAATGATAGTGCACCTCAATGTGCTTAGTGCGAGCATGGAACATAGGGTTCCTCGCAACTACCAATGCACTTTCACTGTTAGTGAAGATGGTGGTAGCAAAAGATTGACCAACATGCAAATCAACCATAAGGCATCTGAGCCACACACACTCAATAGTCATTATGAAAGCTACCCTATACTCAACCCCACACCTAGAAGTGGCCACAATAGGCTACTTGTTGCTCAACCAAGATATGCATGAGCTACCAAGCATGAAGCAAAAACCAATGGTGGACATATGAGTTTCATAGCAACCAACCCAGTCACTATCAGAAAAAGCATGCAAATCTGGTGGTAGTGATCTCCCCTTGGGATAAAACAATCCAAGTAGTTGGGTACCACTCAAGTAGCGAAAGATGCGCTGAACTACCTGCCAATGCTTGACACTTGGGTAATGCATAAACCTGCTCATTTGTGAGATAGCAAACTGAATATCTGGCTAAGTAATGCATAAGTAAATCAAGCATCCAACAACTTTCTAATAGAGAACAACATCAAATGCATCTCCAACATCATGAAGACTCAATTGTAAACTTGTCTCCATAGGAGTGGTAATGGGTTTACAGTCCTCAAGGCCAAAATGCTGCAATAATGTGTCAATATATTCTGTTATAAACTAAATGCCCAAATAATGATGCAAATGCCCCAAATCTGGCATCTCAAATGAGGCATGCAAATCAGCCTTAAAATCAGCAATATGCTTCTCATGAGGACCAGTGAGCAACATGTCATCAACATACACAACTATGATCAGAAGCACATCATTAGCATGCTTAACATATAAGGTGCTCTCAATTGGACTATTCTCAAAACCATGTGCAATTAAATAGGCATACATTTTTTCATACCAAGCACATGGTGCTTGCTTCAAACCATATAATGCCTTTTTCAATCTACACAGATGGTTTTCATGCCCTTTTTGCAAAAATCCACAAAGGGTGAAAAACATACACTTCTTCATGAAAGTCACCATTTAGACATGCAATTTTAATGTCCAACTGATGTACATTCCAACGATGATGAGCTGCAAGTGCACATATGCTACGAACAGTAGTCATTGTGCATGTAGGAGCAAAGGTCTCATCAAAATCAATGACTCTTTCCTAAGCATAACCCTTTTGCAACAAGCCTAGCCTTATACCTATCAACTGTTCCATCAGGCTTACACTTCAGCTTGTATACCCACTTAGTGCCAATGGCCTTCTTTCTCGGAGGAGAGCCACATAAAACCCAGGTACTATTCTTCATTATACCAGCATATTCAAAGTGCATAACAACCATCCAATTTTTAAAATTTTATGCTTCATCAAATGAAATAGACTCATTCTCATCACAAAGACTAGAGGTATCATATCATAGCAATCTAATGCAAAAGAAGTACTATGAGAGACATAGTGAGTACGATATGAGTGAGATGCATCTTATTTACTGCCGTGCAAAGTTTGCACCAACCATTTTGGCATAATGTTTGCCTCCTCAATATAAGCTCTCTGATCAACAAGTGTATCATGTAAATTTGCATAAAAAATGGAATGATCTGCATCATGACATGAAACCTATAAAGGCTAAGAAGTTGCCTCATTTGGACCAGCACTAGACCACCCACCTTTAAAAAGAGGAAACAAAGTGTCATACATGTGTTTGGAGCTAACAAATATCTCCTTAGCACATGAAAGTAATAGTTGAATTGCATCTTCCACAAAAACAACATCACGGCTAACACAAAATGCATTTAGTCTGTGGATGATACAGACGATAGCTTTACTTTCAGAATTGTACCCAAAAGAAATACATTTCACTATTTTATCATCCGATTTCTTGTGTTGTTGCTCAGGCTATGATAGACTAGAGCACTTTAGTGGGACACCTGTTAAGCACATATGCTGCACACTTAATAGCCTCAAGCCAAAAACTATGTGGTAGAGCCTAACTCTTGACCATACACCTCGCCATCTCCATGAGTAACCTATTCTTCTGTTTAGCAACTCCATTCTGTTGAGGTGTATACAACACTATACACTAGTGTTTTATCCCATGTTCAACCAGAAATGCATTAAAATTAGAAGAGATATATTCGCCCCCTCGATCAGAACGAAGGGTGCCCATTTTACATGCTGACAAATTTTTCAACCAAAACCAAAAACTGTTTGAAGCACATAAACACTTCAGACTTTGGGTCCAATGGATATACCCATGCATGCCTGGAAAAATCATTAATGAAAGTCATGAAGTAAAGATAATTTCCAAAAGAGGGTGTTTGGACAGGACTAGAGGCATCACTGTGAACAAGCTGCAATTTCTGAGTAGCTCAAACTAAACCATCTTTTGGGAATGAGGAATGTTGCATTTTGCCCAAAATACAGCCTTCACATACATGTTTACTGGGTGTCTCAAGTTTGGTCAAAGAGGACATCATTTTAGATTTCTGTAGGCATATCAAACCAGCAAAACTCAGATAACCAAAGTGTGCATGCGAAAGCTTTGCATCTGACATAGCATGAGAATCATGTCCTGCAGTCCATGACATAAAATGCAGTCCATGACATAAAATGCCAGAAGCAATAATAACGTTGCCATTTGACAGATCATGAACTGTACATGTATCATCAATAAATTTCACAACCAAGCTAATTTTGGCTAATGCAAAAACTGATAACAGACTTTTCTTGATTCCTGGAACAAATAAAGCATTTGACAATGTAAAAGAACTACCATCAATAGTAGTTAGAATGATCTTACCAACTTCCATAATAGGATAAGAGGAGTTGTTGGCACATGTGACAGTATTCCTTGTAGGCTTAGACTCGAGTGAAGTGAAGAAATTGCATTGCAAGGTAATATGTTTGGTTGTCCCACTATCAAATTACTAAACATCTGAGTCTACTGCAGACATACACTGTTCATGAGAAGATGGTTCATAATTGCAAACAATAGTAAACACCCATTCTTCATTCTGCACAAGATTAGCAGACTCTGTTTTCAATGTAGAGGCCTATGCAACAACCATTCCAATCTCTTTTTTCTTTGCCTCTTTTGCAGCTATTTTTGGACAATTCTTTATGACATGATAATTTCCTTTACAATACTTGCAAAACAATTTCTGCTTTTCTATTTTCTTGCCATCTTTGTCATCCTTCTTTGACTGTGCAAAATTAGCAGTTTTTTTGCTTACTAGTAGAAGAGCTCCGTTTACCTTTGCCCTTCTGATTAGCCAGGAAAGCTTGATTTGCAACACACATAACAGACCTATTTTTCCTAGACCGATCTTCTTGCAATAGAACAAAGACTAACTTCTCAAATGTTAAGGCATTTGGATTGCTTTTCATCATCAAAAGAAGAGTAGAAGCAAAACATTGATATGAATCAGGAAGAACATTTAGAATAGTTTGCACAAGTGAACTATGAGGCAAGACTTCATCAATAGAAATCAATTGTTCCTTCAAATCTTTGATCTTTGTTAGAAAACTATCCATGGAATCTCCTTCACATGTGATCACTCTTCAACTGTTTTCAGAGGTAAGTAATACGAGCCTCATTCCTTGCCTGGGATAAAGTGGTAAGTGTATCCCAAGCATCCTTAACTGTTTTGCAAGAGCGAATATGAGGAATAATGGCACGTTTGATAGACAAGGCCCTCAATGCATGTGCCTAAGCATCTCTGCCATCCCAATGAATTTGCTCTGTAGTAGGTGCAATACGAACCGCAACACAAACAAGAAATCTCGTCATCTTCAACACTATCTGCATCACCTTTAGCAACAACATTTGTAGGTATAATAGGAAGTTTTTCAACACCTTGCACAATATTCCATAGTCCTTTTGCAACCAATACATGACACATCATATAAGCCCATAATGGGTAATTAGTACCATCCAGCTTATCCTCAAGAGCCAACATACGGAATGCATCACTGCTTTCAACCATGGCCACTAGCTAACATATGCACTGATAGCCTTGTCTATCAAATGTGCCATTATTCCTCACATTTGCTCTTGCAGAATAGCTAAACATGCTTGGGATACACTTACCACATTGTAACAGGCTAGGAATGAGGCTCGTGTTGCTTACCTCTGAAAACATTTGGAGAGTGAGCATATGAATGAAGATGATTCTATGGATAGTTTTCTAACAAAGATCAAAGACTTGAAGGAATAGTTGATTTCTACTGATGAAGTTATACCAGATAGCTCATTTGTGGAGAACGTTCTGAATGGTCTTCCTGATTCATATCAGAGTTTTGCTTCTACTCTTCGTTTGATGATGAAAGGCAATCCGAATGTCTTGTCATTTGAGGAGTTAGTCTTTGTTCTATTGCAAGAAGATTAGTCTAGACAGAACATATCTATTATGCATGTTGCAAATCAAGCTTTCCTAGCTAATCAGAAGGGCAAAGGTAAATGGAGCTCATCTATTAGTAAGCAAAAATCTGCAAATGTTATGCATTCGAAGAAGGAAGTCAAAGATTAGAAGAAATTAGAAAAGCAGAAATTGTTTTGTAAATACTATAAAGCAAATGATCATGCCATTAAGAGATGTCCAAAATTGGCTATTAAAGAAGCAAAGAAAAAGGAGGCTAGAATGGTTGTTGTAGAGGCCTCTATACCGAAAACAAAGTCTGCTAATCTTGTGTAGAATGAAGAATGGGCATTTACTAATATTTGCAGTTTTGATCCATCTTCTCATGAGCACTGTATGTCTGTAGTAGATTCAAATGTTTGGTATTTTGATAGTGGGGAAACCAAACATATTACCTCGTAGCACAGTTTCTTCACTTCACTCGAGCCTGCCCCTATAGGAAATACTATCACATGCGCCAACAACTCCTCTTATCCTATCATGGGAGTTGGCAAGATCATTCTGACTATTGTTGATGGTAGTCTTTGTTAGATGCTTTATTTGTTCTAGGGATCAAGAAGAATCAGTTATCAGTTTTGGCTTTAGCCAAGATTCGCTTGGTTGTGAAATTTATTGATGACATGTGTACAGTTCATGATCTGTCAAATGGTGACGTGATTATTGCTTCTGACATTTTATGTCATGGGTTGTATAAGCTCATAGACTATGAAAGATCTGTGAATGATTCAGGATTTGCAATACATGATTCTCAGGCTATGTCAGATGCAAAGCTTTGGCATGCATGCTTTGGTCATCTAAATTTTGCTAGTTTGCTACACTTGCAGAAATCTGAAATGGTATCATCTTTGCCCAAACTTGAGGCACCTGGTAAACATGTATGTGAAGGTTGTATTTTGGTCAAAATGCAGTGTTTCTCATTCCCAAAAGATGGTTCTATTCGAGCTACACAGAAATTACAGCTTGTTCATAGTGATGTCTCTGGTCCTATGTGGACACCTTCTTTTGGGAGCTATCTTTACTTCGTGACTTTCATCGATGATTTTTCCAAGAATGCATGGGTATATCCATTGAAGGAAAATTCTGAAGTGCTTATATGCTTCAAACAATTTTTGGTTTTGATCGAAAATATATCAACATGTAAAATGGGCACCTCCATTCTCATCAACAGGGGGAATATATGTCTTCTAACTTTAATGCATTTCTGGCTGAACGTAGGATAAACATTAGTGTAGAGTGCATATACAACTCAACAAAATGGAGTTGCTGAATGGAAGAACAAGTCACTCATGGAGATGGCTAGGTGTATGGTCAAGAGTCAGGCTTTGCCATGTAGTTTCTGTACTCCCATGTTGTAATTTGGACATCTATTTTTTAGTGAGTAAGCATCCAACTTACATTCCCTATCCTTGTCTCAAGATTTCTTTCTTTCTATCTCTCACTTATCATCTTAATTAATTAAGTGTGTATGCTCAAAAGGTTTTAATTTGGAACGATCGTGGGGCCCCAAATTCCAACACTTGGTATCAGAACATAATTGCTTGGTATCAGAGCATAATTGACATACACACTTAGTTAAGATGAGTGAGATTAGAATTGAGATTGAGGATAAGTTGGATGGATCTTCTAATTATCCCATGTGGAGTTTCATGATGATGAATATTTTAGTGACAAAGGATTTATGGAGTATCGTGAATGGATTCTTAACAAGACCCAGATGAGAAGGCGAAAAAGGAGCCACAACAGCTTCAAGAGGTATTGGAGTTACTATTACAAAACCAATTGAAGAAGAGGTAACTTCATCATCTAGAGTCACAGGTAGGTCTTTACCTATAGTTCCTCCTACTGAAGATCAGGCAAGATGTGATTCTAGAGATGCTTTAGCACTTTCATTCATAGCAATGAGTGTCAAAAATCATATTCTACCACAGATCAGATCTTGTAGAACTTCTAGACAAGCTTGGTTAAAGCTTGAGAATATTTTTCAGAGCAAAAATCCTGCTAGGAAAGCTCACTTAAGGAGACAACTAGCAAATACAAGGATGAAGGCTGGTGAGTTGATTCAAACCCAGATTACGAGACTTGTTGACTTGAGAGATCAACTTCTAAATGTAGGAGTTGAGATATCTAATGAAGAAATGGTAAATATGTTGATTAATTCACTTCCTATTTCATATCGATCTTTCATAACCACTCTTACCCTTACCACAAGAGATAGAGAGGTTACATTTGAAGAGATAGAGGTCTTGTTACTTCAAGATGAAGATCAATTGAAGGGAATGGAAGAGAATGAAGAAGCACTTTCATCTTCATCTAAGGGTAAAAAGAAGAAGAAGGAGAAGAAGGAAAAGCAATCCAAGAAGGAAAGTAGGTCCCTCTCACCTTCTACTTCAGATTCTGTTTCTACTACATCTAAAGAGAAGTCTTCTAAGAAGAAGGAAGTGATATGTTTTTAATGCAAGAAACCTGGACATTTTAAGTCAGCATGTTATAAATGGATTGCAGCAGAAAAGAAAAAGGCATCAGGTAATGTTGCAGAAGATGATAAAAAAGGGAAATCTCAAGGTGATTCTTATGCCTGTATCACCATTGAGGAAGTATCTTTTGATCAGGTAGCTTTACAAGTTATTTCAGCAAGTCCTTGGATATTTGACTCAGGTGCTACAAAGAATATGACATGTTGCAGAGATGTGTTTTCTTCTCTTTCCTATTCTTCAAGTAGAAGAGTTACTATTGTAGATGGAAATGATTTGGATGTTGTGGGAATAGCTACAGTAACCCTAAAGTCAAGAGAAGGTGGTAATTTTCAGATTTCAGATGTTCTATATGTACCTGAAATGAAGAAGAATCTGCTATCTATATCTGCATTTTTAGGTGATGGTTCTAAAGTTGTACTTGAGAGAGATCTTTGTAAGATCTTATCACACAAAGACAACAAGTTTATTTTACAAGGTGAGCATAGAGGAGGGATCTTTGTTTTGTCAAAAATTAGTCAGGCATATGCAGTCAAATCTTCATCACCGACGGAAGATATGAAGCTATAGCATGAAAGATTTGGATATATTAGTTTTGGAGCTCTCAAGAGTATCAAAAACAGAGGTATGGTTGAGATTTTACCCTCATTCAAGCTACCAGATGATTCAGGTATATGTGAAGGTTGTCTTGAAGCTAAGATGCATAAACTACCTTTCAAGAAACATGGTCATATTTTCATCTACAAAAGCTTTAAAGGTAATCACACCTTATGAAGCTTATTATGGTAGAAAACCTAATGTGAGTTACTTCATAGTGTTTGGATCACTTTCTTATGTACATGTTGAGAAAAAGGACGAAGGCAAACTAGATGTAAAGGCAAAGAAAGCTGTTTTCATTGGATATCCTATTGAGAGTAAAGGATACATGTTTTATGTTCGAGAGACAGGTGAAGTTATTCTTTCATGTAATGCTTCTATTGCTAAAAATAAGGTTTATGATAAAGAAGCAGAAATTCCAAAGTTCATTAGTGAAAATGACTATGGATTTTTTAGAAAGATTCTGGATGTACATGTTCAGCCATATTAGGAGGAAGTTAAAATTCCTAGGATTCAAGAAAGAGTTGAAGAAAGAGGAATTTCACAACCTTCTACAGAACCAATTCCACATGAGACTTTGATTCCAGAAATGGAAGAAGATAAAGTTCCAGAAAGTCCTAGTACCTCGACAGGACAAGTTCTAGAACATGTGGAAGCGGAAGGGTGAGAAAGAGTTTCACCACTATTTAAAGATACACCTAGTTGGTTATATAAGACTTGGAAAGATAGTGGTATAAAGACTTTTACTGGAAGAACAAGGAGTCAGACTAGACAGCAACAACAAGATCATGTAAGAAACTACCACTATATTAGAGAGCAGATAGCTAAGAAGCACATTGAGCTAGTTTATGTTCCTTCTAGTAAGAATGTTGCAGATATTTTTACCAAAGCAATGACTAGAGATAGTCATGAGAAGATTTGCAAGTTACTGAAGCTTGTACCATTGTGACATTGAAGGAGGGATTGTTGGAATCAATGTCCAACAATGGTCCAAAAGCTCAAAAACCTCATTCTATGTTCAATTCCCAGACGAGCGCAGCATCATAAGTAGCAGTTTTTTCACAAGATATGAACACAAGAAAGCCATTTGGCGACGTGGATAGATCAAAGTGGTCTCATACTTCTGACGCGTGCTCGAATCCCGTTGGATGCAAAAGCGGCACGTGTTTTTCTTTCATTGTTTTTTCCTCACAATAGTGCCAATTGGCGAGAGGTTTTTGCAATAAAGCTATTGATGATTGATGGCATAGTAGCTTTAAGTTTTTTCTTTATTCGAGGAAGTTTCACTATTGCTTTTCATTGGAGTACACAAACTATATAAAGAGAGCCTTGGCTCATTATGTGATCATCACTCATCAAGCAATCCTCTCAAGGAGATCAAGGAGGAGTCTCACACACTTGGAGAAGGTGATCATTCAAAGATCACAAGCCAGATCTTGGTGTTCTAAAGCTTTGGAGGTGGAGTTTTGGTGAAGGAGAGGCTACTCTCTTGGAGCAAGAAGTCTTCTACAAGGTGGTGGTAACTATCTTTTGTGATTTAACCTTATATTTTGTTTTTAGGGTTCTCTACCCTAATCTCAAAATTAGGGTTGGTTGATTTACATATTTGTTACACTATTTTGTGAGAATAAGGTTAGCTTCATTGCTCATTCACTTCACACACTTAGATTATTTCAACATAATCTAAATTTTGTATCATCATCTTCTTGGATATTCTTCATTAGTGAGTGCACCACTTTATATGGTTGAATAGTACTCCCATGTTGTAATTTGGACATCTATTTTTTAGTGAGTAAGCATCCAGCTTACGTTCCCTATCCTTGTCTCAAGATCTCTTTCTTTCTATCTCTCACTTATCATCTTAATTAATTAAGTATGTATGCTCAAAAGGTTTTAGTTTGGAATGATCTTGGGGCCCCAAATTCCAACAAGCACTGCAGTCTATCACTCCTTATGAGGCTTGGCATGGTTGCAAGCCATCATTTGCTCATCTACATGTTTTTGGTTGTCTAGCATATGCATTAGTGCCTAAACAACATCGTAGGAAATTGGATGATAAAGCAGTAAAATGTATTTTTGTTGGGTACAGTTCTGAAAGCAAAGGCTATCATCTATATCACCCACAGACTAAACACATTTTGGTTAGTCATGAT
Organism: Ceratopteris richardii; assembly: GCA_020310875.1. Taxonomy (NCBI): domain Eukaryota; kingdom Viridiplantae; phylum Streptophyta; class Polypodiopsida; order Polypodiales; family Pteridaceae; genus Ceratopteris; species Ceratopteris richardii. Next base: position 37,109,357 of record CM035442.1, on the reverse strand, counting down.
GTTGTTTTTGTGGAAGATGCTATTCAGCCCTTACTTTCATGTACAAAGGAGACATCTATTAGCTCCAAAGACATGTATGATACTTTGCTTCCTCTTTTTATAGGTGGAGAGTCTAATGCTAGTCCTAATGAGGCAACTTCTCAGCCATTGTATGTTTCATGTGATGATGCATATCATTCTATTTCTGATGCAAATTTACATGATGCACTTGTTGATGAGAGAGCTCATATTGAGGAGGCAAAAACGATGCCAACATGGCTAGAGCAGACTTTGCATGACAACAATTTAGATGCACCTCTGTCATATCATAGTCGTTCAGGCTCTCATAGTGCATCTTTTGCATCAGATTGTTATGATATGGCTGCATCTAGTCTCCTGATGAAATTGAGCCTGTTTTGTTTGATGAAGCACAAATTCTGAACATTGGATGGCTGCAACGCAATCTGAATATGATGCTCTCATGAAAAATGGTACCTGGCCTTTACGTGACTTACCTCCTGGAAAGAAAGCCATTGGCACTAAGTGGGTATACAAGCTGAAGCATAAACGTGATGGAATATTTGACATGTATAAGGTGTTGAAGAATCTCTCACGAATTTGACATACAGACAGACATAAAGACAAAGAAAGATAAAGAGAAGCAGAATCAAAGTATTCAGAAAATCAAAGCCTTAGTGAAGGGACAAATTCACGACTGTAATGTACAGCGTAGAATCTTCCAGAATCAGAGTTTGATAGAGTTTGTTACACCGGATCAAAACTGTATATAAAGAGAGACGAGAACAGAAAAAGAAAAGGTAGAGCGCGAGCATGAGCGAGCACGAGTGTGCGCGAGAAGAGCGCATAGTGAAATCAAGAATAGGTTTAGAAGACGCCAGAGATCGCGTATGTAAAGATGAATAACAGAAACCTGAAATGTCAGGTATTCATCTGAGAGAGATGGTAAGAAGAAACTACTCAGTGTAGGAGAGTTTCCATAGCTTGAGCAGGAAGAGGCCAAGCTAGTTTGTACACATCTTCTCTAATAGTAAACACATGTTCATGTGGAAGGTTTGCGCGCATTCTTCGTATGTGAAGAAACCTGAGTATTTTCATGTTACGATATAAAGTCAGATAACAGTTATAGTTTTTTCAGTAAACGTATTTTTCGATCAATTACAGTTTTCTCAGTAAACGTGGTTTTTTGGTAGAACAACGAAGTATATCTCGCAGAATAAATTAAAGCTTTGTATGAGAGATAGCTTATCTTGTAGCTAGACATCTCTACTATCAGCTCATCAAAGATTTCGGTGAAATGGATATGTACACACAGTACAAAGTCTGACCGGAAAGAGGCATTCTGAACTGGTGAAGTTATTCCTTAAACTTTTGAAAGAGTTCATTCAGTGAAGGAAGTTCACGCATCACTTCCTTACTTCTTGTATATTCACTTGAAGTAATTACAAATAGAATTGCAATTGATTTCGGTAAGATTTCGGTATAATTACGGTGACAGTCTGGTGACACTCCGGTGAAGCTCCAGTGAATTTTTTCCAGTAAATTCAAAATGCAGTCTTATATGTTGAATGATAGTAACTTTGCTGAGCTACTGCTGATTATAGAGGTGTTCTAATTTCACTCTAGCTTAGCAACCCTACGGTGAGACGGTGAATTTCGCAGGCTTGACAAGGTTCGGGCCTTTGCCGCGACGTCGCCAACATAAGGCTAGGCTTATTGCAAAGGGTTATGCTCAAAAAAGAGTCATTGGTTTTGATGAGACCTTTGCTCCTACTTGCCGAATGAGTACTGTTCGTAGCATTTGTGCACTTGCAACTCATCATGGTTGGAATGTACATTTGTTGGACATTAAAACATCATTTTTGAATGGTGACTTGTGTTGGCATCATATGGGAAGAAGCCAAGTATGGGCATGCATGCGGATCTAGCACTAAGGCAACCTATTAAAATTTTTCCAAACCTTACATCATTTTAAAAGTGATTCTCATCACTGAAAACCCTTGTAAATACCGTTTCATCTTTTTGTAGCTCCATTTTGTACAAGCCAAGGAGTCCTCGAGCTTGGGGAGCCTTAGAAGTAGTTGCCTGCCAATTTTCATATTTTTCAGATCTCGTTTGAGCCCTCAAATAAGCCTTGGAACCTAATTTTTAACTAGGCCGGACACTAGGTCTGGACAGGGCCAAAGCTAGTCAAAAACTATAAATAGAGCTAGAGAGCTCATTTTTGAGAGAGCTTCTTGTAGTTTTGAGCTTGTATGAGAACTTGTTTGTAATAGAAGTAACTCCATTGTCTTACTCTCTTTGTTCTTGCCGTGTGTGCACGTGTGTGTGTATGTGTGTGCATGTTTGTGTGCTTCTCACTCATACATTTGTGCCTTCACTTGCTCGATGTCTTCATACCATCCTCATGTCTTCTCGGATTGACATTAAAGGAGGTGCTACTCATCACTGAGCTACACCAAATTTTGGCACCGTTGATGGGGATTCGAGCTTTGAGGACGAGCGTGTGATGGTAATACGTAGAGAGGACGTGTTGGAATGGTAAGTAGTAGCTAAATTTCTTGTTTTCTTCTCCATCTCCATCTCCATCTCCATCTCCATCTCCACCTCCACCTACTTCTCCACTACATATTCCCTCTTCCTTGTCATTCTCCTCATTTGCTTTGTGCGAGTTTGAGAGAGAGCGAGTGTGTGTTCTTGTTTTTGTGTGCTTTTGCATGTTTCTTGCAGGTTTCAGCTTCATCCTCACCTCCAACAAGCTCAGCAGGTACGGATTTTCTCTGCACAGGCCCCGAGGCATCAAGCTCGAGCTATCGTGACACACCGAAAAGTTGACCCAATCACGATTTTGAGTGCACCACGACACTGCGCAGGCAGAGACTCATAGGATCACTAGACAGAACAGAAAAATTCACCATATCCCGACCTATCACGACACCTCAAAGTATCGCGACACTCCCAGGTATCGCGACACTCCCAAGTATCGCGACACCTCGACCTATCGCGACACTCCCAAGTATCATGACACTCCCAAGTATCACGACACCTCGACCTATCGCGACACTCCCAAGTATTGCGACACTGCCAAGTATCGCGACACTCCCAAGTATCGTGACACCTTGACCTATCGCGACACCTCGACCTATCGCGACACTCCCAAGTATCGCGACACCTTGATCTATCGCGACACTCCCAAGTATCACGACACCTCGACCTATCGCGACACCTCGACCTATCGCGACACCTTGACCTATCGCGACACCTCGACCTATCGCGACACCTCGACCTATCGCGACACCTCCACCTATCACGACACCTCGACCCGACCTATCGCGATACGCGGGCTTAACACATGAATTTTTAGGGTGAATTAATTGAGTGGGTTGAGGTACTTTTAGGGCTTAATTTTGGACACATTGAGATGATATTAGAGTCTTAGAAGTGGGAAAAATACCTAGAAATCAGGGAGGAATTTCCTGCACCCTGAGAGCCTGTTTTGACCCCTAACTGCCTGAATGGTCATAAGTTCACCATATGAACTCCGATTGATGAGATTTTGGTCTCGTTGGAAAGCTTGTTGAGAATCCTACGTGGACCTTGACTGGCTTTTGTAAGAATCATACGCGGAGTTTTAGAACATGTATTTTTAAGTTGACCTTTAGGTGGGACTAGGTGGTCATAAGATTTTGGGGGTGCAGTGAGTTACTACAAGGGGGGCCAGTAATTGTTGATGTGTGTCTTTCACTCCATTGTGGTAAAGGAGCTATATTAACTTGTGAAATTTTGTAGGAACATTGTGTGCAAGCAAGGCAGTTCAAAGCAAGCTAGCAAGCATGAGTACCAAGCTTGGGAGAAGGTTTTCTGGGCTTGTGTAGCAGTCTGGTCAACAAGTGAATTAAGGTTGGAAGTTCTTTCAACCCCTCCTTTGTCAATTCCTAGCTTAGGCTAAGTACGACTTAGGTGTGGTAATTAATTAGGGCAACGCTAGGCACACATCAAGTCCAAGAGAACTAATCAACTAAGTGCAAGCATTAAGTAGGTCTTAAGTGTGAAAACCCTAAGGGACAAAAGTAAAATTGAATCGATCATTTATCAAGTGCGAAATTCACTTAAGTACTCCTGACGACGTGATATCAGACAAGATCCTAAACATAATATTCAATTAAAAAGAACAAAGAGATTGGTACAAATTAACCCGCAACGAGAGTGGACTTGGGACCAAGGGGGTAGATAAACCAGTCATATGAACCTTAGGTCAGGCAGACACTTAGGCAGAGACCCACAAAGCCTCAGATCTTCTGAAGCTAGTGTCAATCACACTGCTAGGTCTTGGGCCCAGCAGTTGAGTGATTACCCATACACTCCCAGATCAGAAACAAGTGATTCTAAGATGTCCTATAACATGGAGAGACCAATAGGTAGTTCAGGGGTGGCATACCTAGAAAAGCCAGAAGGACCTTACAAAACTCAATTGGAATACATCAGGACTAATCGTCTAGGTGCTCGCATCTACGAAGACGGCCTGAGAAAATCAGTGGTCCAGATTAAGAATCCTGATCAACCCCATGGACTAGAACACCCGATAGTCAAATTTGAGAATGGAGCATACCTAGATAAAGAAGGGACTATTTATGTAGTCACCACTCTCCCAGATAGAACAGACGAGTTCGGGAATGTGATCGCAAAAACCGACATGGGTGATATAGAGCAAGGGAACTTAGAGAGAGAGCCGAGGACTCCTCGTGGTAAATCAGTCTTGACCAGGATTATGACTCCAGAGTGGATTCCCCAGGATAATAAAAGCATAGATTTGCTTTTAAACCGTGAAACCGATGAGGATTTTTGGAGGTATAAGCCTACCTAGCCTCATGAAACGGGATCCCTCACAATCTATGAGTTTAAAGACCCTGATAGCCCAGGCAAAGTAGCCTACCTAGACAATACATCAGAGAGGATCTTCGTGGTCACTGAGCATGGCATACATGTCTACACATGGAAGGGTGAATTTGCTTTTCCCCAACCTTAGTCCAATGTGTCCTACAGCCACCAAGGAGCTGGGACCTCCCAAGCTCATGGAGCTCAAAGAGATAGAAGTAGAGATAGACCTGAGGTAAGCTTTGCCAACTCCCTGGGAACAGAAAGGAGGAGAACAGGGATATATAGAAAAGAAACCGAGAGACCTGGAGCCCCAAGGAACCAGAGAAATGCGGATGATTTCCCTTTGCCAAGGCCTAGAGAACACACTAGGACCCTAAGGCCAACTCAACTGGTGAAGTCCATGAAGAATTACTTCGATGGCACTAGAGACCCATACGACCATGTGGCAGAATTTAGGCAAGTCTTGAGAGCTGAACAGGTTGAGGACCTATTCACGCAATACAATGCTTTTGGTCTAACCCTCAGGAACACTGCCCTTACATGGTTTCAACCCCTGAATGAGAGGCAGTTTAGGAGCATAGACCAACTTTTAGAGGCTTTCTTCACTGAGTTCTCTAAGAGTGGCATACGGCATAATACCTCCTCCCCGATTCATAGTTTTAGGCAAACACCCCAAGAGACGGTCAGACTTGCAGGAAGACGGTTTAGGCAATACCTAGAGAGGTGCCCAATGCCTGAGTTACCCACACCAGCCAAGCAAGTGGCTTTGTTCTTAGATGGATTATTGAGCACCAAGCTTAGGTCATATGTGTACTTGAAGGACCCCAGAACTATAGAAGAGTGCGTGCGCATGTGCATAGACATTGAGGATAATCTAGGCAAGGAGCTAGAACTATAAAAAATCTATAAGGATTCGGATAGCTCTAGTAGCCTCACATCTGGCCAATCCACATCCATTGAGGAACTTGCAAAGAAGGTAGCTCAAAAGTTAGGTGTCTCTAGCAAAAAAATTCCAAGATTTGCCCCAGTCAAGAGGTGCTATATGTGTGGAGGTGACCATATGGCAAGTGTTTGTCCTATTATGGCCCAACCCCAAGTGAATCCTAGTAGCCAGTACTGCACCATAGAGCGAAGGTACACCAACCACACCGCACAAGACTGCCTTATAACAAACAAACTATCAGGCAAAATTACTCTCAGCCATATCCACAACAGGGTAGATACCAGAATTAGTACCCACCACAACAATACGGCAGACCACAACAATCTTATCAGCCACCTTATCAAGGGCAACAGAGACCTCAACCAGTCCTAGTGCAACAACCCCCTGCTCCAACCAATGTGATCCCAGTGAAATATGCATCTGTTGAAGAAAATCTGAATAGAGCCATAGTCCCAATCAAACCGTTGCTATCAGACAGTGATCCAAGTGACCATAGTTTTGACTCCGCACATATTGATAGCCCACAGGCTTACTACATGCAGTCACCCGAGCATAACGAGTCATACTATTATGAAGACCCAAGTGAAAATAGTGGGGAGCCTGAGTATGCTAATGTTATGTACACAAACCCCAACTCTAGGACTCAACCTAGGCAGGTACGACTGCCATTTCCTAGAGGACCTTGCTTCAGATGTCAGGGAGATCACCTCATACGTGATTGTCCACTGCCTGCCCCTACGCAACCCCAACCAGTGACAATTCAAGGCTTCTGTCAAGATTGCGAAAAAGAGCATCTCTTACGAGATTGTCCGAAGAATCCCAATAACCTGCCAAAAATCACTCCTATCAACGTCATTGGACTAGTAGTAGACTCTACAAGAAGTGTAACTTCCACTGCCCCAGTGCATGTGGTCACTAGAGCTCAAGCCTTGCAGCAAACTCAAGGAGTAGGCTTGGGAAAGAATTCTGAGGTTAGTGAGACAGAGAGTATAACTAAGAAAAGGACAAGAGCTTGGAGAGATAGCCGGGAAAGAATGAAAAAGACAACGGTCACAGAAAATGAGCGAACTTGAAGAAAGCTCGAGAGAAACAAAGCAAAGATAAGTGAACTCGCATCTCAAAACCACTCTCACACCACCCCTCCACCACCGTTTCCATCTCCCTCCAACCCATCACCTTCCATTCCCTAACATTCTAATCCACCACACGTAACCCACCCACCACCCAGAGTAGGATCAGTCCTAGCGGATCCCACTCCTGAGGATCTAGACATGATGCTTAAAGCATATCAGGCCAGAATCCAGTAAGGGCCAAACGTGACAGATCATGACAAATGTTACCCCAGAGCCGATCTAGAAATAGAGAGAACAAAGCTTTGTGCTAAGATGGTCGAATTGGCGCAAGCCATGTTTGAAGCCAGTCGCTTGTTCAATGGCTCTAGCTCCACTAGAACACCATTGCATTTTGACGGTCTATTAGATAGATTGGAAAGGCTACTTGCGAAGTCTGGGAAAGGAGCCTCCTTCCAGCTTGAGGGGAGTGCAAGAGATAGAATAAGCTTTCCTCCCCAGGAAGCTTATGTGCCTAACTCCACTGAACCAGACACTTCCTCTTCTATGAATAGATATTCACCAGAGTTCCTGAGAGAGATTCAAGAAGAGAAGTGGGCAAAGGAAAGTGAAGTCCCTCCTCCCATTGAACTTGTGGATGACGCACATGATCAATTCCCATAGGACATCCCTTCTATCTATGAAGAACAGGAAAGTGCCCACCCTCATCAGAGGTTAGACTTTGGGTCTAATTCCTTGCAAGAGTTACCACATTTCACAGGCCCATGGGAAACTAAGTCAACATGCATGAGAGCACCCACGGTCATGATAAGAAATGAAGATTCGATCATACCTAGGAATACTGAGGTAGTAAAAAACACTAAAGTGCAGTGCAATCTCACTTTAGAAGAGCTACTCAAAGTTAAGCCAGAAGTGTGGAAACATGTAGCCAAACAAGTGCCAAACATAGCGAAATTGTGTTCCCAAGTAGGTTCACATAGAACAGTGCCAGAAATACCATTGGATAAGATAGGAGATATGAGTGAAGGAGAAGAAGGAAATACCTATCTCCCAGTTACCCATCAGGAATACACAACCAAAGCAATTTTGGACTCAGGTGCAGGAGTTGCAATTGCTACCACTTCCCTATGGAAGCATTGGGGCAAGCCAGCACTCACGCCAATGAGAATGAAATTGCAGATGGCCGATGGTCATATTGAAAGGCCCTTAGGATTGCTAGAAGGAATAACTCTCACTACATGTGGTGTTGAGTTTGAGCATACTTTTGCTAGATGCGACTTTAGCAAAAACCAAGCCTACGAGATGATTTTGGGAAGGCCATTTATGTGGCAATTGCAAGTGGTACAGGATTGGGGAACCAATTCCTTGTATTTGCAACATCTAGGTGTTACAACCAAAGTCAATCTCAAGGATTACTCTCATAGAGACGTACCACCTATTCAATGGAATCCCATCCATAGAGCCAAAGATGAGACTGAGTCTGTGCATTCCATAGGATCCGGATCCTCATGGATGCATGAAGACACTCACTTATGGATGTGTAAGGTAGCAGTAGAAGAAGAGAAGAGAGAGAAAGCTAGAGAGGTAGGTGCAAAAGAAACCCATAGATCAATTCAAGACCCAGCCTATGCACCCGTAGTTTTTCTTGACGAAGAATTTGAGCCTCACGGCTGGGCTGAAATTTTAGCAACAATGGATGTAGCCATCAATGAAGAACAATGGACACCCCACTGTGATGAGGATGGCTATGATATTTCAGTCTTTTCAATAGAACCGATCATGGGAGATGCAGTGTTAGAAGAATGCGAATCTAGCCCTGATGCATTTAAGGATGCAAGTGACTCCGACCTAGAGTCAATCATCATGGACCCACCGTTTGCATCAGAGGGAGAATACTTCTATGAGGTAGAAGTTCACCCTCAGAGACATGAAGAGCTCATGAATGAGGTGAGCTTAACCACACAAGTGACCACCAAGAGTGAGGGAAAGAAAAGAAAGAAGAAAGAAGCCACACCGGAGGAAGAGGAGTCCTTGTTTGAGGTGCCGGAAAATTTCAAGAAGTATGAGATAGAAGATAGAAGAGTCATGGTAAGAATGCCTAAACGTGAGGCACAATCAGGAGAGGCCTATGATAGCAAGGAAACTACTAAGAAAATAGTTGTAACCGTAGAAGAAGGAGAAGAAAGATGCACCTACATAGGACATGACCTGACGGAAGAAGAAGAGCAAGAGTTGATAGCTTTGCTAAGGGAGTATCGAGATGTATTCGCTTGGAGCTACAAGGACCTGAAAGGTGTAGACCCTGACATATGCTCACATACAATCCCCATGACTTCAGAGGCTAGGCCCTCTAAGCAAAAGCCATACACATACATGACAACTATGCAGCCAAGATCAAGGAAGAGATAGATCGCTTGGTTGAAGCTGGATTTATCTATGAAATTGAGGATACTGAATGGGTATCCCCCATTGTAGTGGTGCCCAAAAAGAATGGCAAATTACGTGTATGCATTAACTTGAAGAAGGTTAACGCAGCCACTATCAGGGATAGTTATCCGCTTCCTATCACTGAGCATCTATTAGAAAGGGTAGCAGGCAAGGAAGTGTACAACTTCCTAGATGGGTTCTTTGGCTACAATCAAGTAGCCATTGCACCAGAAGATCAGCATAAGACGGCTTTTGCCACAGAGTGGGGCATATTTGCCTTTCGAGTAATGCCATTCGGGCTTACCAATGCACCTGCTACCTTTCAAAGATTGATGTGTCACGTGTTTAAAGAGTTCTTGAGGAAGAATTTGGAAGTCTATGTTGATGATCTATGCGCTCATTCCAACATTAGACAGACTCATATACCCGAACTCAGACAAATCTTTGACAAATGTAGAGAATATCAAGTCTGCTTGAACCCAGAAAAGTGTGTTTTCATGGTCAGGCAAGGCAAGATCCTAGGACACATAGTGTCAAAGAACGGTATATCCACTGAGAAAGTGAGAGCCATTGCAGAACTACCTACCTAGGCCAAGGAATGTCAAGGAGGTACAAGCCTTCATGGGGCATTGTGGTTACTACCGCCGGTTCATTCACATGTATGCCGTCATTGCAAAGCCTCTGTATGCCCTTCTAACTAACTTTGAGTGGACTGATGAGTGTGAGAACTCTTTCACAGAGCTCAAACGAAGATTGTGTTCAACACCAATCTTGACCACACCAGATTGGAATAAGCCATTCCATGTCCATGTAGATGCATCCAATTATGCAATTGGATGCGTGCTAGCACAACCTACGGGTGAAGGTAATATGGATCTTCCAATTGCCTATGCCAGTAGACAACTGAATGTAGCTGAACGAAATTATACCACCACTGAACGGGAGGGGTTAGGCATGGTATACACAGTTAAAAAGTTTAGACACTATTTGCTTGCAAATAAGTTTAAATTTTTTACTGACCATCAAGCTCTGTTGTACTTGGTAAACAAGCCATGCAATACAGGAAGATTAGTAAGATGGTTCCTCTTACTAATGGAATACGACTTTGAGGTAGTGGTGAGAAAAGGCAAGACTCATTTGAGAGCAGATCATCTCTCAAGGCTCACATCAGGAGAGACCCCACAAGGAGTGTCAGATGACCTACCTAATGCTTACTTGTTTAATTTCGAAGTTGTACCGTAGTGGGCTAAGCCATTAGTGCCAGTATTGACATACGGTCCTAATCACCCGGTAATGCACACAGAAGATAGAGAGATAGTAAGAGCTCAAAAGTATCATATCTTGGCAGGAAGTATGTACAAACATACTGAGCAAGGAGTATTGGCCTGTTGTGTGGAAGAGGACGAGTACGCTAAGTGGTTGCAATTAGCACATGTAGGTGCATTAGAGCAACACTACTCAAAACAACGAACCCTACAGACCCTGAGGAGACTAGGAGTGCATTGGCCAACCATGGAAGTTGATGTCCATAGAATGTGCAAAGAATGCTCAATCTGCTGCACTAAACCACCAGTGGAACATGCCACTCTTTATCTAGTGTCTTTAGTGCCAGATTGGAGTGAACCATTAGTAGCCTTGTTGAGGACGAAAACATTCCCTCAAGATATGACTTTGGCCAGACAAAGAAGTTTGGAACAAGAAGCCTTGGATTACACAATCATTGGTGATAATTTATACAAACGTGGTAAAGATGGTTACCTAAGACTGTGTGTCCATGAGAGCGAATACCTCAAGATATTAGAGACTGCTCACCAAGGTGTAGCAGGAGGACACTTTGGTCCAGATAGGGTGATCAAGGCAATACTATTTGCAGGATTTTGGTGGCCCACCCTTCACATGGATGCATATACCTATGTGAAGAGATGTGAGGTTTGTCAGCAAACCCAGTATCCCATACGCAAGGATGAGATGCCATTGAAGCCTATGATGGGTGGACGTGCATTTTCTAAGTGGGGAATAGACTTTGTGGGTCCTATTAATCCCCCAGCTAAGGGTTCACATGCTGAGTATATCATGGTGGCCACAGAATATCTAACCAAGTGGGTAGAAGTGAAAGCCACTACGAAGAACGATGCTCAAACAACAGCAAAGTTCCTATTTGAAAATGTGTTCACTAGATACGGACTACCTATAGAGTTAGGTAGCGATAGAGGGACTCACTTCTTAAATGAAGTCATTGAAAATCTTCCTCAAGAGTTCTTGGTGATACACAAGAAGTCCGCCCCCTATCATCCACAAGCTAATGGCCAGGCTGAGAGCACAAATAAGATCTTATGCAATGTGCTAACTAAATTGGTGAATAACAAACGCTCTGATTGGGACAAACAGCTACACCACACTGTTTGGGCATACCGAGTTGCCTATAAAACGGTGCTCCAAGCCACACCCTTTCAGATGGTGTTTGGCCAGAACGTGGTGCTACCATTGGATTTTGTGATACCTACATTGAAAGTAGCACAAGAGCATGATTGGATCGGCCATGAACTCTCCTCTAGAATCTTTGATCTCGAACGTTTAGGTGAGACACGATTGAGAGCTGCAACAGGGATCTATGCAGCCAAGAAGAGGCAAAAGGCGTATTTTGATACACATGTGAAGGATAAAGGATTGAAAGCAGGAGACCTAGTCCTAGTCTACACATTGAAGCAACATGCACGAAAATTAGAGAAAAGAGGCTATGGACCAATGATTATCAATAGGATCTCCACAAGTGGAGCAGTACAACTAGCCACTCTGGAAGGTGACATACTACCAAGTTACATAAGCGGATGTAGAGTCAAGTTATATCAAGAACCCCTAACTGAAGAAATGCTCAATCGACTCAATATTGCAAAGAAACGTAAGGAAGAGGAAAAGAGAATTCGAGAAGAAGCACAGGTTGAAGCTTTAGAACGCATTCGACGAATGAAATTGAGAAGGCAAGGTAGAGATCAACCCATGACTGACGCTCAAGAAGCTCAAGGTTATCACATGGCCATGTGCGAAGCTTCAAGTGAACTGGCCCGTAAGATAGTTGATCGACGACCTTTTGTGACCCTAGAAGTAGGACAAAGAGAGAGTGCAAGGTCCGTGAGAGCTTTAATTGATTCAAGAGCGGCCACTAGTGCAGTTCGGCTTTCTTATTGCCAACAATTGCAATTGGAGGTAAAACCCCTAGAAGCATATCTGATAGGATTAGGAGGTGTTGAAACCCCTTGCATGGGAGAGGTGGAGCTTCCCCTCTACATTCAAGAGGTCCTCATGCCAGCAAAAGTACTAGTGTGTGAAGACGAAGATCTTACCGAACCTCTCGTCTTGGGCCAAGACTGGATCTATGATCATGCAGTCAACCTCAACCTAAGAAGTGGACTTCTTCAGGCTTGGGTAGGCCAAAGCCGCCTTATGATTGAATTAGAAAATCAAGCACTCGAACCATTATAATTGGTGCAGAGGATTGTCACTTTTGCCAAAGGTATAGAAGTCAAGGAGGAACTCCCATCTGTTCTAGAGAAGAATCTAAAGGGGAAGGCTCAGCAACACCCGACACTGAGGAGACCGATGAACAAGAAGCATGGGCACCAACTTTGGCAGTATGAAGTGCCTCGTGGCATGAAACAGATATGGATACGCAAGGGGGAATAAATCACGGCCCCAAAGACAGGGTCTCAAAAGAGCATCAAGCAAGCCACACTGGCAAGGACTAAAACGAAGGAGATCCCTAGTCAAGACTCTAGGCATACCATGTCTATTTGGGTCCCTAAGCGGTCAATGAAGGCTAGCCCCAATGCTAGACAGATATGGGTTCCCAAGGCCTGCTTACGAGCCCAAATAGCTCCAACTCTAGTCACTAGAATAATTCAACACTCACAAGTCCTCTTGGCAAACAACTCAGGAACTCTACTTACATCCCACACTAACACGCACTCGGTCAAACCTAGGAATGTCTGGAAATGGGTACCCAAAAGGTCCCAAATCCAGCACAATCTAGTCCATGAACCTTTAACTGTCATCAGCTCAAGGAGCCGTGAATCCTCAAACAAAGTCTGGAGAATTAAACCCTGTATCAAACCCCCAGACCCCATTTTGTAAATCCATCCACTCTGAAGTAGATGCATTCTGAGTACCTTGCATATCCAAAGTATGCATCTAGAATGACACTAACCACTAACCACCACTCACATCTATCACAAACACTTCACCTGTAACCACTAACCATCTCGATTGTCATGTTAGTATTGTGGAGGGAACACTATTACATCTTGTTTCCTATGCAACACTAATGTGCCTCTCTTCCGCTAGCAGATAAGCATCAACTGCTGCAAGGAGTCTCATGGCAACAACAGCAGGAACAAGCTCCCAGGCAGGCACTAGCACTCAAAGTAATTGGGATACCATGCCTGTGGAAGCTCCACTGACAGCAAGGCCTGAAGAGCTTTTGAATGTGAGAAGAATTCCTATCTCGGATCCTCCAAGTGGCCTAACAGAAAGAGTGAAGGGGCATTCTCATTGGTTCAATGAGATGCCAGGAGACTTGGGAGATGCAGACCACATATGGGAGTCCAAGTTGGAATTCGGAGGAGTATGGTGGACATTTCAATTCTTCTCGAGAGAATTTGAAACATTACAGAATGCAGCTCCTCTTCAAGATATTTGGTTGAAAGCGGGATTGCAAGATTATTTTAGTGCACCTTTACCTAAACCTGATTTTCTTCGGTGCTACTACTTGATTGCCACACTGAAGGCGACAGGAGATAAATATCATTCAGGCACATTCCTGGTGCCCTCTCTATCAAACCAGGAGGAAATGAAGAAGTTTGAGTTGAATATTACTTTAATCAAGGAAGCCCTTCAGATGTATGACACCCACATACCTTTCGATCGAGATCCTTCGATACCGGAGTCTATGAAGAACAATAAAATCAAGAAGCTGAAAGAAATGTGTGCCCTCACCCCCAACATCGCCATACCATTACGGATGTGCCTTCAACACTTCGCCTTTCCACAAGACCGGTTCACCCAACCTCATAAGAAAATCTGGTATGGATTATACCTAGCAGAGACTGGGAGCTTACCAATTAAAATGCCCGTGTGGATCCTGGACCAGTTATATTAAGCAGGCAAACGAGGCGTGAGGAAGCCTACCTTGAATGGTTGCTGTGCGATTACAAGAACTATCTACAGATGCCTTGCCTATGATGTGCCGATCGCAAGGGCCCTTAAGTACTCACAACTGGAATTCTTCAAGGGGCGGAAGTCAGGGGTTCAACCCGCAAAAAGAATGCGTGGTTCGCTTTCACAGGTTCTAATCCCTCGTGAGGCCACCACAGAAGCTTCCCTCAGAGAAGAGGAACAAGTAGCCCCTTTCACTATCCATCTCCAAGGACCACAATCAGGAAGCATGGTACAACCCACTCCATCTGCCCCTCCACTACCCACAGATGCTGAGTTTGCATCCATGGCTACTTTGGCAGAAGATACATCTTTTGACTTTGAAAGCTTCTTGCAGACAACCCACTTATCTGAGAGTGAATTCTTCTCAGACACGGATGGCCCCGAATCATCATCCCACAGAGGACAGACACATAGTGAAACCCAAAGAGTGCATTGGGAAGATGAGGCACAACATACTCACGCGGAAGGCACACATGAACAAGAGGAGAGTGAGGAAGAAGCCCCCGCCTACACTGCACAACTCAAACGACTCTACAAAACGATCAAGCAAGTGCAGAAAAGGCATAAGTTGTCAGAGGAGGCACATAGAGCACTGGTGAACCAGATGCTGCAGGCGGAGAATGTAGACCCTCAATTTGTAGAATCATTGAACCTTTTAGCAGATACCTGCGGAATAGTGGAAGCCATGAGGACCATGGTATATTGTAATACCCCTCAATATGACCAATGAAGGATCGATACAAGACCACGACGGGGAAAGATGATTCAGATGGAAGTCTCTACCTCACTCCCTACAAACACTCAGGAAGATGTTCACATAGCAAGCCCATCCAATAGTGATGAACCAGATGTACATATCCAAATACCATCTCCACCATCACCTCCCATCCAGCCCTCAGAACCCCTCACCACTAGCCATCCTGAACAACCAGTATCCACCCATAGTGAACCCGTTCTACACACCACCATTTCTCCATCCTTCCCTTTACCTACATCCACCACTTCCAACCCATTTTCCGAACCCCAGATAGATCATCCCATCACCGATCATACCGTAATAGGTCACCCAACGTCTCTCTCACCTCTCGGACATCCACATGACCCTACCCAACATTAACACACCCAATTCCCTTCACACATACTTTTCCTCTCTCCCAACCCCAACCCATTGGGCCACTCCTAACCTCCTCAGAGCCTACACAAGTCACGCTACCTCCGTTCTTGGCAAACCTTGTGGAGCAAATTGAGAATTATAGGAGAAAATCCCACTCCCACCCCACCTCCCCCACATTCACGACAACCACTAACACACCACCCACCATTCCTGTGTTCACGATTCACACTTCACACACCATCACGTCCGATCCCATGGACATTTCACCATCCACAGGAGCACCCACCACCACAATTTTTCCAACATCCTCACATTTCACTTCACTCATAGGCACATCATCCACTTTTCCCTTCCCCATTTCCCAACCCTTTGCACTTTCCACCTCTACCCCTGCATCCACATCATTTAGTCATGCACTAGACACCATGTTCAAAGCGGCCACTCAACTTAAGCAAGAGTATAGATTACTGGAAGAAAATAACATAGAGCTGTGCAATCTCTCGGCTCAACTCCAGGCACGTGTCAATGCCTTGGAGCTAAGTAATACAACACTACAACATGAAGTGACCACCCTCCAACAATCCCAGGTGGAGCTCGAAGCCAAACATACAGAGACGACTAGGGCAACGGAAGAACAACTCAGAGATCAGCTAGCCCGTAATGCTAGACTACAATGAAACATGGCTCTACTCCAACGCCACCTAGCGGCTGCACAAGAAGAAAACAGGAGATTACAGCAACAAAATCAAGACAACCTCAAAGCCGCCATAGAAAATACTCCAAGGGCACCCATCGACCCTGCCAACTTCCGGGCCATCCCTTCAGAAAGCATACAACAAATATTGGAAACCTATGCCAACCTCTTAGAAGCACATGATCAGCTTGCCGACCAAGTCAAGGAATTACAAAGATCCCAAGTGCCTACACCCCACCCACTAAAACCTACAGAGATGGTCAATGCTGCCACTTCACCAGAGCCCGAATCAACAACGACCAATGAGGTACTTGAGCTACGACAACAAGTGGCAGAATTAAAGATCAAGTTGTTACAGTATGAAAGACCCCCCTCTCCACCTGATCAACCAATAGAAGAAGAAGCAGTAATCATTCCAGTGGAGGAAACATTTGAAGACAACTATGAGCCTCAACCCATTCCAGGAGGTAGCATCATGGAGGAAGGACAAGACACATATGAGGAGCCCCCGTCGGCATGGACGAAGAAATGGGGCCAACTCATGAGGAACGTATCTCCACCCAAATGTTGGCCATGAGGACTATTGAAGAAACCATACTTCAATCAGAATATTTCAGACACCTTGCCCCTAGAGACTGATAACCAGCTCCGAGTTACAATATAAACCATACTTTGTACTGTTGGCAGACTACAATGCTGAGATCAAACGTAAAACCAACAAGTACCCTACTTTCGCTACCCAATTGGAACATGAGGACATTCCAGAGGACGCCCACAAAGGGAACATATACCAACCCACCTGGAGGCAAAAGTTACTGGAAACCTATCCGGAGATGCTACGAACATGGGATCACGCGCCCATGCACTTGAAGTATAACAATTGCTACGGGCCAGTGCAACGGAGAAGATCATGGAAGGCATTTGCCATAAAAGTTAAGAACAATGTCAATTGCAAAGAATGGCTCAATTACCCCGCCATTGCACCCCCAACCGGCACACCTACTGTAGCTTACATGATGGCTACCATCAGACATTGGATGCCATGCTGTTGGCAGCAGTCAGGGAACCGAAGGAGCCACAAGACGAAGAGAGTCAGAGCGAAGGGACAGCACAAGCAGACATGGCAATCAAAGAAGATCTGGCAAATAGGCCAATAATTTTCCTCATGAAGAAGCAAGTATGAGCATTCACGCAAATCTAGCACTTAGGCAACCCTTTAACTTTTCAAAAACCCTTACACCAATTAAAAGTGATTCTCATCACTTAACACCATTGTAAATACCATTTCATATTTTTGTAGCTCCATTTTGTGCAAGCCAAGGAGTTCTTGAGCTTGAGGAGCTTTAGAAGTATCTACCTGCCAATTTTCGTAATTTTTGGATCTCGTTTGAGCCCTCAAATAAGCCCTGGAACCTAATTTTTAACTAGGCCGGACACTAGGTCTGAACAGGGCCAAAGCTAGTCAAAAACTATAAAAGGAGCTACAGAGCTCATTTTTGAGGTTAGATTGTAATTGAAACAAACTTGTAAGAGCTTCTTGAAAAGTAATCTAAGAACTCCATTGATTCTCCCTCTTTGTCTTGCCGTGTGTGCGCGTGTGTGTGTATGTGTGTGCATGTTTGTGTGCTTCTCACTCACGCACTTGTGCCGCCACTTGCTCGAGGTCTTCATACCATCCTCACGTCTTCCCGGATTGACATTAAAGGAGGTGCTACTCATCACTGAGCTACACCAAATTTTGGCGCCGTTGCCGGGGATCGAGCTTTGAGGACGAGCGTGTGATGGTAAGACGTAGAGTTGACGCGTTGGAGTTGTAGGTATTTTCTTCACTTTCATCTATTTTCTTGTTTTTTCTTCACCATCTTCATCACCATCATCATCAACACCATCTCCCACCTCCATCTCCATCATCGTGAAAATCTTCAGTTTTGATCATATCACCATCTCCACCTCATTTCCTTCATTCTACTTGTGAGAGAGAGCGAGAGAGCAATATTGCTTGCACTGTTTTTGCATGTTTGTTGTGTTTCTTGCAGGTATCATCATCATCATCCCCGCCAGCACTCTGCACAGGTACGGATTTCGAAGTAACTGTCTGTGTGTCGCCGACTTCTGTCAATCGCGACCGACAGAAAAAACGCTCAAATCACCAAACAAAGTGCAAAACCATGATCTACAGGCCTAGAGCTTCCCAAAAATGTGTTTAGTTTCTTGAAATTCCTCAGATTTCTGTCAATCGCGATCGCTCTGTCAATCGCGACCGACAAACCACGACGGACAGATCTGTCAATCGCGATCGACACGTCAATCGCGATCGACAGCCCACGACGGCTCTGTCAATCACGACCGACAGAGTCAACGACCGATTGACCACGACCGACTGACCATACGCATGACACATGTCAATCGCGATCGAGTCATCAATCGCGATCGACTCATCAATCGTGACCGACACAGTCAACGACTGTTTGACCACGATCGACAGACCCTCGCGACCGACCTGTCAATCGCGATCGACCCATCAATCGTGACCGACAGAGTCAACGACTGTTTGACCACGACTGATTGACTTTTCATAACCCCTGTCAATCGCGACTGACCAATCAATCGCGACTGACAGCCACAACGGACCTGTCAATCGCGATCGACACGTCGATCGCGACTGACCTGTCAATCGCGACCGACAGACTTTGCGAACGCGTTAGAAGGGCAATTTAGGTCAAATTTTTAAGGTAAAAATAGTGGTCTAAATTTTGGCCAAGTATGGGACAAACATTAGGGTGTAGCATTGCTTGACGAGGGCATGACCCAAGTAACTCGAGAATTCTTGTTTGCCTGTTAACCTAGTTTAATCCTGTTTTAGCCCCAAAACCCTGAACCGGCATAACTTTCTCATACGAAATCCGTTTGCCGTGAATTTTGTTTTGTTGGAAAGCTCGCAGGGAGTACAACAAAAACATCGACTGGTTATGGTTAAATTAAGATCAAGAATATTAGCTAGGGTATTTTGAAGTTGACCATACCCAGGGGGAACAAAAATTCAGGGATCTCTAGAGTTGTGTCCAAAAGGTCATAGTGTAAATTGGTGAAGTGTTACATGAATAAAAGTGATTGGTTCTGTCTTTTGAATTAGTCTTGAGCTAACAGTGGGCCTCTTACAGGTCTTGTGAGAGTAGCAAAGGGTACACAAAGCAAGAGTAAGTGCAGGCTTGGGAATACGCGTCCTGGGCACACCAGGGCAACAATACAAGGAAAGGAACTCAAGGTTGGAAAACCCGCAACACCCTCTGTCAATTCTTAGTGTAGGCTAAGTGCGGGTAGTGTTAGAAGTAATTCCAGGCAACGATAGGCACGAGATAAATCAAAGACTATCTAAGAAAACCAAGTGCAAGTTAAGAGATAACCTGTGTGTGTGCGAACGACAATCTTAAAAGGAAAAGAACCTAACGTGAAAACGACCAAACTAAAGTGCGAAATTAAACTTAAGTATTCCTGACGACGTGATATCAGACAAGAGTATAAACACGATAATCAACATAAAAAGAACCAAGTGACCGATACAAAAGGACTCAGAAACGTGGCTGTACCTCGAAAAAATTGGGTTAATCAGTTAGGCATATGAACCTTAGATCATGACGACATCTAGCAAGGGAGAGACAAAGCCTTAGGTCTTCAGAGGCTAGTGTTAACCACACTGCTAGGTCTTGGGCCCAGCAGTTGAGCCACCACTCGTACTACCCTAGCTCTGAGACCAGTGAGTCAGAGATGTCTCAAGGCATGGACAGACCTACGGGAAGTTCAGGAGTGCCTTACTTGTACAGGGTAGAAGGCCCTTACAAAACACAATTGGAATACCTTAGGACCAACCGATTAGGTGCTAGCATCTATGAGGACGGCCTAGGAAGATCTGTGGTACAGATTAAGAATCCTGATCAATCCATAGGACTAGAGCACCCAGCAGTCAAGTTTGAAAATGGGGCATACCTAGACAAAGAAGGAACCATATACGTAGTCACCAGTCACCCAGACAGGACAGATGAATTTGGGAATGTAATCTCAGAGGCGGACTTAGGTGACTTGGAACAAGGAAACATGGGTGTAGAACCTAGAACCCCCCGAGGCAAATCTGTTCTCACTAGGATTATCACACTTGAGTGGGTTCCCCAAGACAACAAGAGCATAGATTTGCTCCTCAATCGAGAAACTGACGAAGCCTTTTGGAGGTATAAATCTAATCAGCCAACTGATATAGGAACAATCATGATCTATGAGTTTAAGGATCCTGATAGCCCAGGTAGAGTGACCTACTTAGATCACGCTTCGGAGAGGATCTTTGTGGTTACGGAAAATGATAGGCATGCTTACACTTGGAAAGGTGAATTTTTTTTCCCCCAACCAAGATCGAATGTATCCTATGGTCACCCTGGAGCTGGAACATCCCAAGCTCATGGAATGCAAAGAGACAGAAGTAGAGATAGACCAGAAGTAAGCTTTGCCAACCCAATGGGCAGAGAAAGAACGAGGACGAAAACGAATAGAGTAGAACCTGAGATACTTAGAGCTCATAGGAATCAAAGAAATGCGGATGAGTTCCCTCTACCATGACCTAGAGAGCACACAAGAACCTTGAGACCGACTCAGCTAGTCAAGTCCATGAAGAACTACTTCGATGGCACTGGAGATCCATACGATCATGTGGCTGAGTTTAGGCAAGTCCTGAGAGCTGAACAAGTGGAGGATCTATTCACGCAATACAATGCCTTTGGTCTGACCCTTTGGAACACTGCCCTGACATGGTTTCAGCCACTAAATGAGAGGCAGTTCAGGAGCATTGACCAACTCCTAGAGGCTTTCATTATTGAATTCTCTAAGAGTGGCATAAGGCATAATACCTCCTCGCTGATTCACAGCTTCAAGCAAACCCCTCAAGAAACCGTGAGACTTGCAGGAAGAAGATTTAGGCAATACTTAGAAAGATGCCCTGTCTCGGAGCTACCCACACCAGCTAAACAAGTGGCTTTATTCCTGGATGGATTGCTAAGTACTAAATTGAGATCTTATGTGTACTTGAAGGACCCTAGGACCATAGAAGAGTGTGTACGCATGTGTATTGACATTGAGGACAACCTAGGGGAGGAGTTAGAGCTTTCCAAGACATACAAAGACGCGGATAGTGCCTCTAACCTCTCTTCCACGCAATCCACATCAATTGAGGAACTGGTAGAGAAAGTAGCTCAGAAGTTAGGTGTCACTAACAAACAAATCCCAAGGTTTGCTCCTATGAAAAGGTGCTATACTTGTGGTGGCGACCACATGGCGAACGTATGTCCCATTATGGCTCAACCCCAAGTTAATCCTAGTAGCCAGTACTGCACCATAGAACGGAGATACACCAATCACACCGCACAAGATTGCCCATACAACAAGCAGGCAGTTAGGCAACCCTACCCTCAGCCATACCCTCAGCAGGGAAGATACCAGAACCCGTATCCTCCACAACCATATGGCAGGCCACAACAACCGTATCAGCAACCCTACCAAAACCAACAAAGGCCTCAGCCAGTGTTAGCTCAACAACCCCCTGCCCCAGCTAATGTGATTCCGGTAAAATATGCAGCAGCAGAAGAGAACCTGAATAGAGCTATAGTCCCTGTAACACCCTTGCTTTCCGAAAGTGACCCGAGTGACCATAGCTTTGATTCTACACATGTTGAGAGTCCCCAGGCATACTACATGCAGTCTCCAGAACATGGTGAGTCCTATTACAGCGAAGAGCCAAATGAACCTAGTTGGGAGTCAGATTACACAAACGTCATGTATGCAAACCCCAACCCTAGGCCTCAACCTAGGCAAGTAAGACCTCCATTTCCAAGAGGACCGTGCTACAGATGCCAAGGAGATCACCTCATTCGTGATTGTCCCTTACCTCCACCTCCACAAACTCAGTCAGTGACGATCCAAGGCTTTTGCCAAGATTGTGGAAAGGAACATCTCCTACGAGATTGCCCAAAGAACCCCAATAATATGCCAAAAATCACGCCTATCAATGTTATTGGGTTAGTGGTAGATTCCAGCGGAAGTGTCACTTCCACTGCACCCGTACAGGCAGTCACTAGAGCTCAAGCATTGCAGCAGAATCAAGGGGTAAACCAGGATAAGAACCCAGAGGCTAGTGAAACCGAGAGCATAACAAAGAAAAGGACTAGAGCGTGGAAAGATAGTCGGGAAAGAATGAAAAGACAATGGGCTAAAAAGATGAGTGAACTCGAGGAAAGCATAAGAGAAACCAAAGCTAGGATAACTGAAATCACCTCTCAAACCCCCTCTCACACTATCCCACCACCACCATTCCCATCGCCATCCGACCCGCCACCTCCCAACCCACCTCATGTGATTCCACCACCCCCTAGAGTAGGATCAGTATTAGCTGATCCCACTCCTGAAGATATAGACATGATGCTTAAAGCATATTAGGCCAGAATTCAAGAAGGGCCAAATGTCACAGATCATGACAAGTGTTACCCTAGTGCTGACCTAGAGATAGAAAGAACCAAGCTTTGCACGAAAATGGTCGCATTGGCTCAGACTATGTTTGAAGCCAGTCGCCTTTTCAATTACTCAGGCTCAGCCAAGACGCAATTACACTTGGATGGACTTCTGGAGAAGTTAGAGGGCATAATTGCAAGATCTGCCAAGAAAGGAGAGAATCAAGAAAGAGATGACGCAAACAAAAATAGGACCCATCCCCTACCGAAAGCTTATGTGCCAATTTCCATTGAACCAGACAATTCCCCCTCCCTAGAAAGAATGGAGAATCTAACGGCTCAATCACAAAAGGAACCTGCCTTTCAAAACAAGGGCAAGGCAAGTGAAAGAGTAAGTATTCCTGAACAAGAAGCCTATGTGCCTAACTCTACGGAGTCGGACACATCATCTTCTATGAATCGATTTACACCAGAATTCCTACGAGAGATTCAAGAAGACAAATGGGCTAAAGAGAGTGAAGTCCCTCCTCCCATTGAACTGGTGGATGATGCACATGACCAATTCCCACAAGACATCCCATCCATTTATGGAGAGCAGGAGAGCATCCAATCTCAAGAAAGATTAGACTTCGAGTCTAATTCTTTATAGGAACTACCCCATTTCACAGGCCCATGGGAAGCAAGGTCCACCTGCATGAGGGCACCTACAGTCATGGTAAGAAACGAAGATTCAGTCATACCTAGGAACACAGAAGTAGTGAAGAACACTAACGTGCAGTGCAATCTCAAGTTAGAAGAGCTACTCAAGGTTAGACCTGAAGTATGGAAACATGTCGCCAAACAAGTACCAAAAGTAGCCAAACCTCGTTCCCAGGTAGGATCCCATAGGACAGTGCCAGAAATTCCCTTGGATAAGATAGGAGATATGTGTGAAGGTGAAGAAGGGAACACCTATCTTCCCATCACCTACCAGGAGTACACCACTGAGGCAATTTTGGACTCAGGTGCAGGAGTTGCAATTGCCACTACTTCCCTATGGAAGCATTGGGGCAAGCCAGCACTCAGGCCAACGAGAATGAAATTGCAGATGGCCGATGGTCACATAGAGAGACCCCTAGGATTGTTAGAAGGAATAACTCTCACCACTTGTGGTGTCGAGTTTGAGCATACATTTGCTATATGTGACTTCAACAAAAATCATGCCTATGAGATGATTTTGGGAAGACCATTTATGCGACAGTTGCAAGTGGTACAGGATTGGGGGACCAATTCTTTGTGCCTGCAACACTTAGGTGTTACAACCAAAGTAAATCTCAAAGATTACTCTCATAGAGATGTACCTCCTATCCAGTGGAATCCCATCCATAGAGCCAAAGATGATACGGAATCTGTGCATTCCATAGGGTCAGGATCCTCATGGATGCATGAAGACACCCACTTATGGATGTGCAAAGTAGCAGTAGAGGAAGAGAAGAGAGAAAAGGCCAGAGAAATAGGTGCAAACGAAACTCATAGACCCATTCAAGACCCAGCCTATGCACTTGTAGTCTTTCCTGATGAGGAATTTGAACCCCACGGCTGGGCAGAAATCTTAGCAACAATGGACGTAGCCATCAATGAGGAACAATGGACACCTCACTGTGATGAAGATGGCTATGACATTTCAGTCTTCCCCATAGAACCAATCATGGGAGAGGCAGTTCTAGAAGAGTGCGAACCTAGCCCTGATGCAATTGAGGATGCAAGTGACTCCGATCTAGATCAATCATTATGGACCCACCATTTGCATCAGATGAAGAATACTTCCATGAAGTAGAATTTCAACCCCAGAGGCATGGAGAGGTTACAAATGATGTAAGATTAGCAACACATGTGACCCCGAAGGAAGAAGGGAAGAAACGAAAGAAGAAAGAAGTCTCACCAGAAGAGGAAGAATCGTTGTTTGAGGTTCCGGAAAATTTTAAGAAGTATGAGATAGATGACAGGAGGGTCATGATAAGAATGCCTAAAAGAGAGGCACAATCAGGAGAGGCCTATGATAACAAAGAAACCACCAAGAAAATAGTAGTGGCCCTAGAAGAAGGAGAGGAGAGATGCACGTACATAGGCCATGACCTAACAGAAGAAGAAGAGCATGCATTAATTGCCTTGCTGAGAGAATACAGAGATGTATTCGCTTGGAGTTACAAGGATTTGAAAGGAGTTGACCCCGACATATGCTCACACACCATCCCCATGACTTCAGATGCCAAACCCTCGAAGCAAAAGCCCTATACATATAACGATAATTACGCTGCTAAGATCAAAGAAGAGATAGATAGACTGGTTGAAGCTAGATTTATCTATGAAATTGAGCACACTGAATGGGTATCCCCCATCGTAGTGGTGCCCAAGAAGAATGGCAAGCTGCGTGTGTGCATTAACTTGAAGAAGGTTAATGCAGCCACAATTCGGGATAACTATCCGCTTCCTATCACAGAGCATCTCTTAGAAAGAGTAGCAGGCAAGGAAGTGTACAGCTTCCTCGATGGATTTTCGAGCTACAATCAAGTAGCCATAGCTCCAGAAGATCAGCATAAGACGGCTTTTGCCACAGAATGGGGCATTTTTGCCTTTAGAGTAATGCCATTTGGGCTTACCAATGCACCAGCTACCTTCCAGAGGCTGATGTGCCATGTGTTTAAGGAGTTCCTGAGGAAGAGTTTAGAAGTCTATAATGATGATCTTTGTGCTCATTCCAATATTAGACAAACCCATATTCCTGAACTCAGACAAATCTTTGACAAATGTAGAGAATATCAAGTCTGCCTAAACCCAGAAAAATGTGTTTTCATGGTCAGGCAAGGCAAGATCTTAGGGCACATAGTGTCAAAGAATGGCATATCTACTGACGAAGAGAAAGTGAGAGCTATAGCAAAGCTACCTAGGCCAAAAAATGTCAAGGAAGTACAAGCTTTCATGGGGCATTGTGGTTATTACCGACGATTTATACACATGTATGCTGTCATTGCAAAGCCCATGTACGGACTTCTGACGAACTTTGAGTGGACGGATGAATGTGAGAATTCCTTCCAGGAGCTTAAACGAAGATTATGTTCAACACCAATCTTGACCACACCAGATTGGAATAAGCCATTCCACGTTCATGTGGATGCATCCAATTATGCCATTGGATGTGTGCTCGCACAACCTACTGGTGAAGGTAATATGGATCTTCCAATTGCCTATGCCAGTAGACAATTGAATGCGGCTGAACGGAATTACACCACTACGGAGAGAGAAGGTTTAAGCATGGTATATGCAGTTAAGAAATTTAGACACTATTTGCTTGCAAATAAGTTTAAATTTTTTACTGATCATCAGGCATTGCTATACCTCGTAAACAAGCCATGCAATACAGGAAGATTAGTGAGATGGTTTCTCTTGCTAATGGAATATGACTTTGAGGTTGTGGTAAGAAAAGGGAGGACTCATTTGAGAGCTGATCATCTTTCTAGGCTCACATCTGGAGAAGCCCCACGAGGAGTATCAGATGACCTTCCTGACGCTTACTTGTTTAATTTGGAAGTGGTGCCACAGTGGGCTAAGCCCTTGGTACCAGTATTGACATACGGCCCTAACCATCCAGTGGTAAACACACGGAATAGAGAGGTTGTAAGAAAGTACCACATCATGGCAGGAAGTATGTACAAGCACACAGATCAAGGGATCTTGGCTTGTTGCGTAGAAGAGGATGAGTACGCTAAATGGTTGCAATTAGCACATGTAGGTGCGTTAGAGCAACACTACTCAAAGCAACGAACTTTACAGACTCTAAAGAGACTCGGAGTGCATTGGCCGACTATGGAAGCGGATGTCCAAAAGTTGTGCAAGGAATGCCCAATCTGTTGCACTAAACCACCAGTGGAACACGCCACTCTTTATCAAGTATCCATTGTGCTAGATTGGAGCGAACCTCTAGTATCCTTCCTGAGGACAAACACATTCCCTCCAGACATGACTCTGGCTAGGAAAAGGAGTTTAGAACAAGAAGCCCTGGATTACTCACTCATTGGTGATAATCTATATAAGCGTGGTAAAGATGGTTACCTGAGGCTATGTGTCCATGAAAGTGAATATCTGAAGATCTTGGAAACTGCTCACCAAGGTGTAGCAGGAGGACACTTTGGACCGGATTGGGTGATCAAGGCAATACTATTTGCGGGCTTCTGGTGGCCTACCCTTCACATGGATGCACATACCTATGTGAAACGGTGTGATGTCTGTCAGAGGACTCAGTATCCTATACGCAAAGATGAGATGCCACTGAAACCTATGATGGGTGGACGTGCGTTCTCTAAGTGGGGAATAGACTTCGTAGGTCCTATTAATCCCCCAGCTAAGGGTTCTCATGCGGAATACATCATTGTTGCAACAGACTATCTAACTAAGTGGGTAGAGGTAAAGGCTACGACAAAGAACGATGCTCAAACAACTGCTAAATTCTTGTTTGAGAATGTGTTCACAAGATATGGGCTACCTATAGAGCTTGTCAGTGATAGAGGCACTCATTTCTTGAACGAAGTGATTGAAAATTTACTCCAAGAATTCTTGGTAATACACAAGAAGTCTGCCCCCTATCACCCTCAAGCTAATGGACAAGCTTAGAGCACTAATAAGATTTTATGCAATGTACTGACGAAATTAGTGAACACTAAACGCTCTGATTGGGACAAACAGCTACACCATGCTGTTTGGGCATACCGAGTTGCCTACAAAACGGTACTCCAAGCCACCCCCTTTCAGATGGTATTCGGCCAAAACGCTGTGCTACCCTTGGACTTCTTGATTCCTACATTGAGAGTAGCACAAGAGCACGAATGGACAGGTCATGAGCTCTCCTCTAGGATCTTTGACCTTGAACGATTAGGGGAAACAAGACTGAGAGCCGCTGCAGGAATATATGCAGCCAAGAAGAGACAGAAGGCATACTTTGATGCCCATGTGAAGGATAAGGGTTTGAAAGCAGGAGATCTAGTTTTAGTCTACACACTGAAACAACACGCGAGGAAGCTAGAAAAGAGAGGCTACGGACCTATGATCATCAATAGGATCGGAGCAGTACAACTAGCCACATTAGAGGGTGATGTTCTCCCAAACTATATTAGCGGTTGCAGAGTCAAGTTGTATCAGGAACCCCTCACGGAGGAAATGCTCAGCCGACTCAACACTGCTAAGAAACGCAAAGAGGAAGAAAAGCGAATTCGAGAAGAAGCTCAAGCAGAAGCTTTAGAACGCATCAGAAGGATGAAATTACAAAGGCAAGGTAGAGATCAGCCTAGAACAAATGACTATGCAGATCAAGGATATCATATGGCAATGTGTGAAGTCGCAGGAACAAGCTCACATATGATAACTGATCGACGTCCTTTCATAACCTTAGATATAGGACAAGGAGAGAGTGCAAGGACCGTAAGAGCCTTGATTGACTCAGGTGCAGCCACTAGTGCCGTTAAATTGTCTTACTGTCAAGAGTTGCAGTTAACTGTCAATCCTGTGGAAGCATATCTCATAGGATTGGGAGGCGTGGAAACCCCTTGCATGGGCGAGGTGGAACTTCCCCTCTACATTCATGATGAGGCAATGACAGTTAAAGTACTAGTGTGTCAAGATGAGGACCTCACGGAACCCCTTGTCTTGGGTCAAGACTGGATCTATGACCAAGCAGTCAACTTAAACCTAAGAAATGGACTTCTTCAGGTATGGGTCAATCATAGTCGAATCATAGTAGAGTTAGGTAATGGAGCACTCAAAGAACTAGGAAAGGCACAGACTCCTGGTTCCTCCAGGGGTACACATGAAGATGACCATGCTGTTCTTGTCCAAAACTATGTGTTGCAGAGGAATGATATTCTCAAAAAAGGAGTCAGGGATGAAACAGAACTCTCTTCTTTTCCAAAGGCTAGAAGGAGGTAGCAACCAAAGGTGGATCAAAGGCAGAAGAAGCAGAGTACCACCTATGCCGGAAATCAAAAGTACCTGCGCAGCAAAATGTCTCAGCAAGTAAACCAAGCGTGGGTGCGGAAAGGCGAACACCCGGTTGCCCTCCCGCCAACCACACGGGCAAAGCCTCTTATTAGTAACCAACAACACGACACTAATAAGAAGTCTTTCAGAAATTCTCCTGCTAACGTGAAATCTATTTGGGTGCCCAAGAAGTCGATGAAGGCTAGCCCACAATCAAGACAAATTTGGGTGCCTAAGTCCATTGAAGTAATATATGCCCGGCGCCAGAATCAAGTACCTCCCAGCCTGCTTTAAACAGACATTTGAGGAGATGTTCATCACAGGATCCTGGGAATATCACTCCGAAATCTTTATACCCAGACCATCACATCTCCTCCAATTATTTGCTGTGGAGAGAACTATTTACTCAGAACAATTGAGGGTGCCTCATCCAGATGTTCCCGATCCTGTGAATTGGGATGATTTGCTCATAGATCTAGCACGCGGCTTGCGACTCGAAGAACACCACCTAGCCTCCGATGTCGTCCAATACTATGTTCAAAAATCCTCTAGACAAGGGTCTGTAAGGGGCGACAGACGCGAGAGTGGGGGGGGTGTTGGCAGCAGTCAGGGAACCGAAGGAGCCACAAGACGAAGAGAGTCAGAGCGAAGGGACAGCACAAGCAGACATGGCAGTCAAAGAAGATCTGGCAAATAGGCCAATAATTTTCCTCATGAAGAAGCAAGTATGAGCATTCACGCAAATCTAGCACTTAGGCAACCCTTTAACTTTTCAAAAACCCTTACACCAATTAAAAGTGATTCTCATCACTTAACACCATTGTAAATACCATTTCATATTTTTGTAGCTCCATTTTGTGCAAGCCAAGGAGTCCTTGAGCTTGAGGAGCTTTAGAAGTATCTACCTGCCAATTTTCGTAATCTTTGGATCTCGTTTGAGCCCTCAAATAAGCCCTGGAACCTAATTTTTAACTAGGCCGGACACTAGGTCTGAACAGGGCCAAAGCTAGTCAAAAACTATAAAAGGAGCTAGAGAGCTCATTTTTGAGGTTAGATTGTAATTGAAACAAACTTGTAAGAGCTTCTTGAAAAGTAATCTAAGAACTCCATTGATTCTCCCTCTTTGTCTTGCCGTGTGTGCGCGCGTGTGTGTATGTGTGTGCATGTTTGTGTGCTTCTCACTCACGCACTTGTGCCGCCACTTGCTCGAGGTCTTCATACCATCCTCACGTCTTCCCGGATTGACATTAAAGGAGGTGCTACTCATCACTGAGCTACACATGCCTCCACCCCATGCCTGACATTGCTGCACAGATGATGCTCAAGATACTGGACATGATGCAAGTGGTGTTGAAGACTTTCCAAAATGTACGTAATATTCAGCCGCCAATTCCAGGCTTCCTCAACGGTAACTATGATTTACTTTATGATATGAGCACGACCCCGAGTATCAGAGTGGCTTATGCATGGCATGCACGAATAAGATATCTCCCTGCTTGCTACAAGCAAACGTTTGATGACATGTTCGCCACGGGGTTCTGGGAAGCACACTCAGAAGTGTTCGCGCCACGCCCAACTCATCTCCTACAATTATTCGCGTGCGAACAAACAATGCATTCAGAGCTCTACACCACGCCACAACCTGACCTACCGGGCGCAGTTAATTGGGAGGCCCTGCAGAGAGACCTGGTCAAAGGACTGCGAATTAAAGAACAAGAATTGGCAATCGACATACTCCAGCAGTACATTGATCAAACCGTGGAGCAGAGGTCTGTCAGAGGCGACAGACGCTAGGGGGGGGGGAGAGTGTTGGCATCATATGGGAATAATCCAAGTATGGGCATGCATGCCTATCTAGCACTAAGGCAACCTATCAAAATTTTTCCAAACCTTACATCATTTTAAAAGTGATTCTCATCACTAGAAACCCTTGTAAATACCGTTTCATTCTTTTGTAGCTCCATTTTGTACAAGCCGAGGAGTCCTCGAGCTTCGGGAGCCTTAGAAGTAGTTGCCTATCAATTTTCATATTTTTCAGATCTCGTTTGAGCCCTCAAATAAGCCCTGGAACCTAATTTTTAACTAAGCCGGACACTAGGTCTGGACAGGGCCAAAGCTAGTCGAAAACTATAAATAGAGCTAGAGAGCTCATTTTTGAGAGAGCTTCTTGTAGTTTTGAGCTTGTATGAGAACTTGTTTGTAATAGAAGTAATTCCATTGTCTTACTCTCTTTGTTCTTGCCATGTGTGCACGTGTGTGTGTATGTGTGTGCATGTTTGTGTGCTTCTCACTCATACATTTGTGCCTTCACTTGCTCGAGGTCTTCATACCATCCTCATGTCTTCTCGGATTGACATTAAAGGAGGTGCTACTCATCACTGAGTTACAACTTGCATGAAGAAGTGCATGTTTTTTAGCCCCATGGCTTTGTGCAGAAAGGGCATGAAGAATAGGTGTGCATGTTAAAGAATGCATTATATGGTTTAAAGCGAGCACCACGTGCTTGGTATGAAAAGATACATGCCTATCTGGTTGCACATGGTTTTGAGAACAATCTAAGTGAAAGCACCTTATATGTTAAGCATGCTAATGATGTGCTTCTGATCATTGTTGTGTATGTTGATGACATGCTACTCACTTGTCCTCATGAGAAGCATATTGATAATTTTAAGGTTGATTTACATGCGTCATTTGAGATGTCTGATTTGGGGCTTTTGAATCATTATTTGGGCATTTAGTTTATCCAGGTTGATGGTGGAATAGATTTGTGTCAAACAAAATATATTGACACATTATTGCAGCATTTTGGCCTTGAAGACTTTAAACCTATTGCCACTCCTATGGAGATAGGTTTTTGATTGAGTTTTCATTATGATGGAGATGCATTTGATGCTATTCTCTATCAGCAAGCTATTGAATGCTTGATTTACTTATGCATTACTTGGTCAGATATTCAGTTTGTTGTCTCACATATGAGCAGTTTTATGCATTGCCCACGTCTCAAGCATTGGCACGTAGTTAAGTGCATCTTTTTCTTCTTGACTGGTACTTGGCTACTTAGGGTGTTTTATCCCACGGGGAGATCACTACCACCAAATTTGCATGGTTTTTCAGACTTTGAATGGCCTGATTGCTATGACACTTATGTGTCCACTAGTGGCTTTTGCTTGATTCTTGGTAGTTCATGTATATCTTGGTTGAGCAAGAAGCAACCTACTATGGCCACTTCCAGTTGTGAGGCTGAGTATAGGGCAGCTTTCATAGCGACTATTGAGTGTGTGTGGCTCAGATGCATTATGGCTGATTTGGGCGTTGGTCAATTTTCTGCCACCACCATCTTCAATGATAGTGAGAGCGCATTGGCAGTTGCGAGGAACCCTATGTTCCATGTCGCATTAAGCACATTCAGGTGCATTATCATTATGTTAGGGAGAGGTTCTCTGTTGGAGAGATCAGCTTGGCATATGTGCCCACATAGGAGAACATTGCACACCTTTTCACGAAGGCTCTGCCTAGGGAGAAGTTTGAAGCTTTCTGCAAAGCTCTGGGCTTACTTCCTTTTGTGGATTGATTCCACATAGCTTGGTACTTCCTTATACATGAATGCCAGCTCCTTGTTCACCGCATCACTCCTCGGGGGGATTTGTTGATATATTTAGGTAATGATGTGTGTGAACACTCTAGGACTATTGGGACACTTTTTTTCCCTCTTTAAGAGTTTTTTCCCTCTTTAAGAGTTTTTTCCCTCGGCTTGTATATATGCCTATTTCCCTAAGAGACTAATTATCTTTGTACATTCTAGTGGTAATATATTCAGTATTGTGTGTTGTGCTCCAAGCTTCTTCTTCTTCCTTGTGATGTTCGCGTGCTTTTGCTGACGTCTAACTCCAACATGTTGATGTTTTGAAATCAAATGGTAAGGCTAGTATGTTGATTCAGTTGCTTCAAAACACATGATCAATCATGCAGAATGGTCTTGTAGTTTGCAAAATTTATGAGTTCTTGTATTTGTTGAAACAAGTGATGATAAGGTTTATTTGTAGAAGAGTACAATCACAATGGAAGGATGATCATCAAAGGGAACAAAGCAGGTAGGATGTTTATCTTGAATGTGAGAATTCTTGAAGTGAATGCAAGCATGTTTGCAAAAGGTGTAGGTGTTATTATTGACATAGAGATATGGCACCAGTGAATTAGAGATGCAAATATACAGAGGTTGAAGTTGATGCAGTCAAAGTAGCTTGTCAATGGACTATGAAACTTCAAGGTTGGAGAGATGTGGAAAGTATATAAAGCATGTCAATGTTGTTGATATATTTCAATAGTGATGTGTGTTAACACACTTATGACCATCTGGACACTTTTTTCCCTCTTGAGGAGGTTTTTCTCCTCGACTTATATATATGCCTATAACCCTAACTAATTTCTAGTATTTGTACATTCAGGTTGTAAAACATTCAGTATTGTATGTTGTGCTTCAAGCTTCTTCGTCCTCCTTGTGCTGTTCGCATGCTTCTGCATACCTCAAACTCCAACAATAGGTATCAAAGCAAGGTGCCACTTCATCTAGGGCATTGTCAATACACTTCCGGTCAAAGTCTTGAAATTGCACAAAAATTGGTGAGCGTACACAAGGTGATTAAGAGTTCAAAATAGCTTTGCTATGTGGTGTTGAAACTTGAATTTGAGCTCATTTTGGCCTCCGATTGCACTTTTGCAGTGCCTATGTAGGCAATTTCATCCTTTTTTGCTAAATATACATACAAGTTTGGATTCTCTAGTACAAGCATCTCAAAGTCTGCTACAAGTTTAGTGAAGTTGGACAGGGTAGTTTTGTTCAACTTCTTGAGATATAGCAAAAGATTTGAATGAACAATTGATTTCTGTTGATGAAGCCTTGCCAGACAGTTCAGTTGTGTAGAGTGTTCTGAATGGTCTTCTAGATTCATATGAGAGTTTTTCTTCTACTCTTTGGTTGATGATGAAAGGCAATCCAAATGGCTTAATATTGAGGAGTTAGTCTCCGTTTTGTTGCATGAAGATCGATCAAGATAGAACATGTCCATTATGCATGCAGAAGATCAAGATTTCTTAGGTAGTCAGAAGGGCAAAGATAAATGGAGCTCATCTACTAGTAAGCAAAAATTTGCTAATTTTGCATAATTGAGAAAGGAAGTCAAAGATGAGAAGAAATTAGAAAAGTAGAAATTGTTTTGGAAATGCTATAAAGAAAATGATCATGTCATAAAGAGTTTTCAAAAACTAGCTACAAAAGAGGCAAAGAAAAAAGAGGTTGGAATGGTTGTTCCAAAGGCCTCTACACCCAAAACAAAGTCTACTAATCTTGTGCAGAATGAAGAATGATTATTTACTACTGTTTGCTATTATCACCCATCTTCTCATGAATAGTGCATGTTTGTAGTATACTGAGATGTTTGGTACTTTGACAGTGGGGCAACCAAACATAATACATCGCAACACAGTTTCTTCATTTCACTTGAGCTTACCTCTATAAGGAATATAATAATATGTGCCAATAACCCCTCGTATCATGGGAGTTGGTAAGGTCATTCTAATTATTTTTGATGGTAGTTCTTTTACATTTTCAGATGCTTTGTTTGTGCCAAGTATCAAGAAAAATCTATTCTTAGTTTCAACATTAGCCAAGATTGTCTCGGTTGTCAAATTTGTAGATGATAGATGTACAATTCATGATCTATCAAATGGTGATGTTATTATTGCTTCTTGCATTTTATGTCGTGGCTTGTATAAGCTCATAGTCTGTGCATAATCTGTCAATGATTCAATATGTGAAGTTCAAGATTCTCAAGCTACCTCAGATGTAACGCTTTGGCATGCATGCTTTGGTCATCTGCATTTCGCTAGTTTGCTGTCTGCAAAAATCTGAAATGGTGTCCTCTCTGTCCAAACTTAAGGCACTTGATAAACATGTTTGTGAAGGCTGTATTTTGGGCCAAATGCAAAATTCCTCTTTTGCAAAACATGGTTCAGTTTGAGCTACTCAAAAATTGTAGCTTGTTCACAGTGGGGTCTATGGTCCTATGCAAACATCTTCTTTTGGGAATTACCTTTACTTAAATTGATGACTTTCCCAAGAATGCATGGGTATATCCATTGAAAGAAAAGGCCAAAGTGTTTATGTGCTTCAAACAATTTTTGGTTTTGGCTGAAAATCTATTAGCATGTAAAGTGGGAACCTTTGTTCTGATTGAGTGGGGGGGGGATACATGTCTTTTAATCAATGCCTCTTTCTTGAACATGACATTTTGCAACAAGCTTGGCCTTATGCTTGTGAACTATTCGATCAAGCTTACACTTTAGCTTGTATACCCATTTAGTGCCAATGGATTTTTTGCTTGGATGCAAATCACAAGGGATTTGTTGATATATTTAGGTAGTGATGTGTGTGAAAACACTAGGACTGCCAAGGCACTTTTTTCCCTCTTTAGGAGGTTTCTTCCCTTGGCTTGTATATACGTCTATAGCCCTAATGGATTACTTATATTTGTACATTCTAATCGTACTACATTCAGTATTGTGTGTTGTGCTCCAAGCTTCTTCTTCTTCCTTATGCTGTTTGTGTGCTTACGCAGATGTATAACTCCAACAATTGGTATCAGAGCAGGTCACCGCTTCATCTAGGGCATCCTCGACACCCCTCTGGTCATAGTCTTAGAATTGCATGAAATTTGGTGAGCATGCTCAGAATTGCATGTAATTTGGTTTGCTAGTATGAGCATCTCAAAGTTTGCTATAGGTCTAGAGAACTCGTCAGGGTAGTTCTATTCAATTTTTTTGGATACATTCATTTTTATGCATCAATGTATTTTAGTCAGTGGCCATAGCTGAAAGTAGTGATGTATTCTCTATATTGGCTCTTGAGGATAAGTTGGATGGTACCAATTACCCATTGTGGGCTTATATGATGCGACATGTATTGGTTGCAAAAGGACTATGGAACATTGTGCAGAGTGCATGTAAAGTGGGCACCCTCTGTGATGATCGAGGGGGGGCGATATATGTCTTCTAACTTTAATGCATTTTTGGGTGAATGTGGGATAAAACATCAATGTATAGTGTCGTATACACCTCAACTGAATGGAGTTGCTGAAGGAAAGAACAAGTCACTTATGGAGATGACAAGGTGCATGGTCAAGAGTCAAGCTTTACCACATAGTTTCTAGCTTGAGGCTATCATGTGTGTAGCATATGTACTTAACATGTGTCCCACTAAAGCACTACAGTTTATCACTCCATATGAGGCTTGGCATGGTCGCAAGCCATCTATTGCTCATCTACGTGTTTTTGGTTGTATGGCATATGCATTAGTGCCTAAACAACATCATAGGAAATTGGATGATAAAGCACTAAAATGTATTTTCATTCGGTACGGTTCTGAAAGCAAAGGCTATCATCTATATCATCTACAAAGTAAACACATTTTGGTTAGCCATTATGTTGTTTTTGTGGAAGATGCTATTCAACCTTTACTTTCATGTACGAAAGAAACATGTGTTAGCTCCAAAGACATGTATGATACTTTGCTGCCTCTTTTTACAGGTGGAGAGTCTAGTGCTGGTTCTAATGAGGCAACTTCTCAGCCTTTACAGGTTTCATGTGATGATGCAGATCATTCCATTTCTAATGCAAATTTACATGATGCACTTATTAATGAGAGAGTTGATATTGATGAGGCAAAAACTATGCCAAAGCGACTTGTGTAGACTTTGCATGACAACAAATTAGATGCACCTCAATCATACCGTACTCGTTCAGGCCCTCATAGTGCCTCTTTTGCATCAGATTGTTATGATATGACTGCATCTAGTCTCCTGATGAAACTGAGCGTGTTTTGTTTGATGAAGCACAATTTTTGAACATTTGATGGCTGCAATGCAATATGAAAAATGGTACCTGGTGTTTATGTGACTTACCTCCTGGCAAGAAGGCCATTGGCACTAAGTGGGTATACAAGCTGAAGCATAAACCTGATGGAACAGTTGATAGGTATAAAGTTAGGCTTGTTGCAAAGGGTTATGCTTAGGAAAGAGGCATTGGTTTTGATGAGACCTTTGCTCCCACTTGCAGAATGAGTACTCTTCGTAGCATCTGTGCACTTGCATCTCATCATGGTTGGAATGTACATTTGTTGGACATTAAAACAACATTTCTGAATGGTCACTTACATGAAGAAGTGTATGTTTTTCAGCCCCCTAGCTTTGTGCAAAAAGGCATGAAAACGAGGCGTGCAAGGTAAAGAAGGCATTATATGGTTTAAAGCAAGTACCACGTGCTTGGTATGAGAAGATCCATGCCTATCTGATTGCACATGGTTTTGCGAACAACCCAACTAAAAGCACCTTATATGTTAAGCGTGCTACTGTTGTGCTTCTGATCATTGTTGTGTATGTTGATGACATGCTGCTCACACGTCCTCATGACAAGCATATTGCCAATTTCAAGGCTCGTTTGCATGCCTCATTTGAGGTGTTTGATTTGGGGCATTTGCATCATTATTTGAGCATTCAGTTTATGCAAGTTGATGGCAGAATAGCTTTGTGTCAAACAAAATATATTGATGCATTATTGTAGCATTTTGGCCTTGAAGACTATAAACCTATTGCCACTCCTATGGAGACAGGTTTACGATTGAGTCTTCATGATGCTCGAGATGCATTTGATGCTGTCTCTATCAGCAACCTATTGGATGCTTGATTTACTTATGCATTACCCGAACATATATTCAATTTTCTGTCTCATAGATGCGAAGGTTTATGCATTGCCTAGGTGTTAAGCATTGGCAAGCGGTTAAGCGCATCTTTCGCTACTTGAGTGGTACCCGACTACTTGGGTTGTTTTATCCCAAGGGGGGATCACTACCGTTAGATTTGCATGCTTTTTCTGACTTTGACTGGTCTAGTTGCTATGACACTTGTGTGTCCACTAGTGGTTTTTGCTTCATGCTTGGTAGCTCATGCATATCTTGGCTAGGCAAGAAGTAGCTTGTTGTGGCCACTTCGAGTTGTGAGGCTGGGTATAGGGCAGCTTTCACAGCAACTGTTGAGTGTGGGTGGCTCAGACGCTTTATGGCTGATTTTGGTGTTGGTTAGTCTTCTGCCACCACCATCTTCACTGACAGTCAAAGCACTTTGGTAGTTGCAAGGAATCCTATGTTCCATGCTCGCACTAAGCACATTGAGGAGCGGTATCATTATGTTAGGGAGAGGTTCTCTGTTGGAGAGATCAGCTTGGCATATGTGCCCATGCAGGAGAACATTGCACACCTTTTCACGAAGGCTCTACCTAGGGAGAAGTTTGAAGCTTTCCACAAAGCTTTGGGCTTACTTCCTTTCATGGATTGATTCCACATAGCTTGGAACTTCCTTATACATGAGTGTTAGCTCCTTCTTCACTGCATCACTCCCAGGGGGATTTCAAATTCGTTGATATATTTAGGTAGTGATGTGTGTGATCACACTAGGACCGCCGGGGCACTTTTTTCCCTCTTTAGGAGGTTTTTTCCTCAGCTTGTATATATGCCTATAGCCCTAATGGGTTACTTATCTTTGTCCATTCTAGTGGTAATACATTTAGTATCGTGTGTTGTGCTCCAAGCTTCTTCTTCTTCCTTGTGCTGTTTGCGTGCTTCCGCAGACATGTAGCTCCAACAAAGGCCAAATACCATTCTTCATAACAACATCATATTATAATTGCATACCGGCGTTCCAATCTTTTGAATTTTTTTCTTCATCAAAAGAAACAAGCCTGTTTTCATCACAAAGACTAGTTGCAACCATTGCATAGCAATGTGATGCAAAAGATACACTATGAGAGCCCAAATGAGTATGATATGATAAAGGTGCATCTAATTTGCTATCTCGCAAAGTTTGCACTAGCCATTTAGGCATAGTTTTTGCCTCCTCTATATCAGCCCTCTCATCAATAAGTGCATCATGTAAATTTGTACAAAAAATGGAATGATGTGCATTATCATGTGGAACTTATAAAGGCTAAGAAATTACCTCATTAGGACCAATACTTGAGTGTGCACCTGTAAAAAGGGGTAGCAAAGTGCCATACAAATCTTTGTAGCTAACTTATGTGTTCTCAATACATGAAAGTAATGGAAGAATTGCATCTTCCACAAAAACATCATGCTAATAGAAATATTTGTAGTATGTGGATCATATAGATGATAGCTGTTGCTTTCAGAACTATATCCAAAAGAAATACATTTAATTGCTTTATCATCCAAATTTTTGCATTGTTGATTAGGCAGTAATGCATATTCCAAAAAACCAAAGATACATAGATGAAAAACAGATGGCTTACGACCATGCCAAGCCTCATATGGAGTGATATACTACAATGATTTGGTGGGACACATATTAAGTAAATATGTTGCACACATAACAACCTCAAGCCAAAAACTATGTGGTAAAGCCCAAATTTTGACCATACCCCTCGCCATCTCCATGAGAGACTTGTTCTTTCTTTGAAGAATACCATCTTGTTGAGGTGTATACGACACTATACCCTGATGTTTTATCCTATGCTCAACTAGAAATGCATAAAGAAAATATTTCTATTGGTAATAAAAGATTCGTAGGTTCTAAAATTGATGGAGAATCAAGTGGTTTAGAAAAGAGCCTTGATGAGGAACTTGGATTTTCCTTTGTGAAGACTTGAGGAGTAAGAAATGCATATTTGGATGATATAATAAGAAGTGAGACATGATCAAGAAGATATGGGAGGATGAATAGTCCAATGCAATGATTAACATATGATAGCTACTCGGCTCATCATTGTGCTTAGATGACCAAGGTAATACAAGATGCTGAACCTTATTGTTTTGAAGATGTAATTGGAAATGCAGATTGGGAGAAAGCAATGTATGAGGAGATGGTTGTACTTTATGGAAATGAAACATGGAAGTTGGTTCCATTGTCACAAGAAAAGAAATCCATAGTCCATAAGTGGGTTTACAAGGTAAAGCATAAGGATGATAGTGGCATACACAAGTATAAAGCATGATTGTTAGCAAAAGGATATGCACATACATATGGCATTGATTATGAGTAAACTTTCATCCCTATGGCTAAAATGGCTACCATAAGAGCACTTGTTGCATTGACTACAATTAAAAGGAGGGATTTTGCATTGGATCGATGTGAATAACGCTTTCTTACATGGTGAATTGTAGGAAGAAGTATACATGGACTAAGCACAAGGATATGAGGATTCAAAGCATCTTGAATATGTTTGTAGGTTGAAAAAGGCCTGTATGGGCTTAAAAAAGCTCTTCATGCTTGGCATTCAAGGATTGCAGATGATTTAACTTACATTGGATTTTATATGTTTGATGTAGATGACCCACTGTATTCAAGGAAAGTTGATGATCACATCATAAGTATGGCTATTTATGTTGATGAATTGATTGTAGGTGGTGATAATGAAGAAAATATTAAAACACTATTAGAAAATCCTTATGTAGGAATATAGATCTTAGTATGTTGTGATACTTTTTGGAATTGAGTTTATATATACAAATATAGGTTTATGCTTCCCCCCGGTTCTGACACATCCCCCCCCCCCCCCC